>JARBWK010000004.1:89539788-90047019 GCA_030556195.1 Anolis apletophallus
ATTGGTGCTTCTGGCCAGTGCTGTGATTTGCCAAAGTACACCCCGTGCCTAGCGTAGATAACGTAGGCTCAGATTGGTCTAAAAGTACAAGGCGTGAGGTTTGTTTACCTTAGTGCCAAATGGATAAGAACTGCTCATGCGCAGAGGGATTCTGCCCCTCCGTTGCTGGCAAGGAGTCAGAAGCCAAATGTTGCTAGTTGGGAACATGAGAGTCCCAGCCACTGATAGATGTACTGTGGGAAAGACTACCATAGAAATGTTCATTGTTCTAACAAATAGGAGGGGATTAAGATGTGATGCATATGAGAATGGTATGTTTTATTGGATTAATGAAATGTTCTGTGACACCAGCCAATGATGTTTGTGAAATGTTTATGAAGAAGGGCGGGCTTTGTGGATGCCGCCATGAAGGATATAAAAGCTTTGTGTTAAGGATGACCGGGGCCGTTTGCCCCTTACAGCACGTTCTGGGGGCAACCCCACCAGCTGGTGTTAAAATCAATAAATCTTTGACTTCATCAAGAGCAGTGAAGTTGTTGTGTGTTTTCTCATCCTTGCGCCCGCACGTCCATGCCGCCGTTTTGGTAAGAGGTAACTTGCCACTTGGAGTTCCATAACTCCCAATTTGCTGCTACATCAGAGGCTGTGATGTCACGACTTCTTTCCTCCTTTTCTTTAGAAAAAAACTAAAGACGTGGTTGTGGGACCAGGCGTTTGATTGATGTGGAGCAGCGGATGGACAATGAAGGTGGGGTTCTACTCCTGCATCTTGTTATGCCAATGGGAGATAGACACCTTACAGCTGTAGCTGGAATAAACTGCTTTCCTGAGAAAAGTAGCCAAGTTGTCCATCTCCTCGTTCCTGCTTGCCTGCACGAAAATGCAGCCTGAGAGGGAAAAGGGTTTTGTTTAAAAGGATTTTTCCCTGTTCTACTTCTGCTTCATAATGACAATGTTTATGGTAGTGGACTATGGTTTGACTTGGACAGCATATGAATGTGGAATGGGGATTATGTAGTTGTTTTGATTTTTAACTGTTTTTAATCTGTTGTTATATTCGATATCTTGTTTTGTATTTTGTACCCAGCATCAAATTGTTGCCTTTTGTAAGCCGCCCTGAGTCTCCCTTTGGAGCTTGAGAAGGATGGATTATAAATAAAATAAATAAATAATAAATAGATGGAGGCAAAACATCAGGAGAGAATGCTTCTAAGACATGCCCATATAGCCCAAAAAACCTACAAGATGCTCACATTGCCTGGCAATGGGAGCTCTAAATGATTGCTGCTTACTTAGTGACTGAGAAAAGTAATTACTTGATTTAGATATGGATAAAGACAAAGCTATTACGTTCTGGCAAATTGTTGAAAGGAAATTAAATCTTTTTTATACACAGCAGTGAAATTATACTTAATGCAGTGAGATACAAGGACTCTAAAAATATACTTTTTGCAGGAACACGGGGGTCATCAGATTAAAGAAAGTGAATGGGATGCTTAATGGAAGATAAACAGTTGCCTAGATGGCTCCTTTCCATTAATCCCTAAAAACATCTCTGAAATGATAGTCTAAAAGACTGTTTAGAGCAGCTTCACCTCTGTCTATAACTAATAGCTGTGCCTTGCCACCTATGCCCCACACATGTGAAATGTTTAAAGTATTTGCCAGGAACCTTTCTTCCCACATTTGACTAGGTTCATTCAGTGAACCCAATGTGAGATAATCCAAAACAATTCAGGTTCAGGAAAGGTTGGGAAAACATTATTGCAAACATAAAGCTTTGTTGGAAAGCTTCTTTGATCTTCAGATTATCAAATGCACAGTTTCCAATTTGACAAATTTTTAGTGGCAAAGCATAATATCTAAACATTCCCCTTTTTGTCATAACAGTTTAATCCCTTAAGAATGTGATTTAAAAGCATGGAAGACCAAAGGTTACACCAAGATTTGCAGGGGAAGAAAGGAAACCAGCGTCGGACACCCTTTTTTTATATAAAAAGAAAGACTACTAAATTATATAATGAAATGTTTTGTATAGATTGACATTACCAGGTCATATTTAGTTCAGGCTATATCAAATATGCATTGACTTCCAAAAGAACTGTGCAGAGATGAAAGGGGGGGCGGGGGGGAATCAACAATGATTTAAAACAACAACAACTCATGTTTTCATTCCATCAGCTGGCATAGCATGATAAAATAATACCTACAGGAACAGCAATGTTTTATTGTTTCTCAGGCTTATCTCATTCTCATAAATCAACAGAACACTTTGAGCAGCATTTGCTAAAACATGGGCATTTGTGAGGACTTCCTTCATAGATTTCTCCCAGATTCATGGCCATGGTATGAGCTTTGTGTTCATACCCACTCTGTTGCCCAATATGATTTACAGATCAGGTCAAATCCAAGCTTCCCCATAACATAACAGTCATATGGTCATCTTGAGCTAATTGTGGTGTAGCTTCTTAGGTTAACCCATTTCACAGAATAAAATGGAGATGCAATGTACAGTACTTCTAGCTAGATGAGATAAAAGGAATGAAATCAGTTAATAACAATGTAATTGAAGAAGAACATGTTTGCCATAAAGAATTCCAATGACCTTTCAGAATATTTCCCTTAGGCTTTAATCTTGCATACATTTACCTACGTACTACCGAACCTATTGGTTGTGTTTCTGAACACACACACACACATATTAGGCCTGGTCGAGCCATGGTTCTAAATGGTTCAAAAGTACTTACAAAACAAAAGTTCTGGTAGTGAACATTTCAGAACTCTAACAAAATGCAAAATTTCATTATAAATGGCAGCTCCTAATAGGTTTTGTCTTTAAAAATCGCAAATAATGAAATAATAATGAAATTTGATAGAGTTCTGAAATGTTCCCCACCAGAACTTTTGTAAGTACTTTTGAAGCATTTAGAATCATGGATCAACCAGGCTGTGTGTGTGTGTTTATATTTATATATATATATATATATATATATATATATAGAGATATATAGATAGAGGTTTTTGCTTACCCCAGCAAGAGACATGTGGTTACAAAATAATGGCTTTCCATTCCAAGGTACCAAACCAATTGTTTTTGTATCCCACAGGCAGGAAGGCAGGGGCAAAGGAAAGCTGGGCAAAGCATCTTGAAGAGTAGGAGCGCATCTCACTCTGCCGAGATCCATCTTACCTCTGCAAGATCTGTTTTTCAGGGATGGCCATCAATCCCACGATGTTTCCCTCTCTTCGTCCTGCTTTCCTCTGCTTCCTTCCACTATTTTCAATCAGGAGTTGGGGAAACACCTGAAAACGGACTCCTCTGGCCATCTTCGCACACTGGTGAGAAGGATTTCAATGCGCAGTCACCAGAAGTGGCTGTGCATCATGGGAAACCCTCTGCGGGACTCCATTATGTCAGGGCAAGAAGACAATCAGAAAATGGAGAAAATTCAGGGTGGGATAAGGTGGGATAAGGTAATGCATCTCTGTTGCCTCCTAAACTAAGTTTGTTTGTGTGTATGTATGTATATATTAGCTTTTAAGTTGCCTGTTGAAGTATGGTGGTTCAATGTTTTCATAAGCAATAAATATTCAGAGATGATTTGGCCAATTCCTTTCTTTGAAATATAGCGTACAGCATGTGCTATTTATTGGTGATCTCCCATTCAAGTACAAACCAGAACTGTTTCGTTTTAGCTTCAAATATTACTTGGGGCCTAATGCCTTCAGGGCAGTGTTTCTCAAACTGTGCTTCCCCAGGCATTTAGGACTTCAGCTCCCAGAAATCCTAGCCAGCTTACCAGCTGTGAGGAATGTGGGAGTTGAAGTCCAAAACATCTGGAGGAGCATAGTTTGAGAAACTCTGCTTTAGGGTATTTAGGATGTATATCTCAATTTACAGCAATTGATGTAAGCTGAGGAGGAAGAAGAAAGAACAAGAGGAGGAAAGAGAAATAGATACATTTAAAAACCATATGAGAAATCAGAAAGGAAGAGAAATAAATATGGACATTTGGAGGTTGTACACATTTGTACAGTTTAGGTTGCAAGATAAATTGATTTGCGCAAATCTGGTATATTTGATCTAATGCCTCTGTGTATGTGACACACACAATTTAATATAATTTATCTTTTATTTTCCTACATCACCACAGCAGCAAGAATGGTACATGCAAGAAAATGGAAATTAAAAGAATTAGCATCTATTGAAGCATGGATAGACAAAGTAAAGGACATTAAAGAAATGGACAAACTGACATTTGCCCTAAAAATTTCATATGGTAGATCCATTAAAATAATGGACTGGAAGGCTTTTGATGAGTTCTTGAAGGACAGAGAAAAATAGACAAGAAAATCAAAGGGAGAATGCAAGAAGAGAAAGAAAAGAGCAGGAGCAGAAAAGGGGACGTAGCCAATATAGAGAGAATATAGAAATAAGAATTCACATGTAAAAACACGTAGCTAAGATGATCAAGGAAGTCAACAATCGCCAACCCTACCCCAACATTCCTAAGGCTTTACCTGCATGCCCCCACTCTTTAGAAGTGTAGGTTGCCCTAACCCAAAACTATCCTGGGATCTTCCCCACCCCACAAACTTAGATAGGAGATATCTTTTATTGTATGAAAAAGATTTATGTTTAACCATATATATATATAAATTTATTTTATTCACATCAGCCAAAAATATACATTTGAGAAATGTTTGCCTAAATTACTTTTCAGTGCATCTATGGATATAAATGCATAGCAGCCAACTTTAAAAATCTGAAAGGCATTAATTGCTTCACTTGTTTGCTGGTTGTTGTTGTTTTTACAAAAATTACTCCAATTATTTTTATACTTTCATTCAGGTTATACCCAGATTAGGGAAGTTGTTGGAGAAAAAGCAAGGTACAAAGTTATCCCTTCATATTTGTGGGTTAAGCATTGATGGAATTAATTATTCATGATTTACATTTGTTGGATGTTTAATATAGAATAGTGCTAGAGGAGTTAGACATTCCTAAAAAATGATTCTCTCAAGACATTTCTAGGTCCAGCATTATTATGTACTTAACTTCTGGTAGATACTTGTTAGAAACTGTGTTGCGGGATTTGCTGGTCATGAAATGATTCATAGTTTCCAAATTATAACCTCCCCAAACTGCTGCAAGCTACATAGCAAGTGTCCCAGAAGGAAGGGGGGAGAAATCCCAGCAGAGTCCTTTCATAGCGAACACATGTGCTTCAGCCCATCTATCACCAGAGTCCAACTGCCAGCATCTGACCTTATCTGCACACTGTACAATAAACTCACGGATTCAAGTTTTCATCCAAAATATCTGGATGCTTTAATCTTCACTGTTGCAATATATACACAGGTACAAACAGGACATGCAGATCCACTTTCTTTGTACTTCCGAACAATCAGAATAATCATATAGTCACATACAACATATAGGCAGATACTGACAATTGAGTCACACAGGAGAGAAAAAGATGGATTCTTTCATCCTCCTTATATAGCCACCTGTTGATGGGTCATCATTAAGGGACACTGACTGATGCAACCCCTCTGCAATAACCCCTCACATGGTTATGACTCAGTCATTACCGCATCCCCTTAGATATTTCATTAATTATTTTCCATAGTTCTAATACACATGCAATATTCAGTTTATAATGACGGGCAAAGAACCCTAACCCTTTCCCACTAGCATTCCTATCTCTGCATTCTGGGGCGTCAATTTATGTGAGTGTTGACCACGCTGCATGTATGGTTTACAAGCAATTGAAAAAAGTAAAGCTATTGTCCCAGTACAATAACAAGGATACCAAGGCTGAGACGGGCTATTGTTTGAAAGTATGACCACGCTTACAGATTGAGTGGAATTGTTTTAATGGTGATGTGTTTTTATGCTGGTTTTTTTAAAAAATGTATTTTAATATGTTATTGTAGTTGTTTTTAAATGGTATAGCATTGAATTTTTGCTGTTCTGCCGGTCTGAGTCCCTTGATAGAGTTGAGAAGGCCGGGGTACAAAATTTTTAAATAAATAATAATACCACACCTCCACAGAAATCATTACAACTCTTAACTTGACCCTGTGTTTATTTGGAAATAATTACAAGTGATTTCTATGAAACTTAGTTCCAAGTAAATGTAATTACAATAAACATATAGGCTTAATTCTAGAAAAATTACAGAGGATCAGCTTCACCTATTTGAAATCACCCAAGGTCTTTCCCAGTCTTTTCTTCTGAAAATCTAAGACAAAGATTATTTTAAAGAATCTTTACAAATACATTGGAGTTTAGAATTTTAACCACAAACATAGCTTGCAAAGCCTACTTGGCCTGGATTTATACAAACATTACATCTATAAGCACCTAATCTTCTTTAGCATGAATGCGTACTCAGGGGGAGGAGGGGGAGGGATCAACATCACTCAGAGAGACCTTTTCAGCAGAGGTGAGCTATACACAGAGAGAGACCTGACCCCGAATCATTCCACATGGTGCCAACACATCTGCTTTTGCAGTTAGCCAAATAACCAGCTTCTGGTGCCAAAGAGAGCATTAGGGGAAGTGGCTTAGTCTTTGGGTGCTGCAATTACTCAGTCACAGCTCCAGAACTATTGTTTTTCCCCTCCCTCCCTTGGCTATTATTTCTGGAACAGATGTTTTGTTTCTGGGTTATCATCATGGTACTGCCTATGGAATATTAATAATAGCCCAGAACAAAAAGCAAAACCATTTCACGGCATCCTCTGCCAGCTCACTTCCATTCCACAGGATGTTTCCTTTTGAACACCACATTCCATGGTAAAATTGCTAAACCCTCTTCTGGTCTGATTTGTCATCACTTTATATTTCTTGAGTGTCTTGGTTGTATGGAGACGTATTATAAGTGCAGATGGAGGGCAAGAACTACTTCTATTGGAAGTAAAGATGCAGCCAGAATAACGGTAGCTAGAAAATGGTAAAATGAAGAACCACCGACGATGGAAGAGTGGAAGACGAAAATCATGGACATTATGAACATGGACAAACTTACGAGCAGAATGGCAGAGAATCACAAAATGAAACATACTGAGTGGACTCCGATCATAGAGTACTTTAAAAAAGACAATATTGACTGGGTAGAAATGCAAGAGTAAGGGTTCCGTTTGGTCAAATAGATCTTGATAAAGAAGCGAAGAAAAGAAAGCTGAATGAAGAAAAACTACTACGGGGGGGGGGGGGGAGGAGGAAGCACACTCTGTGGGTGGGTCTATTGTTATGTGTGGAGGGCACGCGGGAAGAAGCGTGCCTTTCCTGTGTTTTGTCCGTGTTTTGTGATGTGGTGTGACTTTGTTTTAATTATCTTGAAAACACAATAAAACTATTTCTAAAAAAAAGAAGAAGTAAAAATGCATTTTTACCCCTGTCTTTGAGTGCATCTATGTATTAATAATACATTTTGACACCACTTTAATGGCTATGGCTCTATGTGGAGGAATTATAGGAGTTTTACAAGGTCTTTAGCCTTATCTGCCAAAGAGTGCCTCATCAAACTATAATCCCCAGAATTCCCTAGCATTGAGACATAGCAGTTAAAGGAGTTTCAAACTGCATTAATTCTACAGTGTAGATACATCCTAATGAAGAGGGCAGTGCACAAATCCTAGTCTTGTGTTGGTTGGTGACTTGAGAACAAATTGCTTCCTTATGTGTCATCACTCTTTTGGGCTGATACTGTTTTTCTTTTTATCTACAGATTCTGCATCCACAGATTCAACCATCCATGGTTTAAATTTTGCTACTTTATATGAGGGACACTATTTTACCATGCCATTGTGTGTAATGGGACCTAAACATCCTTGAATTTTTGCTCTGGTTTGGTCCTGGAACCTAAAGAATGACATTTGCTAACCATTTTAAATGACCCTAGTTTGGTCATTAATAAAGAGAAAAACAGTACAGTTTCTGAGCAGACAGTCCAGAAAGAGATACAGCCTCTGTACCTAGAACAAGTAACCAGGCAGGTTGCCAAAGAAAAGAGATAAGAAACATCAGGAAGGTCTCTGTGCCCCTAACTACAGATGAGAAAAAATGTTAAACTGACTTTATTTTAAAAGACAAGCTGTAAGAGGGAGGAAGGTGTTTAAATCAAGACTCCTAAAGCCCCTGTTGCAGTTCAGCCACCTATGTGACACCTTTTCACGCAAAATGAAGAGATAATTAGTTCAAATATAGCTCCGCCAACAGGAATCAATCAACTGATTTAAAATTTATTAAAGAGAAGAGTGTTCTATAGAAAAAGCTAGTTCAGTAGTACATTCCAGAGTACAAAATAGCAAAGAAGACTATGAAAGTTCAAAGCTTACCCCAAAACACGTGAGATGGGTTAAAAGGAATAAGGAGAAAGGACAGAGATGCTTCTCCAGACAGTCTTCCTCCAGCTGGAACACTTACAAGATCCTAGACCCGGACCTCTCCATGTAGGGGATGAAAGCCTCCCTTTCCATTCTGGGGACCTGCAGGTGATTCCAGAGCACCATGACCCTGGAAGCGCAAATCACACAGTGCTTCCTGCTGGGTTCTCTTGACTTCTAGCTGTTGCAGGAGCTCCTTGAGGGTGGCCATGTTCTCAGCGGAGAGGCAGAAGGCCTTCTCCTTGTTGCAGACCTTGTCCCTTTTCAAAGTTGGTCTCAGGACTCTGCTCCAGTGCCTCCATGCAGAGCATGCTTTACCACTTTGCCTCCAGGAACTTGGCCCAGCGGTGCTCCTTTTCGCCATGAGCATGACCAGGTGGCCCCGAAAGGCATCCAGCTGGGCCAGGCTGTGCACAGTCTTTGGCTTCTTGGTGGTGGCAAAGGGCTTGTGGCAGAGCAGGTCAAAGAGGTCCTAGTTCTGCTCTTGCAGGGCCTTCAGCTCCTGCTGCCACCACTGCTTCCACTTCTGAATAAACTCAACTGGGATGTGCATTCCCTTCTCCTGTTGCAGGATGCTGACCTTCTTGTTATCCTCAAATTGGCTCATTTGCAGCTCTGCAAAGGGCAGCCTGCTCCTTGTAGGAGACAGCTATGCTCTGGAGCAGTGTTTCCCAACTGGTGTGCCGTGCCGTGAGCGATCATCAGGTGTGCCATGGGAAAACCTCCAATATACCCTTTCTTCCCCCTCCTGCCAAACTCCTTCTGCTGCTGCTTGTGGGGTGGGGGTGGAGGAGGAGGAAGGGCCGGATGGTGGCAAAAAAGAAGAAGGCGCCGGGGCGCCACCTCCTTTGGCTGTTTCCCCTCCGCGCGTGCCAGCCAGCCTCTAATCGAGGGAGGGAGGAAGGAAGGGTGACATCACTCAGGTCCCACCCCCTTCCCAGTGATTGCCATTTGAAGAGGAGGAAAGGCTGTCAGAGAGGCTGAGGTGAACAGAGGGAGAGTCGGAAAGGGGTGGAGTGTCCCCCTCCCCATGAGGAAGATGCCCGCCCATCATTATTTGAGTACACAGTGCTCTCTGGATGTAGGTGAACTACAACTCCCAAACATCAAGGCCTATTTTTCCCAAACTCCATGTGTGTTCATAGTTGGACATATTGAGCATTCATGCCAAGTGTGGTCCAGATCCATCATTATTTGAGTACACAGTGCTCTCTGGATGTAGGTGAACTACAACTCCCAAACATCAAGGCCTATTTTTCCCAAACTCCATGTGTGTTCATAGTTGGGCATATTGAGCATTCATGCCAAGTGTGGTCCAGATCCATCATTATTTGAGTCCACAGTGCTCTCTGGGTGTAGGTGAACGACAGCTTCCAAACTCAAGGTCAATTCCCAAGCAAACCCTTTCAGTACTTTCTGTTGGTAATGAGAGTTCAATATGTCAAGTTTGGTTCCATTCCATTGTTGCAAGAGTTCAGGATGCTCTTTGATTGTGTGTTAACTATAAATCCCAGAAACTGTAACTCCCAAATGCCAAGGTCTATTTTCCCCAAACTCCATCTGTGTTCACATTTGGGCATATTGAATATTCATGCCAAGTTTGGTCCTGATCCAACATTGTTTGAGTCCACGGTGCTCTCTGGATATAGGTGAACTACAACTCCAAAACTCAAGGTCAATACCCACCAAACTCTTATAGTATTTTGTCTTGGTTATGGGAGTTCTGTGTGGGAAGTTTGGCTCCATTAGATCATTGGTGGAGTTCAGAATGCTCTTTGATTGCGGGTGAACTATAACCCCCAGCAACTACAACTCCCAGATGACAAAATCAATTTTTTGATTGATGGTCCCTCCTTGGGTTAGTATTAGTATGTTTTGTGGCCAAATTTGGCAGCAATTTGTCCAGTGGTTTTTGAGTTATAATAATCCCACAAATTAACATCTATATATTTTTTTTTCTTCACATCGTGCAACGGGGCAAATAGACAAAGAAACCATAAGCCGCAAAAACACCATCTTCGACAGCCTATGGCAACATACCATGAGGTACATAGACGGCCAAAAAAACCGGCCCTACGTACCTCGCAACACACCCAAACACGACCCTCCAAAAATGGCCAACCCCCCCTCCCTCTCTCTTTGCTGCCAGCACACGTTAGAACGTTCGCGCTCAGCAGCCATAACTCAACGACCCGCCAGGCTTCACAGTACCACATGCCGCGCACAAAGCCAGCCCTTCCGCTACACACCTCTTTCCCCCTCACCCGCTTCCCAAATCCCCAAAACAACTCTAAACAACACACCCTCCCACCCTTTGCGCGTCCCCAAAAGCCCCGATACACACCCCTCACCCCCTTTCCCGCCAACACGAAGCCCCCCAAAACAACTCACCCAGGCCCCTTTGCGCGTCCACACAAGCCCCCGCTACACACCCCTTGCCCTTTTTCGCCAACCCAAAGCCCCGCAAAACAACTCACCCAGGCCCCCTTTGCGCGTCCACACAAGCCCCGCCACACACCCCCTTGCCCCCTTTCTCGCCAACCCAAAGCCCCGCAAAACAACTCACCCAGGCCCCCTTTGCGCGTCCACACAAGCCCCGCCACACACCCCCGGGCCCCCGTTCTCGCCAACCCAAAGCCCCGCAAAACAACTCACCCAGGCCCCCTTTGCGCGTCCACACAAGCCCCGCTACACACCCCCTTGCCCCCTTTCTCGCCAACTGAAAAACGCCTCCTCCGCAAACTCCCAAGGCGGCATGGAGGAGAAGGCAAAGGAGGAGGAAAGGGCCCCGAGGGGGACTGGATCATAACCTCGGTGGCTGCGATCCTGCTCTCCTCGCTGCTCTTTCCTCCTCCTCTGCCTCCTCCTCCACGTCGCCTCCGTTGCCGCCAGGGCCCGATCCCGGGCACCTCTCTCTCCTGCATGCCACACCCTCCTCCCTTGAGTGAAGACGTGAGATGACGAGGAAGCCAAGGAGGCACGGGGCCCAGCCGGCTCCGGTAACAGATGGGAGCCGCCGAGGCAGGCCGAGGACGTGGCGGAGAAGGAGCCAAGGCCATCGCCCGCAATATCCGGGTGCAGCAACGCCTGCCAGTCGGTACAGCAAGTGGGCCTGGCCATGAGACTACACGTCCCAGAAGGCTCTGCGCCGCTCACAGAGAACACAGGAGACCCGGAGCCATCAGGGAAGTGTAGCCCCATAGCCACGCCTTTTCCTTCCCAAAGGCCGGCGCAAAGCCTTCTGGGAAGTGTAGTCCCATCGCCAGACCCTCCTCCTAAAACAGCATCTTACGAACGACACCCTCCAAACAGGCACACACCCACAAAGAAAGACAGCAGAAAAAAGAACACACAAAAGAAGGACATGGAAGACACAGACAAGATTACAAAACACATACTAATAAACAACTATAAACAAAACAAAACAACACCAACATAAACACACACACACATATATACACACACATACTACATAAACATCAACATATATACACATACACACACACACACATACAAACACACACATATACACACATACACACACACACATATACAAATACACACATACATAAATATCTACAGCCACACAAAAAACAAAAAAACACACATACACATATATACACACATACACAAATACACAAACACATATAAAAACAAACACACACACATAAAAACACACATACACAAACACATAAACACATAGACATATATACATATACACCAATACATACACAAAACCAACTACACATATATACACATATAAAAACACAAACACACAAACACACACATATATACACACACATACATACACATACATACATATATACACACACCACACACATAGCCACATCTTTTCCAAACCTTACATACCCAGACGTACTCACATCTCCTAAATAGGGCACAGCAACGCGTGCCGGGTTCAGCTAGTATATATATATATATATATATATATATATAGAGAGAGAGAGAGAGAGAGAGAGAGAGAGAGAGAGAGAGAGCACAACAGCGCAAGCAGAAAAGTAAACATCATAGGGAAGCATGTCTGTGTAAGAGGGTGAACATTAGGAAGAACTTCCTGACTATGAGAGCTGTTCAGCAGTGGAACTCTCTGCCTATGAGTGTGCTTCCGTCTGGCTGCTCTCTTCCCAGCCAGCTTCCCTGAGGACCGGGTACATTTTCCCTGAGGTGACTGCGATAAAAACTAAACACAGAGAGAGACTGACAGCTGTTGAGCAAGACCTTCGTGTGTGTCTTTCTGCCATTCCTGCCAGGATATCTATGTTGTGTTCATCGAAACAGGCCAAGGTTTCACACCGAGTGTATAAATACATTAAAAACATATTAACTATATGTATTACTGTGTTAGAATGTCATTTTGTGTCATTTTGGTTGGTGGTGTGCCCCAGGATTTTGTAAATGTAAAAAATGTGCCGCGACTCAAAAAAAGGTTGAAAGCACCCATTTCTGGAGCACCCATTTCTTCAGGCTTTCCTCTTCTGCCTCCATAATCTCCAGCAGGCCCTTGTTGTGCTTTTGGACCACCTGGACACACTCCAGGCATTGTGGCTTGGGGAGGCCGATCTTGTCCTAGACATCTTGTATGTGCCTGAAGCCCTGGCTCAGGCAGGCCAGCACTTCATTGGCCAGGACCTCGCTCCTCCAAAAGGCTCCCAGGCTCCTGTCCTGCTCTGGGCTCTGCATCCTCCCCCTCCTCTTGTTCTTCTGTCACTCAATCAAAAATGATGGTGACTCAGCAGAGTAAATTTCTAGTTGATGTAACTATTCTTGCTTCTTTTAGAATGACTGCAATTTTTGGTGAGAACAAATTTGTTGTTACATTTGAATCTACTTAACACCTTATTTTGTAGTGTGCAAAACTTCTGCTGGGATATGTACACTTTACTGAAAATTAACTGTAGTTGCTTCTTATAAATCTCATTTAATACTGTAGTGAAGATTGTTCATATTCCTTTTCAAAGAATAGACATTTAAAAGCTTCTTGTTTCCCAGGCATTCTGTTTTTTCTACTGTTATATATTCTGAGACAGACTGGAATGCACAAAAAGTAATATTGGCTGCTTGGGATATGGATTGTAATGTGCAAATTACATTGTCTAAAGTTGCCATGAAATTTTGACTGTGAATGAATTACACACTTATTTAGGGGGCAGCAAACCGTGCCAAAAGCAACAGCAGCTGCCCTTGATCTCATTGCCTACTGGTGCTTTTCTTTGCTCTTCTCAGCAGGTGTCCTTGCCTGCCTATGCAAGGAACCTTAGCACGTACAGTTCTTGATATGATAGACCACGTAAAATAAAGAAAGACAAATATCTCTGACTCTCAGTCTAATGTAATCCTACTTTAACTGCACATGTTTGCATTTTCTAGCGTAAAAGAAGGGCATTATACTGTGATTGATTAAGAAGGCACATCAGCCACAGTGTTGCTCTAACATTGTTCCAGATTTTCTCTAGCAAACATACTATATCTAGATGGCAAAATCATAAAGTTGGAAGGATGACAAGGGCCAGGGATCCAATTGCTAGTGCAAGAATCGCTAAGAGAGAGGTATCTGACCTATGCTTATACATCTCCAATAACAGATTGCCCACCACCTTTTGAGGGGGGGGGGTATATTCCACTGCCCATCAGGTAGTTCTTAATGTTCAGTCAGAATCTTCTTTCTTGCAATTGTACATTGGTTCAGGTCCTGCCACCTGAATTAACAATAAACAGGCTTACTCCATCACCAAAGTGACAGCCCTTCACTTGGCTATTATATTCCAATTTTCTTTTGTCCAGACTAAAACTACTGTAGCTTTCTCAAGCAGGCTTCCAGACCTTTTACTATCTTGAGTGCCATCCTCTGGACACACTTCAGCTTATTCTTATTGTTGTTAAACTGAGCTGTCTAGAAATGTGCACAGTATTTCAACTGAGGTCTGGCCATGTCATGTCATCTGGTCACTATCATTCTAATGATGACACTTAATGTAGCATTAGCATCTTTTGATATTGTATCATATAGTTGTGTCATGTTAAGTTTGTAGCCTACCAAAATATCTATATATTTCACATGTACTTCTGCCAAACCAGATGTAATTCATTATTGGAAAATCTGTTTTTTTCCTTCTAAAATTCAGGACCTTACTTTTATCTCTGTTGAAATTTATGTTGTTAAATTTGACCCAGTCTATCAAAAGCCAGTAGGTTTGAACGTTGGGCTATGACACTGGAAGCCAGAGTCTGAGTTCCCCACTGCAAGTCACACTCTTTCAGCCTACCTTGTAATCCTTCCCCACTCCACTCTTCTATGCCCACTGCAGTCCTTACAGAAATACTGAGATAACAGATTAAAAATCAAACACCTGTTGTCTTCAAGTAATAAATACAGTTGAATTTGTTAGCACTTTGTATTTCTGTAAGCAAGCAATCTAATTATTAAAAAATGCCAACATTAGTCCTGTTACCAAGAGCCTGATCTATATCAAAGGCCAGAAAGTGTAAGCATTCCATTAAAGTAGTTTGCATGTTCATTTCAATTTTAGTCCATTCTATCCTGTACCCTTGTGACGTCATCACATGGGCTTTCAGCCCTGTCCTAGGATGCTGCCTAGATACAGCTAGGATGGAGCCTGCAGGAGCCCATCACATGATGCAGGGCTCCATGCTGGCTCCATACATGCTGCGTCTCAGCAGTGTGCTAAGTGTCGGTCCTGAGAACATGGGTGACTACCCATGTTCTCATAAAGAAAGCCATGGACAGTATGGGATCAAATACTTGTTCCAAGCTGCATTTTGTCTACATGTAGCCACACAGCCCTGTCATGCCGAAGCTGGTTTAGCTAGGACTGGGCAAGAACTGTGCCTTCCTTTCCTCCCTGTACCCTGTATCCCCCCCCCCCCCCCAACAATGGAAAGCCTCTGTGGGATCTTTTCTTCCTGGTTCCACATCAGGATACGAGCTTTGGAGCATGAATCCCTCTTCCCTTTCTCCAAAGCTCTGATGCATTCTATAACAGCCAATACCAACTTACTTCAAAAAAAGGTTAAAACAGTAGTGGTGTGCTTTCAAGTTGTTTCCAACTGATAGCATCCTGAAGGCAAATCTATAATGGGGTTTTCCTGGCAAGATTTGTTCAATGGGGTTTGCCTTTGCCTTCCTTTGAGATGCGAGAGTGTGCCTTGCCCAAGGTCATCCCATGGGTTTCCATGACTGAGTGAGGGCACAAACCCCATTCTCTAGAGCAGGGGTGGGCAATTATTTTTTCCAAGGGGCCACACGAGAGCCAAAAAATATTATGGAGGGCTGCACCTAATGGCGGAACTACATGCTAATCTACATTCCCTCCAACTACCGACCAGTGTCGAATCTTTCGTACCTGGGGAAGGTAGTTGAGAGGGCAGCAATGGAGCAGTTGCGGTCCTTCTTAGATGATGCAACATGGCTAGACCCCTTCCAGTCCGGCTTCCATTCGGGGCACGGGACGGAGACTGTCCTGGTCGCCATCACAGATCAACTCCGTTGCCAGCTCGACCAAGGCGGGTCTGCGCTGCTCGTGTTATTGGACCTCACGGCAGCGTTTGACACGGTCGACCACAATCTTTTGACCCACCACCTGGCCATGGCTGGAGTGAGGGGGACAGTCCTGAAATGGTTGACCTCCTTCCTCCACCAGCGGTCTCAGCGTGTGTCGCCCCCTTGGGCCCCTTGGCACTTGACCTCCCCGGACAACAGACAAGGCAGCTGAGGTACAACAAGCTTTATTGATTATAAGGTAGCAAGGTAAGTATATGGTCCAGGAAGCCTTTAATATGCAGCCTCTGGTTAGCAGCAAATACTGGATTCAGCAAAGCTTGAGTATCTGCAACGGCAGGATCTCAAGCGGAGTCAGTTCAGGAACAAATGCGGGATGCGATAGATAGTCTCTGAGCCCCCAACCGGCGCAAGAAGGTTGGCGGCTTTAGGTACTGCAGGCAAAGTCGATGCAACAGCAACACGGCTTCCCCGCAGGGCTCGGCGATGAACAGGAACAAAGCTTGATGCTGGAACGAGGCAGCCGAGGAAGGCTGGCTGTCTGGATCTTAGAAGCTGGCCGAAAGGCCCGGTTCACAATAGCCTCATGGCAATAGCGGTCGTTGGTACGAGATGCTGGCTTGCAGGATCTCACAGTCTTTATAGGATTCCTGACCGTAGGGCCCAGTGCGTCGAACATCAACTCCAATGATGGATGGGCCTTGGGTTGTTTTGAGAACCTCAGTCTTGAAGAATGCTGCACCTTGTTAGCGCTGACCATCTGGGCTGGGGAGTAGCGCTTAGCTCTCTGAGTACCCGCTCCTGCTATCAGTCTGCTATCAGCCCAGTTTGGCCTTGACATACCTTTGCCATAGCATATTTCATGGGAGGCACAATAGAGCAGCGAAGAGGCCCACTACAGGAGCTGGGAGTTAATCCAGCTGTGCTGGAAATTTCCTTAGAGTCAAGCGGGCAAATTGCAGCCCCTAGGAAATATGCCGACTGAAGCCCTTGGGGTGCGACAGCGTGTGAGGAGGGGTGAGGGGGTCTCCGAGGGCTCCTCGCTAGTCTGTGGAGTCCCTCAGGGGGCCATCCTCTCCCCTCTTTTATTTAACATCTACATGCAGCCGCTTGCACAGCTGGTACGGAGTTTTGGGCTTGAGTGTCATCAGTATGCCGATGACACTCAGCTCATTCTGAGGATGGAGGGCAGGCCCGAATCCGTCCCCGATAATTTCCAACGGTGCCTCGAGGCCGTTACTGGATGGCTGCGAGCCAGTAGGTTGAGGGTGAATCCAGCGAAGACGGAGATCTTGTGGCTGGGACGTCCGGGGGGATGGGGATGTCCAGCTTCCGACCCTGGACGGTGTGGCGTTATGCCCATCATCCTTAGTAAAGAGCCTGGGAGTACACTTGGACTCCCAGCTGACCATGGAGACCCAGGCCTCTATGGCCAGCAAGTCTGCCTTTTTCCATCTCAGACAGGCGAGGCGGCTGGCCCCCTATCTATCCCGGAACGACCTGGCCACGGTGATCCAAGCCATGGTCATCTCGAGACTGGACTACTGCAATGCACTCTACGTTGGCCTTCCTCTGTCAGTGACCCGGAAGCTCAGGCTGGTGCAGAATTCTGCCGCCCGACTCCTGTCTGGAACCCCAGCAGGTAGTCACATAACACCTACCTTGCAGGACCTGCACTGGCTGCCAATTGAGCACTGGATCACTTTCAAAGTGTTGGTTCTTACCTTTAAGGCCTTACACGGTTTGGGGCCAACGTACCTGAGGGACTGTCTCTCCCCTTATTGCCCAATGAGATCACTGTGGTCGGAGGGAGCCTATCTCTTAGACGTCCCCTCGGCGAGGCTCGTACGCCTGACCTCAACCCATAGGAGGGCGTTCTCTGTCATTGCGCCCACTCTGTGGAACGCCCCCCCCCCGGCAGAAATACGTGCGATCGAGGACTTGCTTGCATTCAGACGGGCCTGCAAGACCCATCTTTTCCGCCAGGCGTTCGACCTGTAGGTCTTACTTTGTACAGCTTTGTGTTTTTAAATGTTATTTGTGGTAGCGTGTTGCATCACAGTTTTTAATGATTTTATGGAGTGTACTGTTTTTACCTAATTTGCTGTTGTTTTAATCATTGCCATTGTCTTTATTGTGCCTTGTTTGGCTCCTGTGAGCCGCCCCGAGCCCTCCCGGGAGTGGCGGCATAGAAGCACGCTTAATAAATAAATAAATAAAATAATTTATTTATTTATTCACTTACTATATTTACTATATATTACACATAATTAATATTAACATATTAATATATCAAGAAATATTCATATATTATTAGTATTAATATCATAATTATTATATTATAGTATATGTATAGACATTATAATATATTGAAATTATAATATAATATAACATTATATTATATTATTTATTATATTATTATTATAAAATTATTATACAATAATAATAAAAACCACTAAAATAAAATAATGCTTCCTTGTAGTCCCCTTCTCTGGAGAGTTTTATGCAGAGGCTTGATGGCCATCAGTCGGGGGTGCTTTTATTGTGTATCCCTGGGGGTTGGGCTGGATAGCCCTGGGGTCCCTTCTCTCTCGATGATTTCCTGTTCCCACCTTTCTAAAAACCTCCTGACAGCGAGCCTTTGAGATTCGTGATGGAAAAGGAAGAGATCAAATCCCATTGAAAGGATGGGAAACTCAGGACCAAACTTGGCACGAATCCTCAATAAGCCCAAATGTGAACACTGGGGAAATTTGGGGAAAATAGACATTTGGGAGTTGTAGTTGCTGGGATGTAAAATTCACTTATTAAGGATGCTTGGCGGCAGCAGCAGCGCTTGCTCCCTCCCTCCCTGGCCTCCTCCTCTTCTCCCCCCTCCCTCTCTCTCCGTCAGTCGCTCTGCTTGCCTGCCTGCCTCGCCCGCTCGCCCCACCCACCCATTGCTTGCCTCACCCCACCCTTTTGCCCACGCACCCGCGTGCCCTCTCGCCCGCTCCGGCTCTCCCAGCACCGGCGATAGCAAGGCCAGGCAGGGGAGGCAAGCTCCCCTGTCTGGCCTTGCTGTTGCCGGCGCTGGGAGAGCCGGAGCGGGCGAGAGGGCGAGCAGGCGCGCGGGCGAGAGGGAGTGGCAAAATATATATTGTTACTATTATATTAAGTGCAGGCCTTAATCATGATAATATATAAAAGGGAATGAAACAAATCCATGCATTGAAGAGAAATATAGTTCTGGTTAGAAACAACCTCTATTATTAGCAAACATTAAATGGCCACCTTCTCTGCATCTGTCAGTGAATGGTTGTTGCCACCCAGAGTTAATGGTTATCATAATTCCTCTGTTTGCACAAAAAGATTGTAGATGCTCTCCCTATGTCAGCAGTGAAACCATCAAACCAGACATGTAATGGTCTACCACTTGCATAATTTGACAAAAAAGCATCCCGTTCTTTCTTACAGTGTGTGCTCTCTAGGCATGTTGATAAGAATACATTCATATAAAAGATCTTTACTTCTTAGCAACAGTTGTTCTAAACAGATTTGTCTCCATGACTCAGTTTCATATAAAAGTATTTTTAAAGGGTTAAAAAAAAAAACACAACTGAGCACACAAAAAGTTAAAATATGCACAACAGTTGCTTTAAGGAACATCAAGTCCTGGATGCAATCATAAAGAAAAGTCTAAAACATAATAAGCAAATGAAATAGAAAAAATAAAACTTCTCAAAATGAGTAAAAATAACTGGAAAAAAGTCTTACTGTTTGTAAAGATTTAGATAGCATAGAGGAGGCTAAGAGTTTACTGCTCATAAACTCCAGGTTTCTAAGGCTTCCAGGAGAAGAAAAGAAAGGTTCAAGACAATGAAGAAAAAGGCTTCAGTAGGTTGCAGAAGTGTAGAATGAACCTTTCCTAAAGACACACAACAGATCAAAGGGTTGCAATTTGTAAGGATAGGAGTACCAGAAAACAATTTGAAACTTCAGAAACAACATTGATGCTTATAAGATCCAACATGAAGAGAATGTGGGCAGAATTCCTGCAAAGATACATGGCTGGGCAGGTCTCTAGGTGTGCTTCAGGAATAGACTTCATCCTCCTGCAGCTTAAATAAAGCTTTAAGCTTTAAGCAGACAAGAGTACCTCCTTCATTCTTCAGAACATTGAATTAACTTGACATTACACCCAGCAGGAATGAACTAGTTATTCTCATTATTGGGCAAGCAATGCTTTTATACCTTCTGTCATTCAGTAGTAAGAAGCTGGGAAGCATACAAGCTATACGAGAGTTCAGAATCTAACTCTGTGTCCAGTTTGAACCTCTTGTTACTGGAGACAGAAAAATTTCTCCTTCTTGCCAAGGGACATCATTTAAACCTTTGGGTGTGCTTTCCTTTTCTTATTCTGCAAGATGAAGTCCAAACATTTAAAATATGGTTCCTAATCATTCAAGTTTGTACTGAATGGTTTAACTGCCTTGAAGGTTCTGAATTGCATTATTTAGTCTCAACGAGACCAGAACCATTGAACCAATTCTTGAATAGTCAATACATTGATAAACCCACTGATGCAATGGTGTTAAGCTAGTTGGGACTAACAGTAAGATGCAGGACATTTATTTTAACAAATTTGCTCTAGTTGTAATTTCTGTAGAAAGGTATTTAACACTGTATTTTTGCATAAAATCAAGTAGTGAAGGAAATCATTATGTGATTGTCTTTACTTATGTCACTGCTCCCCTTACTCAGTCCTGGAACCTGCTGCAACTGTCCCCACTGCCATCCTGTGTTTCCCAAATTTAGATGGTCCAGGGAAACATGATGGTAGTCCCCTTTCCCCCTGCTTCTTTGCTGTGTTGCTCTCTGGCCTGTAACATCAGCTGGAGTGATGGGGTATGCTGGGAAGGGAAAGGGAGAAGAGGGACATTCCTCTCCCTCCTCTCTAGGTCCCCTATCACTACAGCTAATATTGCAGCATGTGAAAGTGGACAGGTAGGACCCATGTTGCAACATCGCCATCCATGTTCCTCTGCCATCGCAGTTTTGCTCGGAATATGTTTTAATTGGGGGTTTAACTTGGGTTTTATTGCATCGTATGTGTTTTACCTGTTATTAACTCTGTAAACGACTCTGGGCTCCAGAGAGAGCGGTATATTAAGTCGAACTTAATAAATAAATAAATAATAACATGGAAGATGGGGGAGACTTTTAGGGTGGCTGCCCAGTTGCGACAAACTGCATTTGGCACCACTGGGTGGTAGGGACTCCCTTCTGCCTGCCTGCCTGTTAGTTTCAACCACTAACAAGCAAGTGAACAACTCCTTTGTTGCAGCAGCTCCACTGGCTGCCAACACATTTCCAGGCACAATTCAAAAAGCAGGTTTTGACCTACAAAGTCCTGTATAGCTCTGGTCCTGGTTATCTGAAGGATCATATCTCTTTTTATGAACCTGGGAGAAGACATCTACGATTGACTGAACCTTTTTTAAAAACTGAATTTTAAAATTTTAAGATCTACTGAGTATCCCAATTAAAGGAATGAGAAATTATGTGTGCTCTTCATCTTTGATTATAATTTACAACAAAGACCACTTGTAGTGCCACAAAAGTGCAGAGGAATTGAGACTTGGAAATACCATTTGGTAATCTGTATAAAAGTGTATTGCAAATCAAATCACTTCCAGATAACCCCCAATGCAGACATGCTGGTAACACATTCAGAGATGTCCATGGACAACAGGCTCCTCGGCATGGAAAAATGGAACAACAGCACCTCCCCATGGCCAGAGTTGAGCATCGCCTCCAGATGCCAGAGATAGAAAAAGGGGAAACCTTTATCTGTGTTGTATATCGTTCACTGTGGATGCAATTTTTTTTTGAATGTTTGCTTCATATGTGTATTGTAATCCTCTTTGAGTCCCTCTGGGAAGATAAATTGGAATATAAATAAAGTGTGTTGTTGTTGTTGTTGTTGTTGATGACAATGCTATTAATTCCTTGTTCTATTTCCCTGAGAGTTTTTGTTACTGGCTGTGATGGGAAGAAGGAAGGGGGGAAATGAGGTAATTAACAAAAAATAGTGATGAAAAAGTGACATAGCTTAACTTTAAAAGAAATAGACTGCCAAAATACACGGCAAGTGCAACCTGTAGTTCAAAAAGTATGGGGGAAAAATAAGGAGGTGAGGAAACCTTTTTGAGACTGTATTTATAAAATATGATATTTCTTGTAGCAATTCCTAGGAGGAAAGAATATCCATCCAGGTTATTGTTTGTTAGCGGAGTAATCTTCTCTAAAATGAATGTTTCTCCTGGAGGCTCCCAGAAGAGATAGAAACCGATCTGTCTGAACAGCTATCAGCCAGACACACATTGAAGCTTTCATTTAAAATAACAATAAAAAGTTGAAAAACTGTATTGGCTCTCAATCAAACATATTTTCCTGACCTCACAAGTGTTGTTAATTACATTTAATTGACTTTGGCATTTTACTCTGAAACAGTCGGTTGCCAGTAGTCAGTACCTCCTTTATTTGTGCAGCCTAGGTAAAAGGGCAAAACAACAATGTTGTTTTATTGTTTTTAAAGACAAAGCTCAGGTTATTATGTTTCCTGATTCTAAACTCATTTAAGTAGCAGTAGCATTTCCATTTGAGCCCCCAAATCCTGAGGCTCTATTTCATATATGTTGGAGAGATAGGGAGAGAAAGGGAGTTTTAATTTTACTATACTCCTGGGTGTAAAATTAAATACATTTTCTATTTCAGTGTAAACAATAAAATTTCATTCTCCAAGTCTAACTAAGCATCTGCTTCCCTTATTATAAAACATTTCAAAAGGTATCTAATTTGTAGTTATAGGCATGCCTTTGTGTGGACTCTGGATAACAGTTACTGTCTTTTTGGGTCTTCTTGACACAATTTATTTGGAGGGAGGGTGCCATTACTTTCCTTAAACAGAGAGAGTGTGACTTGCCCAAGGTCACCTAAGGTGTTCCCATTGCCAAGCAGGGATTCAAACCCTTCTCTCCAGAATGCTGGTCCATTATTTAAATCACTACACTGGCTTTCACAATCCAAAACACGAAACTCTTTTCAAAGCAGGAAAGATTATGATATCTTTGGGGACACCTCAGAGTGAACAAACATCACTGCAAGTAAGTGAATGAGGTGATAAAGAGGCATTCAGAGTTTAATGTTTGTGATGAGGGCCGAGTGCGTTGTGGTGCAGGGTGTGCTCGCTGCCATCTTGGTCTGGGAGGGCTTCTTCTTCCCACCACCAGTGCCAGCTGGCCAATAATGGGGCTGGCACCACCTCTGTCTGCCCCATCAGCGGGCCAGCCCCCCCCCCCCGGGCAGGCTACTTAAGGCTGCCCGAGGCTCCTCACTGGGCCTGTTCCTGATTTTGTTCATCCCACCCACCCTGCTTGTATTCATTGTTTGTATCTTTTTACTTTACATGCTGTGCATTCATTGTTTGTATCTTGTTAACTTTTCTTGCTGTTACTTGTGTTCATCGTCACAACTCTGTGTTTGATGTGTGGCATGGGCCCTGGATTTGGCTGGCTTATTGCCCCTTGGTGGAAGGGGGGGATAACGCCCTGGTCCCTGGAGTGCTGAGTTTTCATGGATTAGTAGTGGGTCGGTGGCACCCAGGCATGTGGGTTGACCGACCCCGGATCCAGGACCCATGCATGGCTGCCAACCCATGTTCCTGTTATCAATAAATGAGTTGCGGACAATTTTATTCCAACCAATTGTGTCTGTGTCTTATCAGTCATCAGGTGGGAGGTGTATCACCCATGCACACGCAACCAACTTGTACCTTTACTGGTCTAATGACTTTGGGCTTATCTACACTGAGCAATTATGTTTTGCCAGTCCAGAACAGAAATAGCTTGGAGGCTTCTCTATAATATATTCCCAACCATGGTGGGGTGGAGTCTACAAGGTTCAGCCAGGTCAAAACAAATTTGACTCGGGTGGACTATCACCTTACATTCTCTGTTACCATTGCTGCTGCCAGGTGGCCAGAGAGCTCCAGGAGAGCACTTAGTCACTATAGTCCCTTGCCATCAGAAGAGGTGCCCACATGATGAGGGAGAAGGAGGTCACCCCCTTACTCCCTGGCCACACAGGGATATTTGCTGTTGACAGTACATGGTGTCCACAATGTCTAATAGCACTCCCAGAGATTTGTGGCCATTCAGCAGTGAAGATGGCAACATGGGCTCAATATGTGATGAGTGCAGGTAAAGGGGGATGGTAGCCCTGGACTGTGTGGACAGCAGACTAGTTCACATCAGAGCTAGTGTGGGGCTGCTCTGGATATTTGCTGGATATTTGCTGAAACTCTGGAGCATCTCCCCTTTAAAAAAAAAAGCAAGGAGCTCAACAGTTGAACCTGATTTTCTTGGGGTAAGGACCAAAAGACTTTATGCAGACATCCTGTAGTATCATTTGGACCACTCTGAGGACTTTAGCTTGTGTAGACAAGCCCTTTGAAAGAGGCAGCCATTGTAGTTTTATGTTCACTTTATCTTCTCCTGATTTAAGTGTCTGTAGTTTCTTACTCACTGTGAGATAACACAGAACTTTGTCCTTTGATTCTTATAGTGTCTCTCTAAAAGAGACAGATGTTCTTAACATTGAAATCTGGTAACTATTGGACTGCCAGTTGATCAAGGAAGAGAAAACTGCCCCGCTTCATCGTTGTGGGCGAACATCAGTTTGACTAATAGAAATCATAGGTGGAGCCTCCTTGAACTTGCTACCTACATATGTTTTGGATTACAACTCCCACAATCCATGATTAATCATATCTGGTCCTAATGGAAACTGTAGTCAAAAGCATCCAGAATCCCACATATTTAGACATCTTCAAAACAACAAACTATTTTCTGCATTCCTCAAAAATTAACAAGTATACTTAACGACATTTCCATCAAGCTACACCTCTATCATTCAAGATGAACATGTGCCAGTACTATTCAGAACTCATGGTTATACAATAGGTATGGACACTTTATTGTGGGAGTTTCTGCAATAAAAAGGGGGCTGTCCAGATGATGTCCTGGACAAACCCGAATTAATCTGCCACAAATCAGGAAACCCCTGTGTAGTGATGTTCCACCTCTGATGTCAATTGTGGTGACGTAGTTTAAGTGGACAGGGCGGACCCTCTTTTAGATCCCACCACTGTGCCACCAATTGTTGGTGAATCGAAATTTACCGTTCACCTTTCTTTACTGCCACCAATTTGTGAAGACTCGTTATTCGCACGCCAACTTTTACACCCTGGCAGGGTAGGCTACCTCATCCACTGCCACGTCACTATGCGAATATTTGTCTTCAAACTGCTGCCACCATTTTATGAGAGAGAAACCAACTGGAACACTTTTGTGAGGAAAGCTATTTGTGAGGGTTAATGATCAAGTTGTGAGACAGGAACAAACTTTTAAAATGAGGCTTGACTTTTGAAATCAACGGCACAGAGAGGTTTTCAAGATGAACTAATAATAAACAGTTTATTCTGGCACAAAAGCTTGGTTTGATACTTTGTTTAACACTTCCGAGGAGGCACAACTTTAAAAGGTTACAAATGTTCTAGTGATGGCAAATACAAAGTTACAATGCTTAACTATTGTTATCACTCAGCTAGATCAGCTGCTAACTCTTCCAATACATAGGCACTCTGGGGGACCACAAAAGTGATTGTGGGGGTGATGCATGCCGCTCATGGATCATACTTCAGCCATCTCTGGCATACAACTTTGTAAGGTTTACATTGTCTCAGTTGCTGGGTATACCTCTATGTCCTTTCCCAGAAAAAGTCTGCCTGCAAATGAGATGGGAACCATGTGAAAAGTTTCTGGGGGTGAGGCTTTACTTGTGGTTTGTGTCACGTTGCAGTCAGCCTGGAGTTGATGCACAGGAAGTGTGCTGACCATTTCAAATGTGCTAAGTACAAACATTATTCATGTGATTGAGCACTTTTCTGGCAAGATGACAGGAGTATCCCTGACAATTCCCAAATACAAGCTGAAGGAAAAGAAGAGTTGTCAGTACAAGATTATGGACTTTATCGTGCATTTCTGTTTCCTTTCCTAACACATTACAGTTTGATTTTCAAAGTGCCAAGTGTTAAGAATTAACTGATATGGCTGAACATGTGACTTCCAGTAGAGGTTTTCTAAAAGATAAGCAGTTTTTAAATGTTTCTAAATAATTTAAAATCATGCTTCCCTTCCTTCCAAGTGATAAGCAAGCCCTGATAAATACAGTGCTCTGGATGCAGGACACTCCTTTCTGTGTTGTGGCCTTGAAGAAGCAGCACACAAAGACTGGGAATAAACATGGTAAACAAATGCAAAAGGAGCAATGACAGCTTCCAGCAAAGATAAGGGCAAGATTTTCCCAGGGGTTAAATGGGAGAGTTATACGGGGAGCAGACAGGCCTGGACCACTGTCTGAGCCACTGTGGGTACTAGGAAGGAAGTCTCCAAATGGAGAGTTTACCGTGTTTCTTAAGCCATCACATTACAAAGCAGACAGGAGAGGGTTGGTCTCGCCTCAACCCTACAAGAATCAATGGGAGGAAGCCTGATGCCATAGAGCTGTTTCCTGCAGGCTGTGTGGGAAAAGTAGTCAGAGTGCAAAGTGCAGCCAACAATTAGACAATAAATTACGATAAACAGGAAAAATAGCATTTCAGCTGCTGAAATCAATGGCTGGTGTATACAAAGCATTCACAGCACTGACAAGTGAATAAAAATTTTAAACAAAAAGCATTGGATTTGGGAAAGAATAGGGAGCCTTATCTGCCTGGAAAAGTTTTCTTTTCAACATGAAATTCATCCTGCTGGTAAATCAAACGATAATGCCCAAATGTAAAGAAAAAGGCAAGAGTGAGAAGAGAGAGGGGCAAAATAAGTAACATTTTCCAGGCTGGTGGATAAATGATCTCATTTGCACCAGGCAATAGCCTAATGAGTCAAAAGAACTTAACATTTGTGCTGATGCTTTACTAAAAATGTTCAGCTGGAGAAGCGGTAGGAACTTTATACCCTCTTGAAATGGTTGGAATGCAACTATCAGTAGCCATAGTCAGAACAACCAATGTTGCAGAGTGCTGGGAGTTGCAGTTCAGGAATATACAGAGACCTGCATGAATTCATGTAAGGAATTGTAGAAAGATAGGAAGGTAGAAACGGCTACACAAGCCTTCACATATAATACTGAGTCCCCCTTCTGGGAAAGAAGGGCAGGGTAGAAATTCATGTAATAATAATAATAATAATAATTTACTTGAAAGTGGAAATTCACTAAAGGCTCATGCCTTCCAGATGTTGTTTTCCTCCCATTTCACTCAGCTAAAGCCAGTATAACCAATTTTTAGGGATAATGGGATATGTAGTCCAACAATATCTGGAAGATCACATATGTTGTTTTTGGGAACAAATCCACGTTGAACTGGATTATATAACAGTGTGGACTCAGAGCCGGTGTTGCCCGTAGACACCTCCAAGGTCATGTAGCCAGCATGACTGCATGGAGCACCGTTACCTTCCCGCAGAAACTGTACCTATTGATTTACTCACATTTGCATGTTTTTGAACTACTAGGTAGGTAGAAGCTGGGGCTAACAACAGGAGCTCGCCCCCTCCCCAGATTTGAGCTGCCAACCTTTTGGTCAGTAAAAGTTCAGTAGCTCAGTAGTTTAAACTGCTGCGCCACCAGCAGACACACAATAACAACAAATAAAAATTGTAGACCCACAATTAAGATTTACATCGCATTACTGCCTCAGTAAGATACACTGAGTTAAAGGCACTTTTCTGTGTAAATGAAAAACGAATTTGAACATTTTCCAAGAAAAAATATTTCCAACTGACCAAACATGTTCACCTAAAAAATAAGCTGCTCTAGCCCAGTAATGACCAGACCTTACTTCAGCCCATCAGTCACGGGCACTCCATTGTTCCTTGTTCCTTATCTTTTTGTCACGGGGAAGTTAGATCATGGAAGAGTGAAACACAAAGCAGCAGCACTGGAAGGAGGAAGAAAACACAAAATGTTCATTGTGCAGGTTTTTATATTACCATACTTAAACTTCTTGCAGGCAGCAATCCGTACATGTGTTTCCCTGAATGGAGAAATGAAGAATGCATATGTATCTCCTTCTTCTTTTTTTAAAAAAATCTATAATTGATGTGAGGAAACATAAGTCATTTATACTTCCTCTCCCGTGGCATATCTCTAGACTCATTGGATCAATTACTGAATGGCAAATCAACAAATATAATTCCTTTGGCTTTTTTTTCTGGACTGGGACTAGTTCTTTGTTCTCTTTTGTTCCCTCATCACAGAAGTCAATAATTTCACTGTAACTTTTAAACTCACTTCTGCCTCCCAGGTCTTTGGGAGCATTGGTACTGGCCGTGACAGGAACTATGAACAAACGCCACAAGCTGAGACGTTTCCACCATGCATTGGTTTTAAAGAAAAGTACACATATTGAAAGGGGTTTTATGCTCTGATACACTGAGGTCAGCAAGACGTACTCTCAAGTAGGTGTGCTTGGAGTCACAGCCTTAAAATGTGGTGATTACAGCAAATGATTTGTTAGTCACAGGGCTAGAGTCTATTAAATTAAGTAGAACTTATGGTGACTGCACACTGCGGAGTTTTTGCCATTAGCTTTAATTTCAACGATGAGTGTTTTAAATAAATGAATTACCTAACAGCCAACTGATAGTCCTTGCTTTGAGGAATGGGAACTATCTTATTCCTCCACTGTAGGATGATATACTCTTCCGCTTATATGACAGGCTTGCAGGCCAAATAGCCTATGCAAATGTATATTTCAATATCCATGTACCTTTATGGGTTAGGCAAAACACTCTTTTGAAATATAACACCCAGTATAGGATTGTTGCTAAATAAATACTCAATCTGGACACAGCATATTATTTGAGAACACAGACATGCTGTACTACTCTAACAACCATCATGTTAGTAGTCTATCAGGCTTCCTCTGATATTAAGTCCAGCGATGTCCAATTCTGGAAGGTGGTGCTGATCTCCATTTCTAAGCTGAAGAGCTGGCATCCGTAGACACCTCCAAGGTCATGTGGCCAGCATGACTACATGGAGCGCCATTACCTTCCTGCAGAAGCTGTACCTATTGATCTACTCACATTTGCATGTTTTTGAAGCCATTGAAATCCATAAGCATGTGGACAATTTCAAAAGAAAGGAGGAAGCCATGAAAATGAACAAAATCTGGCTACCAGTAGTTCAAAAATTCTAAAATCAGGATAGTAAATAAAAAAACAGTGGAATTCCTGACATAAGACAATCAGAGCCAGCTAACGCCTTCCAACAAAGGATTCCCCCAGGTAGGAAGCAGCCAGGCTTTAAAGCTGCAGACCACTCAATGATTAGTCAAGGTGGCCAATTGGAATATTCATAATTGCCTCAAGCAGACAAGAGTTCTTTCTCCCACCCTGGACATTACACAGATATATAAACCTCACTTGCCTAGTTTCCAGCAGACCTCACAACCTTTGAGGATGCCTGCCATAGATGTGGGTGAAACATCAGGAGAGAATGCTTCTAGAACATGGACATACAGCCTGGGAAACTCACAGCAACCCAATACTGTATCAGGTTTATAAAGTATATTTGGCTACTGTATAAGTATAGCACCCAGTTAAATAACTGGCTTTTTAAAAATGTAGATTTACTAATACAGATCTACTAATAGTCTCATTGTCCAGAATTCTCTTATCATTATGCACCTTATGTAACCTTTTGCTGATTTAGCTGTATAGAAGTGGTGCTAAGAAGCCTTTCATGTGTATTGTGAAGATTGCATATCAAGCTATTGGCAAGAGTGACTCAATGTGCAATATCTGCAAAGCCATTCTCCATGAGGAACTATTGTTCAATCTTATCCTTCTAGTGTAGAAGAAATGCCATCCAGGTCAGCTAGTAACTCTTTTAAGCCTAAAGTTCCATAAGGACAATATGAAACAATTAACCAATGGCATAGGTTAAAGTGTTACAACTGGTTTGCTTGTACAACAGAAGCATATCAAACATACTCATCTCCCTTAATGAGAAAACACCTGGAAGGGATTGCATTCATCACACTTCCTGGGATAAACTATCCTGTAAGAAGGATGCTTTCAAGTTGCCTTCAAGTCGCCTGTTGGTTTATTATGGTGATCCCATAAATATCACAGGGTTTTCTTAACGCTGCCATAGTAAAGCTTGCCAGAGTATTTTTAAGCATGAGTTCAGTTGCTTGCCAGAAGAGGGAAGCAGATACCAAAACACTGCAGATTGAAGGTGTGGTTTTTGCACTTCCCTACAAACATAAACCTTCATAGGGGAAAAAGAAAAGAAGAAATCTTGGTCTGTCTTTGGTCTCTCCTGATTAAAATGATTTTCTGCATTCCCAAACATCTGTGGCAAAAGGGAGTTAGCTGAAATATGTGTTCTGTGAAGTAAGATTAAATAAAGCAAGGGGACCGATCTGTTTAAATACTATTTATTGGATAGGTTTTGTTCCCTAAAAACATTTGGTACTTTGTTTTGGCCAGAAAGGAACATTCAGTCCTTGATATCACTGACTGTACCTGGGAAACTGTATGTGTGTGTTTACAATATGTGTGTCTGTCTGGCTCGTATTCATAAAGTTTCCCTTGCCTTGGCTTTCATTATGCCATGATTATACTGGGAACTGTGCCAAAACTCTGTTAACCTTCTTCCTTGTCTTATACCATCCCAATCCCCTATGCCTTATTTCTGACAGGTCTATATCTCAAGATGCAGTGTGTGAGAGACAGCAAGAATAAAGGGAAGTGGGGGAAGGGAAAACTAATTCTATTTGCCAGGTGAATTTTTATTCGTCTTTTAACCTTCTCTGTTTTACTTCCTTGTTTATGTAGTTTTACTCTGCAGGTGTAAAACATAAGAGCTGCACTAGAGTACTCTCAACTGAGGAAAGGTACCTCTCCTCCTTATCCATTTTCCTAAGTTCCCCGGAAGTCTTGCTTAAGTTTTTTGCCCATATTTTCTCCCTTCATGTTAATATGGGTTGGTGTTCATAGTGACCAAAGTGCTTTTGAGTCTCATATCTCCTCTCCATTCTTCTGGGTCTTTCAAATCTTCCCCTTTTTTCTCCACTAGTTTTATGGCTTTTTGTACATTGCATTGATACTCTGTTGTCAAAGGCTTTCATGGCCAGGGTTGTTGTGAGTTTTCTGGGCTGTATAGTCATGTTCCAGAAGCATTCGCTCTTGACATTTTGCCCACATCTATGGCAGGCATCCTCAGAGGTTGTGAGGTCTGTTCAGTACCATAGCCAAAATTTTGTTTTGGGGGAGGGGCTGAGTTTGATTGGGGGGGGCAAGTCTGAGTGAGAGAGGGTCTACGCTAGCACACCTTTTGTAACGTTATCCCATGGGATATATTGAGCATGGTGATCAGACCATGATATGAATAAACATAACAGTTTAAATAATGTACCAGTAAGGCCTTCTTGTGGACCACCCTGAGAATTTGAAAACATTAAAACATAGCTAAAATTTCAATTACATATAAAACATAATAAAACCATAAATCCTCTGCATTTCTTTACCAAATCATTATCCAGTCGCGTTGTCCAGCCATTCCGAGATCAGAATTATCAGCTACACTGCAGGAAAAGCCTGCTCAAATAACTAGGTCTTAACATTTTTTACGAAATGTTAAGAGGGTGAGGGCCGATCTAACGTCCCTGGGGAGGGCATTCCACAGCCGAGGGGCCACCACTGAGAAGGCCCTGTCTCTCATCCCCGGCAACCACACCTGTGAGGATGGCAGGACTGAGAGCTGGGCCTCCCCAGAAGATCTTAAATTTCTAGATGGTTTGTAAGAAGAGATACATTCGGACAGATAGATAGGGCCAGAAACAGTTTGTCTCTTCTGAATGTATGGCTGAGAATGCACACATTCAATTGTTTTCCACATTTGTATGGCTTTTGTAAGGGTGTATGTTAGGCTAGAAAGAAAAAAATGAAGTTCCACTTTCTGGAAGTGTCTGCATTTGGAAATCACTCTTCCTTCCTGGGATCATCATTTCAATGGGTTGGACAGGACACATCCCTTAAACAAAGTATGAGTACTTCCTAAATTTAGTGCAGGCTGTTCCAATTATCCCAGCTTGTTTGTGGACAAGAAATGTTATTTCAATCACATTTTGCCTATCTTTGGTTTTTTTAAGGATTGAATGGACCTGAGCAGTCCTTCTTTCTGTTTCTTCAGCTTTGATTATATCATTCATGTAACTGCAATTTTACCAAGTTTTAAACTTCGTAGCAGTGGCTTAATTATTGCTGTAGAATTTTTGTTTTTGTCCTCCACTTGGTTCACTATATATTTGCATCATCAAGAGGAAACCATCTTATGATGTGCATAATACATATCTTTTCAGTACTGCCACAAATCCCAGCAACCTTATTAATTTTATTTATTTATTTATTTGTGTATTTGTATACCACCCTTCTCAGCCCCAAAGGGGACACAGGGAAATTCGCAGTGTTGGCAAAAATTCAATTAAAAACCACCAGTACATTTGTCTTAAGCTAAAATCTTCAAATACACATAGGGATTTGATTTTAAATAAAACAAACTCCAGATATTTTGGAATGACAATGATGCTACTAAGAAAAATAAGCCTGACTTTAAAAAAATGTTTTGCTTGTTCTGACAGAATCCCCCAAAAGTTTCATCTGAAGGGGAACCTCACAACTTCCCAGTTAGGTTTTGATTTTGATGACACACTATATTACTGTGGTGCTATATTTTTAACCCTGAGTAAAGCAGCTATAGTTAGCTATAAAAGGAAGCTGGCATGCTATTTCATCAGAATATGTAAATAAGCATGATTGAGAAAACGCATATAAAAATAACTTTCTGGTCATGGCTCTCTCTTCTTTTTTTTTACTTCTTCACATACAGTGAGAAACAGGATTCTGTATTGCTAGGAAAAATCTGCTCAAAGAAGAAACAATAAAACATTTAGTATATTTCTTTTTTCTGTGCTACACAAAACATCTACATAAAACTTAGAGCAAAATCTAGTTGATCCAAATAAAATACCCAATGCTAGCCTATATTCTTTGCTTTTACAAACCCTTGCAGTCTACTATAAAATATACAGAGCCATATAACAGTTACACTCCAGAGCAGTGTCACCACTCAAAAGGAGTTACTCCCTCCCTGCTTTTGAAGACTAGTAGAACAGACCTTTTAAGACTCCAGCTTTTACTGGGAAACCTAGCTGGATACATCCTGTTTTGTGGGCATCTGTTCTATAGGGAGCTGAGATGATGGTTGGCCCCTCTCAATGAATAAAGGAGCTATTCCTCATTTGCATGCATTAATGGACTTAAATCATTTATATTTAAAGTTGCCCATTATCCAACATTGAGGCACTAGTTTTATTAAAAAGCGAGTTGATTGGCAAAAAGCAGGTCAGATGGCAACCTTAATTGGGATGGAGGGTATTAGTCATTAGAGTGCATGTAGATGCTCTAAAAAACCTTTTTGTTTTATGCAGAGTAGGTGCTGTTTCATTAAAGAAGAATTGCAACCTGAGCATACATACATACTTGATGAAGCAGCAAGCCTAATTAACCTGAGCCTAAATCTGTGAGAACGACTAAATTAATTAGCTATATAATGCAGTCATTCCCAACATGATGCTTGTCTGCTGTTTTAAAAAAGTATGGAAAATAATGGGGGAGATGCACATAGACACACATGTGTAAAAACATTTGGACTGAGATAAGTCCAGAATTTATGAAACTTGCCTCCAACATAAAGTTGCTGATCATTCATTTTGGGCAACCCCCCTTTTTCAAAAACCCAGAATGTCTTGTTACAAAGGCATGCCTCTTCAAATTATGTCAGGAGTGTCTGAATCTAAGCTTTCTAGATGCATAAAAACTGAACATTCCTCATTATGGAAATATTTTAGAGTTATTCTTTTGCACATTTCAGAAGATGTCCAGTATCCCACATGAATGTTTACTCTATTGATAAAGCAACACTGTAGAAAATTCTATCCATGTGATAATGCAGAAATAATTTAAAATAGCTAGCGATATAGCTAGGGAAATACCATATATCAATGAAACTCTTCATGCTGAAATACTTAAAAAAATTTAGTACTAGAAGAATTGAAAACATATCAACTGCTATGAATAGTTGCTCATGTAGCCCTTTTTGAATGGAGCCCCCAGTGGGTTAAACCCATGTGCCGGCAGGACTGAAGACCGACAGGTCACAGGTTCGAATCCGGGGAGAGCGTGGATGGGCTCCCTCTGTCAGCTCCAGCTCCCCATGTGGGGACATGAGAGAAGTCTCCCACAAGGATGGTAAAACATTAAAAAAAACACATCCAGGCATCCCTGGGCAACGTCCTTGCAGACGGCCAATTCTCTCACATCAAAAGCAACTTGTAGTTTCTCAAGTCACTCCTGACATGAAAAAAGCCCTTTTTGAAAGGGAAAACTGTGCATAAGGTTATCCACTCTACTCCGTTATCAGCATGTCACTAATTGATGGTTGTGCTTGGAGGAAAGAACCAATCATTGCTATGAAGACATGAACATCTGAACAAACTCTTTGTACCATACAAAGTTGGAGTAGAGAACAAGTAAGAAAGTGAAACAAATTCTATCCGGTACAAAGCCTACAAGCAAACAGTGTAAGTCACTAGGGAGCTACTGGACCTGCAGGTTCTCAGAGCAATAAATGGTACACAGTAAGAAAAAGAATGTAATTATAGCAAATGGTCAGAGGCCACAAGTAAGTTCAACAGTAATAGACCAGTGCTGCAATAACTGGGTCATCCCAGCCTGCAGCAAGACCTTCGCTCTCTTCAAGCTATGTCTAGAGCAAATAAGCACAGACACAGGGATCTTCAAAGCAGAGGACACTCTACGAAAATGTATTTTGTTGGTAGTTCCCCACATTTTAAAAGCAAGAATACAAGGAAGAAATAGTAGAAACAGAAAAAGCAGCAGGAGGGATAAATGAGGAATAAAGGTATAGCCTTTCTTATTTATGATCTTTCTGAAAACACAAGTGAGTCAGGGATTGAAGTGAATCCAAAACAAAGTGAGAGTGAATCCAAAATACGACTGACAGAGCAGAACTGCCTCAACCACAAGAAAGCTCTGTTGGACAGAGATTGGTGAAGATGTTGCGTGCATGTGCAGCAAAAAGGCATCTGAAGTCTAATGTCTCCTAAGTAAGTCAGACTGAATTCATACTAGCAGCATCACTCTTTTGAAACTGCGAGGGAATCCTATGAGCAATTACAACAAGCAAAAACTGGAGTGGCACCTGGAAGAAAGATTTCCAAGTACACAAAGGGGACAGATGAATTACTATCTGTTTCGACAAAGGGAATGCTTGACTCTAATGTGGGCATGCTTAGAGGTAATTGGAAGGTCATGCAATAGTTCAGTGCTCTCAATAGCCAATTAGTAAGTGATAACAGTGTTGTCTTAGTGGAACTAGGAAGTTGAGAAGGACTAGACATCTATAATGTCAAGAGATCCCAGGCCAAGTTGGAGAGGGCTGGAGCAATCTCTTTTCCCCTCTTCACTAAAGGGGGTCAGTGGGAACCACTTGGTGAGAACTTGACAACTCATATTTCAGGATAAAATGGAAAGGATTGGAGACATGTGGGAATCCTGAAAGGAGGCAGCTCAATTTCATTAATAGGACTGCTCTAGGATATGCTCTACTATGGTCAGAGCATCCCTCCATTGTGGCTGAAAACAAAGGGCTGTGCACTGAACAGAGCCTGTTTTTGCTTACAGCCCACTTATCATAATAGCAGATATTCTGCTACTGATAACAATAGTTTGTCCAATCACTATTCTTATTGCAGGCAAAGGTTTTCAATGATGATTTTAACAACAACAATAACCACAACAACCAAATGGATTTTATCTCCTTTGAAGGAAACTGAGTACATCTAAGTCACCATTTTTCTTACCCTATTTGCATCTGTCTAAATAATCAAATATCAGCATTCACCAAAATATTTCTACCAACTTAATCAGTTACATTTTAGAAATATATAGTTATGCCTAAATGAGAAACACATTCTTTTCCAAAATGGAGGCATAAATGCTTTAACAAAAGTGCTCTAAAACAATACTCAATCCTGTGATGCTAAAGCCAATGGGATAGTTAGAATTAGATTGCACATCAGCTCCTGTCTCATATTAAACAAACATATTATATGCAAGGCTCACATGGGTGATATAAATGGGCTCTGACAGTTCTATTATGATGTGACAACTCTGCTTGAAATATTGTACAAGATACTGACTGACAGTTGGATTCCTTTCTTGAACATTTATAGATACACAATTAAGCAAGTCATCATTCCCTGTTTCCAAAAGAATTCAAATCACACCATTTTCATTTGATTTAGATTGTCTTTCACATGGTGCATTAAGTAGCTGAACTAGCCCTGTAGAGAAACTTGGAAGAGACCTTAGCTTTAATTGGCAAATACAGCCAAGTCTACATGCACAGGCAATTCAGTGCATCTGAATCCAATAAGTTGCTGTGTGTAGGATTGCCGTGATATTCTGCCCTGTTTTGAAGATGAAAAGCAAAGGGGAAAAGATGCTCTATTTTAGGCAAGGCAGTTCTTAGGTCAACTGTGAGAGTCTCACCATTTACAGATAAACTAGAATAGGAGTTGGTTGGCAAATGATGGAACTGTTTACGTTTTTGGGATATAACTTCCAGAATCTTCTGGCTAGCTTAACAACTGGCCAAGCTGACTGGGAGATTCTGGGAGTTATATTTCAAAAAATTAATTATTCCAAGCTCTGGTAGTGGACAGTCTTGACTCCACGAGAACAATATAGGGTTGTGTGATAACATATTATCTGATTTTTATAGTATTTGATCCTTAAAGCAAAAGCAATTTGCAGCCCTTAAAGCAATCTGTTGTTATAATAGTTATAACTGAAACATTTTGGTAAGCTTTGTAACATCTCTTAATTTCTCAAATTTGTGCTCCTGCTAACCTGTGGTGAATTCAGGAATCGTATGCACACTTTGGTGGGTTCGCTTTATTTTCTGTCTGCTGCACACCCTCTGCATCATGAAGTGCTCTCTCACAGCTTACTGAATTGCCTATGCATATAGAATTGGCTGTATCTTCCAGGGTTCTTAGATGTCTTTTGTATTTCTTCAACTTGTTCAGCGCAAGGTGCTTTTCAATCTCTTTCTTGTTGATCTTCTTCAGATTGATTAGTTGCAGCATTGCTGGTTTTGTGAGAATGATAGAGCATCCTGAAGATTGTATTAACCTGCCCTTGAGAATGAGAAGAATAATCTAACATTGGTCTCTGCTTCTCTTCTGTTTCTTGCCTACCCTGTTACTTCCTTTCATTTGCCTTCTCTCATTTTACACTCTGCGTTCCCTTCCATAGTCTGATACATTCAAAGTCCTAACTATATTTTGAAATTTTGCAAAATTTCCATTTAATGTGACAAAAATCACCCAGACACACAGAACAGCACTAACCCATGTAGTTGCCCTGGATTGCTGGTGTCCTAATCCAAGAATTGACAAGCAAGCACATAATCGATGCATGCTGCATCCCAACCAGATGTCATGCTAGCAGACAGATGTTATAAGTATACAGTATAGCCAGCAGATTTTCTTTATGCATAGCATGCCATGATCAGCTAAAGAAAACATTGACAAAGTGGATTCTGGTTTGTGAAAACCCATAAAACAATTAATGCATTAGTTTATTTCAGTTTCTACAGAACTGTTTCTTGTTAGAAAAGTAAACAAATATTTGAATTCTAAAACCACAGTATCTTGTTGTATTTTATACACACAACACATTTCGCCAGTGAGTAGTTTTTGTACAGTTATTAACATTTATTTTTTAATACAACTTTTGGCTATTGGCTTGAAGCTGAGGAAATCTGCTTTCTGCTAATGGAGTTATTTATTTATTATTTATTTACGGCATTTATATGCTGCCCTTCTCACCCCGAAGGGGACTCAGAGCAGATATATATATATATATATATATATATATATATATATATATATACACACCCACACACCCACACACACACATATTATATATATATATATATATATATATACATAATATATTATTAGCATAGTACAGTGTCAGTATTATATATTACAATATTGTACTATACCATTTATTGTAATATTAGTAATATTACATGTAATATAAAATATATAATTATAATATTGTATTATTATTGATATTATATTGTATTAGATTTTAATATTATATATATATTATATTATTAGCATAGCACAGGAGACAAGGTGGAACTGTTTATCACTGTTTCAAAAACATTTTTAGAATACTGGACTATTTACAGCCAATTGTAATTAATGAAAGCTGTACTGAATTGTGTGTAAATAATAAAAGCCTATGGATGCATACATACATGTGTTCTTATCTTGGACCAAACATTAACACTGTGTTGGCTGGTAGGAAGCAATATATTTATTCACAATATGGACACCAAAGCACATTATGATACCCTGGATGTACACATAACTTATTTACAAACATTTTAGGCTCTGTACAAATATAGAATGATCAACAAAAACTATGTATAGAGAAAAACAAATAAACCACTCAAAGTTATGTCCTAGTTTTTCAATGCCAATTGGCACCAGTGGGTTTTGGGTTTGTTTGGACAGTCCAGTTTTGCTGGAACTTCTGTAACTTCAGGCGTGTGGAACCTTAAGTGTTCCACTGCAAGCTGTTCTTCAGAAAGGGGTGAGGTCTCCTTACTGGTGTGATAATGTCTTTCCTGAACCAGCTTCATTGTCTTGGCAAGGGTGGCGCGAATTGAGTGCATGGACTCTTGCTTCTCAATGGACATTTTTTGGAGCCAATCACACACAGCTTTGTAACGAGACTTCACCAATGAAAGCTGCTCAATAAGAACCAATGGGTTTTCCACTTGAGATAATCCATCCAGGAGTCCTTTGCTCACTTCATACTCCATCTTGGCCTGGATGTAATCAAGATCTCTCCATTTTCCTAAGGCTATACAATTGTTTGAATGATTATCATGCAAAAAAAATGGATATTTATTCAGGCCACAATGTGCTTCGGAAAATGGTTTCTGCTATCTTGCAGTTGTAACACAGGCATTTCTTTTTTCACCCTAATAGCATTACCAGTTAATCAATGTCTTCTTGGTTGGAGATAAGCTCATTATTTTACAAGAGGTCAGGATAAAAAAGGGTACAAATCTAACAGCTTTTAGGAAGTAAAGCTTCTCTTTACAGACTTCCAGAGTAAATGAGATAAAGAAGCGAAGGTTGTTGCTGTAGGTCAGGTGTCAGCTCCTCAATACAGTAATGGTGGAGCAAGTGATGACACAATTAATGTTAAAAAGAAAGGAGTTGTGACATTTAATGCTCTGTATCCATTAGAAGCAACATGACCCTTTAACCTTGCAAAGGTGATAACAATAAAATCAGGGTAGTGAGAAATGTTGGAAGTTGTCATCAGTACTTCAAGAAGTAAACCTCATTATGCTAGATGTCTGGGCATGGAAGAACAACATGATTGACCGATGACATTTTTCCATACATTACTTGCATCTAACAGCTGGCTTACATATCGGTGTTCATCACTTTATGACTGCAGTTTCAAGCAATGATATGCATGCAAGAGCAAGTTATCAGAGGTGAAATATTACAGCTGGGACTTGCAAAGCATGGTAGTTAACCTTAAAAGATACAAAGACTATCTCCATGTCTAATGGCTTTTAGTTTCATCGGATCTAAAAAGTGTTCCATTGTGATATGTTATTTTAATTGTCTTTAGCTTCCTTGAGTTCTTAATCGCTGATTCATTTCTGTTAAAATAATTGAAATAATTTTAGTGCTGCTTCTTTCGGCTTTTTAAATATTGTAAACCACTTTTGTTAAAGCTAAAAGAAAGTCTAGAAATGTGATATATATATATATATATATATATATATATATATATATATGAGAGAGAGAATCCAAGTTCAGCCTCCTGTCATGAACTAGTCAAGTAATAATGAATCAAATTTAATTGAAAGCGGAAAAGATGTTGTATTGTCGAAGGCTTTCATGGCCGGAATCACTGGGTTGTTGTAGGTTTTTCGGGCTATATGGCCATGTTCTAGAAACATTCTCTCAGGCATCCTCAGATACAGGCGAAACGTCTGGAGATAATGCTTCTATAACATGGCCATATGGCCACATAGCCTGAAAAACCTACAGAGGAGGCATTATTGTTAGATGCATCATTCTATTTATTAAAAATGTCTGAGATCCTCTAGAATATATTCTATAGGTAAGGAAGTATGCACTTCCCTGTATGCCTGATGATGATGATGGAGCTTGGGAGACTTTGCATTTGATTGAAGCAGTGGTTATAATTCTCAAGTTCTAGATCAGGCATCCTCAAACTCCAGTCTTCCAGCTGTTTCAGCCTCCAACTCTAAGAATTCCTGACCGTTGAACAAGCTGGCTAGGACTTCTGGGAGTTGGAGGCCAAAACAGCAGGAGTGTTGGAGTTTGAAGATGCCTGATCTAAATAATGCAATTCCCATCTTTCTAGCATCTACTGTTAGCTCTATAGATCAGAATATGTAGCTGGCTTTAGCTTCTTATCTGAATCTTTACCATTTTTAGATTGTCATTACAAATAGTGCCTTCTCATTAATTGACAGAGCCTGAGCCTTGAAACATCCCGGAGTAGCATGGGAATGAGATGGGCTGAATGCTAAAGTAAAATGAATGACCTATAATACTTTGAAGCAATGTTTCTGAATGCTTGCTTTCAAAAACAGATATCTGCAGTTATAAAATTAGCTAGGTTATTCTGTTAGGGATCCACTTGGCTTATACAGCCTTGTATTTCATACATCTGTTTCAAACAAGTATTTGTGCAATTTCAGGGAAATAGCAAATGTCTGATTTTTCTTCTCCCCCCCCCTGCTGTTGTTTGTAGTGTTTTCTCAATCATCTTTGTGGACATTTATAATTTATTATTTTTTCTGTAGTTTGTAATTTGTGATTTAAAATATTTGCCATCTATGCCTTCACCTCTATGCTTTTATTGAAATGCTCTGAGCATTTCAACAAAGGAAATGAGGGCTAAAAAGCAAATAAATAAGATCATTAACCACTGGGAATGCTTTAGCCTAGCCTTTTATTTGGTGTGCTGACTTTCTATTTGAAGGGAATATTTAATCACTTGAATGAGATATCTCCACCTGCATTCAGAAACAGTGCATTCAATTTTATTACTTCAGCCTTTTACTGTTTCGGGCTGCTGCCTGCATAGACCAAGTGATTGACTCATAAAGGAAAGCAAGCCAATACATGTTAATCTGAACACATTAAGAAGCCACGTAAGTATGCCCAGAGGTTAACAAAATGCCAATAAGGAGTCTTGACTTTCTAAGGAAAAAATATTTTTATGCAAACGCTTGTGATCGCGCACAACCCAAATTTCTGCTGTTATCCCATATCTAATTCATGAATAATGATGGAGTCTACAGGAGGCAAAGACCATGTGATATGTGAACACAAAAGAGACTCGAAACATTGTCTGAGCACACCTAGTCCCCAAATCACACCTTTTCCAGTTCTTCCAGGTATAATGCAAATGAGGAAAGAGTTGCCCTGTATACTTATGTGTAACTGCACTTCCTGCATGGTAGACTTTTCAGGTTGACATGGGTAGGCTTGGGGGGGGGGGGGGGCAAGCTACTGGATTTTGATATGACACAGATATGTCAAGTGTTATTTTGTGGAAATGGGAAACCTTCAGAGCACCCTCCAGAACCCAGCTATTCTGGCTGCCACCATCACTACCATTTTCCTATTCTGTTATTCACCATTACACTTGGAGAAGATGATATATTTCCTTTCATGATCAAAATTAATGCACATAATTAATTATTGAAAAGGAAACACCCTTTCTCTGAGTACAGTGGCCAATGATGAGAGCTTAGCCCTTCCTTGCAGAGCATAAAAGAAGTATTGAACTCCTTTATTTTCTTGGTGCTGACATTTCCCTAAAAGTGGAAATGCCAAAAGTGGGGTTGTGGTAGAGAAAGTTGGTGCTTCTTTTAGGCTTTGCTGGTATAGACTAAGGTGTGGCCTTTCACCACTTTATTCATAGAAAGAGATAGTTGTGTGTGTGTGTGTGTGTAGGTGTGTGTGTGTAGGTGTGTGTGTGTAGTTGAGGAACAGTATTTACATTGACCCATGTATATTTTTCAGGTTGACATTTTGACTTATATTTCTAGACTTATACATGAGCATATACAGGAAAGACAAACAGGAAAGGGCAAAGTTACAGGTGGCTAGAGAGCAAGTGATACATCAAGAGCAGGAGTAAAGACTAGGGAATTGTGTAGAGAGAAAGCAGATTTATAATCTGGAGGAGTTGTAGCAGCTGAAACATAGATGTGATCTATATCTTACAAGCAACACAGAGATGCTTTTCAAAAACATACTCATAATCTCTCTCAGTCTGTGAGGCATAGGGAGAGCTATCCTGAGTCATGTTGTGAATTTTCCATATTTTTTCATTAATTGTTGTATTATATTTTTCTTCTCACAGTAAATATTCAAAGAGATAGTTGTGCTAATCTTTAAAAGGCATCAAGGAATCCAGAAACACCCCTGAGACTAACTGCAGAGATGAAATTTCTCAAACAAACTTTTATGGACTCAGTCCATAAAGTCATATGCAAGAAATTACTTCCTCCCTCTTTAGGCTCAAAGGTACTATTAGATTTCATAACGCCTTCCCATGTTACAGTAATTATATTCTATTTATTATCTAAATTGTTTTTATGCTTGGTTGTTATAACTAGCCTATAGGACTTTATGGAGACACACAAATGTAAATAAGTAAATACTGATGTCATCTCACAGAACATTTCCCCAAATCTTTCCCACGTTGTTGCCTGTCATTGCTGAAAAAGGGAAAGGTATAACATTTACAGCTTTTGACAATGTTTGGCATGAAGTATGTGTTATTTCACATTACAGAAAGTAATAACTCAGCCCAGGAATGGAGACTGCTTTTGAGACCATCCTTGTATAGTTCATAGCTCTGCTTTATATTATGAGATGGACTCCACAGGGCAGAAGAACAATGTGGTGCCATCTGGTACCTCAGGCTACTCAAATGTCTTTAGTGGGATTTCAAAAACTTTCATCAGAAGAATCTTATTATATATGGAAAGTGGAGGAATCAAATGTGAGTGGGATATTAGATTGTATGCCTGAGGACATTCCCTCAGATATTATCCCCAAATGAACTATTTATAAGCCACTTTAAGAGCCCTTTTTGGTTGAAGTGTGGGGTATAAATGCTCTAAATAAATAAATTGATAACTTTTTCAGTGGGCAGTATAAGACATGCTCTCTTTTGGGGTACAATTCTGTGTGTGTGTGTGTGTGTGTGTGAGAGAGAGAGAGAGAGAGAGAGAGAGAGAGAGAGAGAGGAGGGTGAGGGTAATGGTTGGTCTTTGTGCCAGGATTCAACAGCAAATAGCAAAAACTGATATGGATATTTTGTATTTTGTGCCACCCCATTCCCATATTTTTATTCATTTTCATTTTACTTCTCAAGGCAAGATTGGAAGGTAAAAAGCCTAGTGTTGATTGAATGCATCAAATCCCTCCTTTGTGACCTGTCATTCATATGTGGAGTGGCTTTTAACCATGCAGATGTATATCAAAGCCTTTTGCTATTATTGTTGTCCTGATTGCCATGACGCTAGGGCTGAAGAATTTGAGCCGGCCTGGAGAACAGGAGCTCCAGCATGTTAGTGCAGCAAAAATATTTTATAAGAAATAATAAAGTGGTGGGAGGAAAATGTCAGTCATGTCTGACGCCGAGAGAAGGCACATTCTTTGTGCCAAAGAGTGGGAGAAAGGCCTGACAATTCATTATTATAAGGGCCTGTACAACTGCCAACAGAATGGAAAAACCCCTGGGTTTCTTTTGGACAGACTCCTCTGAAACCTAACTGTTGGGAATTCACAAGAGCACTTAACTTTCCAGCAAGCCATCACTTTAGTTCAAACTATCTGCCCCAGTGTGCATTTTGTGGTATACATCCAAGCTTTTTCCCTTTCCATTACTACCTCTTTCTAGGATTTGACTAGCCTCTCGAGCAACACCAAAATTTAATATTGACACATAACATGTGTGCAGGCATCACTGCAGTTAATGAACATCCCTGCCAGACTGAGCAGAACCGGCACCACACCAAATTCCCCGCCTTATACGAGCACAAGAGAAGCTTTGGGGGTATTTTAAAAAATCCAACCATTGTAACAGTCTAATAAATGAGACGCCATGTTTAAGTAGAATGTGGCTTATTGGCAGTATCTATAACTGCATTGAAAACACTGTAGTGCTCCACATGAGTTACTCATATCCTATCTCCATCAGACATATGTCCTTTGATATACCCTGCTTACTGAACACTCCAGTAGCTTGGCTTGGCATTGCTGCTGAAAGCAGGCAGCCACAGCTCTTCCCTATTCCATGAGACTCAATATTGAATCAAAGGCAAGCCCTTGACATGAACAAAAAATTGAGAAAGGTAAAAGGTTTGACAGAACAGTAGGTGACCAGCCTAATTTAAATAAACAAAACTTATGTTCAGAGCTAAGAGCAGTGTCTCAGGGGCAATAGGCCTGCCTGAAATTTATTTCATTTCTGATGTATTTTTCCTACAGAGGAGTGTAATGCCAAATACAGCTGAAGGTATGCTTTCAATTAAATGTCTATAATCAACACATTTTGGCATAACAATGAGGATTGGGAAGGAAATATTCTAAATGTGACTTTTGTAAATGTTAATTGTGATCTTTTATTAAAATATTTTGTCATATTTTGAACTGTTTTTGTCATGTTTTGTACACTTTCTTAGAAATATATTTTGAAAGGCTGTCTAGAATGGTCTCAAACAAATAAAATTTGGGCTAAACTTTCCTTATATAAATTATTAACATGGGGTACAACTAAAATAATCAAGAATATCTCTATTGAACACCACACTATCAGAAACTAACAACCTGTCACTGGAATATTCCATATTAAAAACACATAAGGGTAAAGTGTTTACTTTTAATATAGACCACTATGTGAACTGAACACAGAAGGAGGCATTATTATTACCCATATTAAGGCAGAAAAAAGATATAGAGGTCATTCTATTTATTAAAACTGTCTGAAGTCCTGTGGAATACATTCTCTAGGTAGAGAGGTATATATTGCTTCTTGGAGTATATAACCAAAACAAAGCCTACTAAAAAGAAATTGATGTGTTCGAGACCATATCTTTATAGTATGGGGAGAGAGACAGGAAGGGTGGTGTGGAAACATTTCTAATTTCATTACTAGATGTCAAACTAAATACCAATTTTATTATTTATTGTTATTTGATATACAACAAGATTAGTACACAGCAAACAAGATTGCTATGCTGGCTTTTGTATGGGATCAAATGTTGGATACTTCCCAAGTGTCTAGGACTATGTGATGTATCAGAGAATAATGCATGCAGATCTGAGTAGGGTGGCCTTTTGCAGCTGACAAATGGTGATTTTGTCAGCGCCAATGGTTTTTAAGTGCAGGCCAAGGTCTTTAGGCACTGCACCCAGTGTGCCGATCACCACTGGGACCACCTTGACTGGCTTGTGCAAAGTCTTTGCAGTTCAATCTTTAAGGACACCGCCATTGACACTTCCCCCCCCTCCCTCCTCCCTACCCTCTTGTTCTTTCCCTTGTCTATTTTTGTATATGTTGTCTTGATGTTGCCTCTGGGCACTCAAACTGTTGTAAACCGCTCCGAGCCTTCGGGGAGTGGCGGTATACAAGTTTGATGAAATAATAAATAAATAAAATCCTCATATTCTATTTTGAAATCCCAATCACATTTCTGATGACAGAATTACAGATCTGATACTCTTTCTTGATCATTTGCTTTTATCCTCTTTCTAGGAAATAGGCAAAAGCATACCAGAAAAAGTCAGTATGTGTTTTAGGGAAAGAAGCTGACTTTTAAAAAAGAATGCCGGGAATAATTTCCAATTTGCCCACAGCAGCCAAAACCTCAACCCAGCCATGAACATTCAAATCGCACATTAGTCATAGAGATCTGTTATGAGCTAATGTTTTGGCCTTCTGTTGATTTTTTAGATAAGGTGAGCTTTCACGCTTGAACACAGTTTTTGAGTCAAAAAATAAACACAAAATCCCATGTGAACAAGGCAAATATTCCCTGGTTTGTATAATGCATTTCTAGCTGTCTGGGCCTGCCCTGAATGGTTATATTGGTAAGGCAAGATCGTTGATCCTGTCCCCAGACGAGATGGTGTGTGAATGAGTTAGATAAATGCAAGCAAGCAGGAAGTATAGAACTGAATAAAATGCAGAAGACAAATGTTTCATGCTCCAAATGAAAAGTCAGCAGTTTAAAAGCACAGATACAACATTCAAAGGTAATATTATAATGTATGCATACATAGGGTTGCTGTATGCATGTTCCAGAAGCATTCTTTCCTGACATTTCACCTGCATCTATTGCAGGCATCCTCAGAGATTGTGAGAACAGACCTCACAACCTCTGAGGATGCCTGCCATTAATGCAGGTGAAACATCAGGAGAGAATGCTTCTGGAACACGGCCATACAGTCTGGAAAACTTACAGCAACCCAGTGATTCTGGCCATGAAAGCCTTCGACATAATCTGCCAACTTGTGTGTCAGCCAGCTAGCCAGCCACCGACACACATTTGAAAAAAAATTGTAGAATTTTCTTATATTGTAGAAGCTAATTAAAATACATACTTGGAGGAAATAGATATTCCTAAGGATGAATACCATTAGTTGTGAAGTTGAAAGTCATGTGTTTATTCCATTTATAAGTATTAGGGCCCTTCCACACATCCATATAAACCAGAATATCAAGGCAGATAATACACAATATCTGCTTTGAACTGGATTATCTGAGTCAACACTGCCAGAGATAAGCAAAGAGTCATTATGAACTCCTACACTGAAAACATTCTAAGAATATGATGACATTTATCTATTAGTATACTCTTGGTTAAATCTGTTACTGGGAAGAGTGAACAATAACAAGCTATGTGTGCAGTAAACATTAATTTCATATAATCAAGGGCTATGAAAACTAATGGCGTGTGCATGGACTGCTGTATTCCTCATTATAAGCTATGAGAATAGAGAATACCATTGAAAAGTACTGACATACCTTGATGACTCAGCACACTTATCTAATACTGGAATTATTGCAAATTGTTTCATTCATCTACTTACAATGGACCATGCTGTAAAATGTAGAGGTATACTTCAATTAACAAAGTCTCTAACAAAGAGACTTCCTTTTACAAAGCCATATTAGAGCTATTCAGACACGCCTTTCTTTCTTGTGCTCCATCTTGCTAAAAGAATTTTTGGCAGCATAGGTATTGGAAAAATGGTGATTGAGGGCTGGAGAAACAATAGATGTTTTTAGTAGATTATCGCAGCATTTATGTAGTAAATAGTGCAATAAACAAAGCTGGGTAGAAACAGGATTCCATTCTAACATACCTGTTGCAGCCATGCATGCATGCATGCCCACAATAGGTAAGTAAACCGCTGTTGCCTCCACAATCTTCTCCTGAGTTTGTGTGAACAGAAAGACAGAGAGAAACAGGGAAAAGAGACAAGCTACCTTACTAGATAACCCAAGCATGTGAAAAAAGAAACATGGCTAAAATTATTTTTGAATAAATTTTCAAATAACCTCCAGATTATTCAAAATGTTTTAAGTGCAACATTTACAATTATCTGTTGTTGTTTTTTTCATTTCACACACACACATGGTTTGTTTGGAGAGTTTGCAAAAATGTTTCTTTTTTGAGTTTAAGAATGTATCCTTATTCTTTCTATGTCATTTTAGTACCAAATATTCTGATAATGAAATATATGTTTCATTCACAGAGGTAGATGGCGGTTACAAGTGATAACCTGAAATATATGTTTCCGCGCCATTCACAGGCCTTGAAGGCTCTTTAGAGGCGTTTGGCCCTTAACTCAACCACACTGTGTGCCATTATTCCCCCAGAGTCCCCCCCAGCCTTCGCTGAGGGCTAGTGTTTTTAATAATGTTTAATGTGTTTTAACTGTTTAATCTGTTTTATTATAGTGTTTATGCTTCTTCTGTAAACCGCCGGATTATACTAAAGTTAATAAATAAATAAATATATAAAATAACTACATAGTGTCTCCCATTCCCAAGTAGCAGCCCCTGCAATCAGCTCACAGTGACTGCTGCCTTGTAAGTGAAGACCTCATCACATTAAGGTCCTCAACTCAGAGTACAGTGGCGGCATCTGTGGGGCAGTAGGACAAATCCAGCGGGCAGTGGGGTAAGCTGTTGTCCCGTGCCTTGCATCTCCCACATCGCACCCTTCCCCATCACATGAAGAAACTGTTGCTGCCTGGCTTCCTCCCGTACTGTCCCTGGCTTACCTAATGAACACATGGGTTGACACCCGTATTCTCAGGGCTCCATCCTAGGATGCTTCCAGGAAGTAGCCTTGTATCATGTGATGGGCTCTGGGGTGGGGGGTGGCTCCATCTGTCCTGAAAGTGTCCTAGGACGGAGCCCTAGCATCATGTGATGAGGATGGAAGTTTTCATAGTCCTCACATCCTCTGGACTAGACAGTACATAGCCATGAATTGATAACTTTGAGTTCTCATTCCTCACTGACTTAGTGAATTCTTAAATCAAGGTGACTGCTGTCATGAGAATTTGCATCCTTGTTTCAGATCTGTTCCCCTTGCCCACCCTATTTATATGCAAAGTAATTCTGCTGATGAAGCCTGACCATTAACTCTTCTATTTTCTCATACCTATATGAGATTCAAGGAATATGTCTAATAATCAATATGACAAGCATTTAAAAAAACTCACAACATATATGAAAAGTTTGTAAAACAACTAGTTCTATACAACTATTGCATAGCTACCTAGTTTCAAATTTGTCTCTTCTGCTGAGTAGTTGCTTGTTACTGTATATATTTGTTAATCACTTATAACACAGTTTCAGAATTCAGTTTAACTGAATTTAATTGGATTATTTGACTATACTGCCATATAATCCAGTTCAATTCCATTAATCTGCATTGAAGTTTTCTTTCCATCAAAGAAAATCCATGGCTTTTCTTTCATGGACTAATATCTCCACAAAAATTTGGGATGTTTGAATAAAGGGAGAAAATTGAAGAGGAATATCTGTTTTCTCCTACATAATATTTGTTCTTGCATGAGAGAAAGAAACAGTCAAGAATTTACATTTCTAGATCACACAGGTGGTTGCCCAAGCACAAACATCAGAATTTCACACACTGGAAGATTTTAGAGAGGACATTATTTCTATTTTAAAAATCTGACATTTACAGCAGCAACTGTCTAAATATTCAAAAGAATAAAAGGGAGAAGGAGTCTCACCCAGGGGGAAATGATAATAGTGCATTTCAAAAGCCAACTCTGGCATTAATTTTACCATTTGTGGGAGTGCAGAGAAAGTGAGAAAATGTCGTTTTTTCTCTTAAAGAAATCTAAAATTAAATGGAGTTCTGCCAAAGGACAGTTTGGACTGGCAGACAAAAGAAGTCCAAAGACAAATATCAACCATTCAGAAGCTTTTATTTGCATGCTGGCATAACTCAGTGAAGAAGAAGAAAAGAATAAAGAGAAAACTATCCACAGACACTTGCTAATCTATGATGTAATGAGCTTGTGTTTTTCCCCCAAAATAAAATTATATGATTGAGTAGGTTTTTGTGTAGCAGAAAATGTTATAGAGTGTTCTAACTACAAGAACTGATAGAAGGGACTATGTATAAACCCAAACTATTGTGGTTTTGGTGATGCTTATCTTATTTCCTTTAATCATATCTCAATTACTGGTTATTCTTCCTTTGGAGACACATAAGGAATATTAATGTATTGATGTATGGACTGTCTACATGAGTCATACTGAGCTAAGCGCAGTGAGGACTTTGTCTTTTTTATTATTTTATTATTTGTTTTTATCCTGCCTTTCTCCCGATATAGGAACTCAAGGAGTAAATGTAAATGTAAAACTATGCTAATAAAAATAATGCAGTTACATTCAAAGATAAATATATAACTTGCAATTATAACATGCAATTATGCTATGATATAAAACCATTAAACATTAAATTATTTAAAATATATACCTGTCTTAAAATCCCAATTATAGCTAATCCAATTACACCTAATCCTAATTTTAGAAATGCCTGATGGCAGAGGAATGTTTTGACCTGCTGATGAAAGGTGAGCAGGACAGGGTCATCCTGACCTTTTTAAGAGAGTGAGTGCCAAAGCCTGGGAGCAGCCACTAAGACGGCCCTCTCCCTTGTTTCCTCCAAACACGATTGAGAGGATGGTGGGACAGTGGGAAGGCCCGCTCCAGATTATCACTGTGTTCTAATAGGCCCATAAAGAGAGAGATGGTCTTCAAACAAACCTTCAAAACAGAAGGTGTAGGGTGTCCTGCAAGCAGCCCCAGAGAAAAAAGTAAGATGCGGGGTGCAAAAAGGTCACAGTCAGTGTATCTTTATCAATATATTTATTAGCAATCAATAATATTTCAAGGATCTTAGAAAGGAATGTGGAATCAATTGTTCAATATATCCAATATTTTTGTCGCAGTCAATTCCGAAAAAAAGTATTCATTCATTTGTAAATTTTGTCATAGAAAATCAAAAATCATAATTATAATCCGGAATATAATGCGATTAAGGTCGACGGTCAGAAATCAGAAGGACTTTTGATTCCAGATTATAATTATGATTTTTGATTTTCTATGACAAAATTTACAGATGAATGAGTACTTTTTTTCGGAATTGACTGCGACGAAAATATTGGATATATTGAACAATTGATTCCACATTCCTTTCTAAGATCCTTGAAATATTATTGATTGCTAATAAATATATTGATAAAGATACACTGACTGTGACCTTTTTGCACCCCGCATCTTACTTTTCTCTGGGGCTGCTTCAAACAAACCTTATCAGGCATTATAAGTCAAAACCAGCACTTTGAATTATGTCCGGAAATGGATTGGCTGCCAGTGAAGCTGTTGCAAGAATTCTCTGTATTTCCTTTTGATGTTTAGGTCTCCCAGCTTTCAGGAACTTCTAATTAGGGGGAAAAGACACTTTGGCCTAAATCCAAAGTAATATTAACAAAGGTACTAAGGAAAGAAATATTATCGAGGTTTTGTTCCCTTACTTTATTTAAGCAAACAGAAGATTGTCTGTTGTAATCCTCAGACATGCAATCCAGTGTGCAATTGTTTCTGAGACCGCCTCTACATTGTGATATGCTGCAGTATGAAAGTGTAGACAAACACATATAATGCAGTTTATTGTACATGCATTGAGCTGTATTATATGAGTCTACACTGAACATATAATGTATTTTCAGACTGAATTATATGGCCATGTAGATGGGGCCTGAGAACAGATCTGCATCCAGAAACTGCTGCAGAATCAGAAACCATACCAAATCCTCTTTTGTGTAGTATACAAGCTATCCATAAACACAATATCATTTGCCGTGGCAGCAGAGGCTGTTAGATACTTACCATAAGTTGGCTTGAGAAATTGACAAAAACCAGGTAGTCTTTCTTGCAACACTTTCTGATGTGGCCACAATACCATTGGGTAAAACCCAGTGATTACAACACAGAGATAGTAGTATGTAATTTCTAACAAATGTTTGCTATCTTTTAAATCTCATTTTCCCATTCTTTGTGCTATGGGCAAAAACATAACCTGTTTACTGTGAAGCAGAGCCAGGGATTTATTTGTTATTTCACCTTCACCAGGAGGCAGAAACCACAATGAATATGTCAATATTTCATAAACATGATGATATCTTGATATGACTCATGTCATCATCCAGCTACCAGCCTGTGTAATAATACCTGCGGCAAGTTTGCAGGTGCTGACTGAGCTGGTAAGCAAATTACCGCAACTCAGACAACTAGGATTGATGTATGAAACTCAGAGCTTTCCTGGTCCACTGGCACAATGTTTGGTGACATGACTTGTGAAACTAAAAACAAACAGTCGCAAAAAGAGGTTTTGCTTGAAACAAAGCACTGGCATCTAAGCAAAAGGTTTTTATTTCATACTGCCAACACATCACATTCCTGAGTGTTGATACTCCACTGTTTTGTTTTTGTTCGGCTCCTGAAGGTAAATTCAGCAAATTTTCACCACATTACGCACTTGGTATTCTGAGACACAATGCAGGGTAAATGAGAACATATATTTTAAAAATGAATAAATATAAATAAACTTAATGCAAGAAGTTACATGACCAAAAATACCTAAGAATATAATTTTCTTTGAACTGTCGTTATAAAAAACATGACCTTTGATGAAAAGAGTACTTCAACTATGAAAAAGGAACTATGAAAGTGAAACAGAATCAATAGTTAAATTTGTCTTATTATCTGTCCTATCCCATACATAGTCTGTATGGGATGGGACAGATAATTTTCAAATGACTTGAAGATCAGAAAACCCTAGAGTTAATGCAGTTTTATACCATTTTAACTACCATGGCTCAATGCTATGGAATTCTGGGCGATGGAATTTTCCAATGTCTTTAGCCTTCTCTACCAAAGAGTGGTGGCGCCTCACCAAACCACAACTCCCAGGATTCTGTGGCCTTGAGCGATACAATTTTAAATGGTATCGAACTACATTAATTCTATAGTGAAATTGAATTCTCTGTCCTTGATAGTGTAGAAAAATCTTATCAGTTGGATTTACATAAGTGGTGACTTGTCACTCATCAATCGATTTAAAGACTCTACTATAGTTAGAACAAGCAACTGGACTGAGGATCAATATGACCAAAAACATACTATATTACTGGAAAGTGGCAATCATGAAATCTAATTCAGTGAATTCCCTTTTGAAGTCAGGTATTCATCAACTAATTGGTCTAAGACAGGGCTGTCCAACTGGCGGCCCCGGGGCCGGATCCGGCCCCGTAGCCTGTTGGACACGGCCCCACCTATGCCCTCAGCCACCATTTTAATTTTTTTTTTTTAAAAAAATCAATTTTTTAAAAAATCGATTTAAAAAAATGGCAGGGGGGGAGGGGAGGCGGGGCAGGGAGGAGGAAGAGAGCTAGCTCCTCCTTTTCGGCACCCCTCCCTGCCTAGGGGCGGGGAGCCACCGGGGCAGAAGGCGGCGCCAAGAGCAGCGCGTCACAGGCCTGGCGTGACACGCTGCCCCTTGGCACCGCCTACTCCTCCTTTGGCGGCTCCCGGCCTAGGAAGGAGGGGAAAGGAGGAGTAGGCGGTGCCAAGGGGCAGCGCGTCACGCCAGGCCTGTGACGCGCTGCCCCTGGCACCGCCTACTCCTTTTGGCGGCTCCCCCGGCCTAGGAAGGGAGGGGGGCGCCGAAAAGGAGGAGTAGGTGGTGCCAAGGGGCAGCGCGTCACGCCAGGCCTGTGACGCGCTGCTCTTGGCGCCGCCTACTCCTCCTTTTTCGGCGACTTTAGGAGGGGGCGGGGCCTGGGCTGGGGCGGGGCCTGGGGGCCTGGCCTGGGGCGGGGCCAAGCGGCCCCGCAGGTCATCAGTGACCTCTTATCCAGCCCTGGACCCACCAGAAGTTGGACAGCACTGGTCTAAGAGGTTTGCAATTTCTAACTAAAGAAGACAAATTCATCACTTTGCTAACATCCTGACTGACATTTTCTGATGTTTCAAACTTACATTTTATCTAATGCAAACTTACATTTTATCTAATGCAGACAGATTCACTTCCCTGAGGCACACTAGTACATAGTATAGCTCACCAGTATGGAGGGAATACAGTACTGCATGACAATAAGCAGGCTGAGGAAGAACTAGGATATTTGTTTCCACCAAAATTCTATTTCCAAAGCATTCCTTTTAAGGACATTACTAGGCAACCTGTGATCTTTCAAATGTTGTTGAACTGGGAAATCCAATCAGGCCTAGACAGCATGGCCAGTTGTGACAGAAGATGGATGAATTGCAGTCCAACAAACATATATAGGTTTCTGATGCCTACTTTAGATAAACTGGGTCCGGAGAACTCACATTCTATCTTTGAAATATCACAATTATTACCAAGCTGGTCCCAACATTGCGTAAGTAACATAGACATAGTTATTTGGTGGGAATTGTCCTCAAACATGGGTACCATTCATATCAAGATGCTTCCTGCCTATATCTCACCGTTTTGAGCTCACTGACACTATATGGAGGGGAAGTGCCCAATTTGGTAAAGTCTACACTGTAAAATTAAGGCAGTCTGACATCATTTTAACTGCCATAGAACTATGGGATTTGTAGTTTAGTGACATACCAGAATTCTTTGGCAGAGAAGGTTTAGAAAACTATTAAAACTTCAACTCCCATGACTACATTAATTCTACAGCATTGGTGCACCCTCAGTTGAAAACATTATTTTCTTTGATACGGAATAAAATGTGCAAAACAGCGAGAACTATTGCTTTATTGAAAGAACTGTAATATCATATTAATAAAGTGTAAATTAAAATATTTGTCTGTTATGTAAAGTAAACTGTGACTCTCATATTGGACATCAGCAGAGACTGTCTTTTGCAATACTTTGGACAGGTGCTAAGGTTTTGAATTTTTCGTGATGATACATAGCAAAAGAAACTGCTTAATAGTACAAAGCTGAAATCCCTCATGAGTTCTTATGACATTATCTGCAAGTTGCTTCTGGTGGATCATAACCTGGGGATCACAACCAGATACAGTGAAGACATCTGCCCTTGCACTTTGCTACTCTGCTGCTGAGTACAAATGTCCAGTGTGGAATGCATCTCACCACATTAAAACAGTGGATGTGGCTCTTAATTAGACATGCTGCATTATCACCGGATGTCTGCACTCTACACCACTGGAGAAATTACACTGTTTAGTCGGCATTGCATTACCTGACAGCCGGGAAGTAGCAGCTAATAGTGAAAGGACCAAGGCAGTGACATCTTCGGCTCATCCCGTTTGGATATCAGCCAGCACGCCAATGCCTTAAATTGAGAAACAGTTTTCTAAGAACTACAGAGATACTTGCAGGAAAACCTCAGCAAGCGAGGGTCCAAAAGTGGCAGGCTAAAACCCAGAACCTCAACCCATGGCTGATACCAAATGAGAGGCTCCCTCCCGGGCACACAGAAAACTGGGCGACTTGGAAGGCACTGAACAGACTGCACTCTGGCACCATGAGTGCGGAGAAGAGCAAACCGCAGACCACCTGCTACAATGACGCAGACCACATGCACAATGGAGGACCTTCTTATAGCAACATCAAAGGCACTCCAAGTGGCCAGCTACTGGTCAAAGGACATTTAATACAATGCCAAGTTTTTTAAATAAAAAAAACTTTGTGTTTTTAAAATACATTACAACTGTACCCTTGGTTAGTGCATGATATGATAAATTGATAAATAAATAAATAAATGACATTGAGTCAACAAAACCTAAAGCCCCATTCTTGGATATATCAGACAACCCCTCCCCCCTCAGTTCAGGGAATGTATTCATGTTCTGAAAGAGACAGTGACCTAGCTAGAAACACTCTAGATCCTGATGCTTGTGCAAGGAGGGGGGATTAAATAAGATCACTTCCCTTAATCAAAAATTGATCAGGAAACTGGAGGAATTAAACCTTATTTATTAACCCAAACTTGCCTGGTCTAATTGAATTCTTGTCACTTTCAAAGATGATTTGTCCAACACACTTAAGTGTTTAATTTATAGCCACATGAAGATTGACCAGGCATCTCTTTTGTTCTCTAATCACTGTTTGTATTAACCTTCACAATACATTAATGTAATTACTCTAAGGACAGAAATGTCTTCCGCGGTCTTTAGTTCATATTCAATTACTGAATTACAGACTTGTCTCTGACTCCAACAAAGAAATTCTGATTGCATATTGTGTGTTATTTCTAATCATTTGAATGCCTACTTTGTTCATCCCATAGCTATCAGGGCACTGTTTGCTGTCTTTAACTCCTTCTGAAGCTGCTTTTCCTTTCAGCCTTTATTGAAGCTGACCAGATAGTTTTTGTAGTTACAGTTAAGTCAGCATTCATGCATTCAGAACTTTGTTGACTCAGTTGCGGTAATACAGATTTTCCCACACTGTCTACTTGACACTTGCAAGTCCAGTTTGTACCAACTTCTATTGTATTAAGCAAACAGTCAAGCTGCACTGAAATTCCACTCATTGTTCACACTAAAGCTACAGGATTTTCTCGTGTTCACAGACAGCAAAACCCATTGTTAACTCCAAACTCACTTAAGGTGGAATCTAAAAAGAAATGATATGACCCTGAACTGGATTAACCCCCAGGAAGTCCTTTTAGGATTTCTTTTTGTTTTTAAAATATCATCCCCAGGGGTTTGGGGGAAGATAAAATCTATACTTCAGAAATAAGATGCCCTTGGAAACATGTTTATTCTCCTTACATAGTGTGAAATGTCCACAACTGACAATCAACTGCATTGTAGTAAGGAAATGGCTAAAAACAACTCGTAATGAGGGTCGAACACAATGCAATTGCAGAATTGCTAGATTAAAAGGAAAAAAAATGTTACAAATGCTTCAAAACTGAATTGCCCCTTTGTTACCATATATTTATTATCTCTCACAGGGAATTCCACAAAGCACAGAGGTTGGCTTTGAACCAGTTCCAGAATCTATAGTATCCGAGAGTTAACATTCATGGTGAACACATTTTTTTTAAACCCTCTGGGATACACATGTGCACATCAGTGAAGTACTTTGAGTGTTTGCACACTGATTTGCATTTTCTGAGGAAATGATTTCATCCTGTTAAGTTGACTTCAATTTATGACAACCCTTTCCAAGTTCCACCATGACATGATGAAGCCCCTCTCCAAGCTGGCCTGTTATTTCCAACCCTAAAGTCCCTGCAAACACCTTATTGTGTTTCCACATTTAATCCTTCCCTGGATTGGGTACTTGGGCTCCAAGGTAACCACTGTTTGGACCAGCTGGAGATCTCACATTAACCAGTAGTTGGACTCGCTGGCTCATGAAACCCCTTCAAACTCACCATTGGTGAAAACTTTAATAAAAAACTATATAGAAAAGAAACCCCTTCAAACTCTATGAATCTAGAAATCAACGACCCATTTCTTATAACAGCACTCAGAACTTCTTTAATATTGTGGGGACATGCAAAATCTTGGGGAAAATTTACAAGAAAGACAATATTTACCCACTCTGAACTTCCCATTACAACAATGGAAGGAGAATGGCATGTTGGATTTCCTAGGTGCTTTCAGCAACATTATTTAATTCTTCAGCTTGTCATAGGTGACAAACCTTCCAGTGGAATTGAAAAAAACAATTCAAAGACTTTGCCTTGTTTTCATTAAGACAAGCAAGCCCTCCCCCTGCTTTGGCTGCAAGGCTCAATGGAGCACATCAACCCTTTTAACCTTAGTGTTCATCACGGTGTGGCATGGGACAGCATTGCCCTTTGGAAAGCATCAGGTCACTCAGGGATGATTTGCTCTTTAAGTGTACTTGAAACCCCAAAACGAAGGTGAGTTTGTTTATGCTTGTAACATACCAAAGTCTACTTTAGTAAGGGTTACTTTTAGATTTTGGGGGTCGCTTAATGGAATCTTCACTAAAATGTGAATGAATTAATAATAAATCACACCCTTTTCTAGTAGCAATGATGGCTTCTCTTTCTCCTCCTCATCATCAAGTCTCTTGCCTCTGGGTTGCTGTGAGTTTTTCGAGCTGTATGGCCATGTTCCAAAAGCATTCTCTCCTGACATTTCACCCACATCTATGGCAGGCATCCTCTCTTCCCTCTTTTAGAAATGCATGGTTATTACCATGAGCCTGCTGACGCAAACATCTTATTATCTATACAGTCATGGTTTAACCAGATGCTGCTCCTTTTCACCTCTCATCTCACTCTATTTGCTTTATGAGGAGGAAAGGGAATAAGTGTATGACTGTACAACCCTCATATAAACATGGGTTATGTTCCCTTATTTCATATGGATATGAAAAACCCCATTATTTTCAATAGGATGAACAACTGAGATAGCACATAGACAGTGTTGCTTGTACAGTAAGTCCAAAGTAAACAAGTGAAATATGGATGAGTGAAATTGTGTATATTGATTCTGTAGATACAGAAGCTATACTGTGCTTGGATGACATTATGGAGGTTTACTGTTAGATGGAACTTCTACAGCTCCTTCTCACTTTTAGAATCTACCCAGGGCAATTGACCCAAAATTCACCCATCAATTTGGGGTTTCTAATCACTGGCGGATGGACTTCCTGCTATTCCATGGTAGATACTTTGTTGTACTAGACTCGGGTATTGTCCATGTGATTTATCACCATAGATATCACATCCAACAGTTTTAAGTCTGGCCTATTTGCTACACTCCTATCACCATTCCAGTAGCAAGTGGCAAAACCCTTTTAGAGCCATTGTTTGGTTCCATGGGAGGTTTTACATTCAATGACTATTAGAATTTCTCAATTAATTTTTGGAGTGTTCTATTCAGGCCCAGGTGACTGGCTTAGTTGCCATATTAATTTTCCACAGTGCTCTACAATGACTCTACACTGAATTATGTTATGGTTTGACAATGTGTGCAGATCAGCAGAAGCTTAGTCCTTTGCTTATTCAAAGATAGCTGTACCCACCACATGTTGCTGTGGCCAAACTTCCCCCCCTCTTTCTCTCCTTCTCTCCTTCCTTCCTTTCTTCTCTTCTACTTCCCTTCCTTCCATCCCTTTTCTTTCCCTCTTTCACCCAATTCTTCCTTCTCTACATATTCTTGGGCTGCAACTCCCAGCAGTCCTCCTGATCAATCGATCGATCGACCTATCTGTCTCTATCTAATCTATCTATCTGGAGTTGCATTCCAGGAATAGGAAATTGGAAATATGCAGGGATTGGGATGCTCTCAAAGAAATCCAAGGAGAAGAAAGCTTGCAGCTTGGAAGCAGTGCATTTAGATCATCCTCCTCTCCTAAAGAGCCTGGCCTAGGGAATGCTGGGAGCTGTAGTCTGGAAGAGAGTGTGAATATGTTATTGTGTGCTTTCTTTGACCAGGAAAGTCGTTTTTGCACATGCAATGTAGTGTCTTTTTGCTTTTTTGGTTTTTACGTCCCTTATGCTGTGTTTTTTAGTGTTTTTATGAGTGATAGTCACTCATTGGCCTGATAGATGTATTGTGTCCAAGTTTGGTGTCAATTCATCCGCTGGATTTTGAGTTATGTTAATACCACAAACTAACATATTTTTATTTATAAAGATGAGCAACACTAGTAGAAGAAATGCAAAACTTAAACTTTACTCTTGTGCAGCAGAGTACAAGAAAACAGCAACTTTAACACAAACTTCCTAGAAACAAGGCAGTCACCGTTAATCTGGAGTATCACACTCATGAATAGTCCTTGAATTTATTCATGCAATGCCTTCCATCAGAAAATATGTCTTCTTCCAATTTTAATTTCTTGTTCATGGAGATGAGCATGGAAGATAAACTTGCCAGCATCAAATAGGCTCTAAGCCAGGAGCTTACGCCGAGTAAGCTCAGGAGCAAACATTCAGTAAGCCCAGAATCGTACAACAAACTCTCCCCAGTTATAGTCCTCTGGGAGTGGCCCAAAACTTACTGACCTTAATTAGCCCAATTATTCTGCCTGTGGATTGTAATTAACTAGTGTGAGTCTTTTTTCTTTTAACATACACACACCTGCTAGTGATCCCACAGGAACTTAGCCAAGTACCTTAATAAATTATGCATGTATTTAAAAGGGGGGGGTGGATAGCAGACTTCCTCAAACTGTGGGCTTCCAGTTGAAACTGTGGGCCTCCAACTCCCAGAATTACTAACCACTGAACAAGCTGGCTAGAGCTTCTGGGAGCTGGAGGCCAAAACAGCTGGAGGGCCACAGTTTGAAGATACCTGATATACAGTATGGTGTTCTAATATAGGTTGTTGGGTGGAAAATCCCAGCAGTTCTAATCAATGTAGTTAATAGTGAGAAATGTTGGAAGCTGCAGTTCAGCAGTCTCTGAAGTGGCACACAGTTCCTAATCTGGATTTGAATAGTGCTTAGAAAAGTGCTGCTTAACAGGGCTCGTCTTTTGATGAGACAAAAGATACATCCATGGTACTTGACCTACAGTTATTTGGCTTTCTCAAGCCTGGAGATTGTGCTGCCAATAATAGAATATTCATTTAAATCAATTATTTCCTCATAAGACTGATTCATAGGGTTTTTTTGCTGTATGAAATTATAGGTCACTAGAGAGACCTGAAGAATAGCATATTTCCCAAACTATGGTCCTCCAGGTGGTTTGGACTTCATCTCCCAGATATCGGTCAGTTTACAAAGTGATAGGAATTATGTGAGCTGAAGTCCAAAACATCTGAGGGAATACAGTTTGAGAAACTCTGATATACCGTAGTTCATCTTCTTAGCAAGTTATACATGTATCTAGCATGTTCGTATTGTTGACCATATCTATCTCAATATTATCTTTCAGTATGCAATGGTTTACATGTTTGAATATTTGTTTCAGTTATTTATTGCCTGATTGTTGTTGTTTTCTACAAAATTCCTCAGGTCATTAAGAAAGAGGATGGGGGACGATGACGACGGACAAGTTGCATTCTTCACTACTTGGATCTGTCAAGTCAGCTTTCAGGCTTGATCTTGCCAGCTGCACATGTGTCATTAAGCATTTTTCTGTCTCTCTCAGTCCCAAAACTTTCCCTAGAGTCCCCATCCAACAGCCTGTCTTTCTTTTGACCTTTTTGTTATCCCTCTCTATCTTTCTTTTAAAACAAAATGCAATTTGTGCAGGGAAAGGACCTCTTCTATTGGCTACAAGCACCAGTTTTAACGCAAAGGAAGCATTTATGATATAATTTCATTAATGTATTCTGTAGCAATGCAGTGCTAGGTAAGTCTTGCAGAAAATGGTGATGCATTTCCTCTTATTAATACAGAAGTAGTCACTCTACAGGAAGTGTTCAAATATGACTTTCTGTAGGAATTTTAGTTGAGAAGGATCCAAGTTATAAATAATATTTACTTTGATGTTGTATTTGTTTTATCTATATGTTATTTATATCCTGCTTTTCTTCCAGCACGAGATCCCAAAGTGGTGCAGATGGGCTTCCTAAGAAGTCTTTCAGCAGAGCTTCACCAATCTCTTTGCTATCTTTTGTGGCGCCGAACTTTGCTCTAAGGTCAAAGCAAAACAGCTCCTTTCTTCTTTCCCTGTTATACATTTTTCTCTGCCCAAACAACCAGCATGGTGTAAAAGACAAATTGATATCTCTGGAACTATCGGCTTTATTTGCCCAAAGAACTTGGTCAAGTTCAAATGGCCTTTACCTTCTCATTTGCCATAAAAAGATGGTTCAACTTAATTGGAACAGAGGCTTTTAGGAAGACTGTGAAGTTACGAGTGAAACTATTCGATACATCTCCTTGAGATGGCTTAATATCCTGTTGGAAGCATTATTTATTTTCCTAAATCTCTGCCAAAGAGGTTCAGCATATTGGGACTCTTAATGGCCTGTGAAAGCCAACAAAACAAGCTACAAAAACTAATATTGCAGCAATGGTTCTGGTCCTGCTGAGCAAGATGCAAGGTGAGACTTCACTGAAAACAAACTTATTAGGGGAGCATATACAAGTGAAATAAATGGGCCTTATGACCAAATAATAATTATTTAGGTTTGTGTGCATAGTTAATTTTTAAAAAATGTATACCATTTGAAATAAAACTTTAAATGGTTGGTTAAGAAAAGTGAACAATTTGCTTACATTTTCATGACACTTCAAATCAGCATCCTAGGGTTGTTATCTTACTCTTCCTATTTATTGGGCCATCTTGCCTATCAGGTTGCACCATATGTATTTTGTGTCTGCGTTTGAGCTTTTTTGAGCCATTAAAGTCTTTAAAGTCATAATACAATGGGAACGAAGTAGTGATAGCTTGTCTGGCTCTTAAGAACTAAAGTAAATACTATATTTCACCGAATATAAGGCACCATTAAATTTAATGCTCATTTTTGAATCTTCAATTTTAAGAAAAATATATTTTCTTAAAATATTTTTTAAGAATTATCTCTGTATGCACAACACCCCCTTTTTTGTTTCAATATGGCTTTGTAGTGCAATCTTTCATGTGGGGTTGGGAGGTAAGGAGGAAGTTTGAAGAAACACAAGTCATCTTGTCTGAATGCGTATAATTTATTAAGTTGGTGCTCCTGTTGGGGAGGCAGTAGAAGCATAACAAAAATACTGGTAAAAGGCTGTCTGCCTGAAGCTGAAGAAAAAATGGTGAAGGTTAGTAGAACTGTTTGGGGCTGGAACTTTTACCTCTCAAAACTAAGACAGTTTTGCACCAAAAAAACCCCCAAAAAACCAACCTTCCCACCAAACCTGGTGAATCTAAGGTGCCATCAAATCTAAAGTGCTTACCATTTTGAAGCCCTTTAAAAGGAGAAAAACAAGTATGTCTTAGATTCAATGAAATACGGTAACTTCATATGTCTCCCTGTAAACATGAAACTTAGATAATTACCTTTAAAAGTGGAAATCAGGGTCTGACCACACAATTAGGCAAAATAGGGTGAATAGTTCGAAAATATAGGTTTTAATTATGAAAGTTCATTTCTACACTGACCATTTAGGTCAGTGTTGAAATGTATCAGGTCCGTGGTGGCCTTGTCTCGGGTTAGCCCAGGCATGGGCAAACTTCATCCTTTCAAGTGTTTTGGACTGGCTGTTAGGAATTGTGGAAGTTGAAGTCTAAAACACCTGGATGTCCAAAGTTTGGCCATTCCTGTGTTACCCTAAGCTGAGGGAAAGCCTGAAATAGATCTACATCCTGGGATGGGACACAACAGACTTCATGGCTGAAGAGGGATGAAAGCAGAGTAGAATTAGCAATTTTGCCCATATGGTGAATCCTTAAGGGAGTCTATGTGTGGACTCCATATTAGACTGATCTGGCATCTAGTACACTGGATCAGGCCTGTGTTTTGAGTCTGTATAGAAGCGCCCCTAGAAATTCCTAAAGAGATGTCTTATTGGGTTGAAAAATAACCATTCTGTATTCATCATCATCTTCATCATCATTAATATCCTGCTTTTTCTCTCCACAAAGGAGACTCAAAGGAGTTTTCTACTTTCACAGAGTCTTGGGCCCCTGGTCCCAGCAAATGTGAAGGGCTAACTGTATTAACTGTACATGCCAATAGTTCAGGCATGTAAATGTCATACTCAAAAACTCTTCTGATTACTCTTACCATGCCTATCAACCTTTCTTCTTGGTCCTCAGCTTGTATTAGTTGTTTCAAAGTGAGCTCAAAAGGCAAAAGTATGTTCCACTCGATTAACTAAGCAGGGTGGAGAGGAAGGGAGGAAATGCATTTTTGCACTTTCTTGCAGGTTCAGGTAAAATCCAATGGCTACAATCTCTCCTGGCTTATATATTCTTCCGTATGAAGAACTCTTTGCCATTTTAACCATCTTGCATGATATGTACCAGTCTTCATCCTGAATATTAGAGGGTATATGATATGCTCTGGATCACACCTACTCACACACTTACTAATGCATGGCTGTCAATGCTACCCATGTGGACCATCTATTAGCAAAACCAGCTGAAAAAAATTTGCTACCCAAGGAGGAATAGGAAATGGTACCCCCACTGTGTGGACAAATCAAATTTCATAATAACTAAGGTTAGCAAAGTCTTAGTTTAGCATATGAGGCAGGAAATCCCACATGCACCCTTCTCTGTGTCTAGCAGTAAAAAATATAACATTAACAAAGTAAAAAACTGAGCAATTTGCAGCCCTTTCATGTCACCACATAAAATAGTAGCCTGAGATGCTTACCTGACTCTGCCAAATGGTTGGGTTGGCCTAACGTATTAGAAACACATCTGCACTGATCTCCATGAGCAGCAGCACGAGTCAAACAAAATGCACCCCTTGTTGGGCATTTGGAAAGTAAATGTAATCCACACACAAGGAGGGAAGCAGGTTAGCCTTGCCACCTCCATCATCATTCTGCTCATGCAAAACAAATGAACTGGAGAGACTATTCTATCCACTTTCAGATGAAGAAATCAATAATTTATTTATTTATTACTACATTTCTATACTGCCCCTCTCAGCCTGAAGGCGACTCGAGGCGGTTTACATGGCAATCACTGCCCTCCGGATAAAACACAGTTAAAACAATTAAAAACAATCATATAAACAACAATTAACAACATAACAATGGATAAAACAAGGGGGAGAATGCTCCAATCCTCAGTATATGGAAAACACTAATACATGTCTGAAATATCTGAACAGGATACAAATCTGTGACCATCAGCTATTAGTTACCTGCTCAGGTGTTGAACAATCCAACTTCAGATTAAAGAACAAAATGTCACTATGCCGGCCATTTTTTATTTTACTATCCTGCACAACCTGTGATCTACCATGCTGAGGCCAGTTCAGCTCGGCCCAGCAGCAATGAATGGAATGTTTGCATAGCTGGGACTGACACTATGACTGAACAACCACAATGGCAGCCAGACAGTGCATGGCTGAAAACTGCATGACTGACTGGTCAAAGTGGGGGAACATTATTCAGAACTTATTTTATTATTATTATTATTTATTTCAGCTTAGTAGACCGCTCACTCCGAAGCTCAGAGCGGTTTACAGCAATAAAATACCAATAAAAACACAATAACAACATTAAAACAGCGTTAAAACCAATTCCAACCCCCCCCCCCCCCGAGGAACAGTAGCAGGACAGCAGTGATGTAGCAGCAGTGACGCGATAGGATGACAAGTTATGACGGGCACCGGTCAGGGCCGAATGCCTGCCTAAACAGCCAGGTCTTAACAGCCTTTCGAAATGTCATCAAGTCCCGCAGGGCTCACGTCTCTTCAGGCAAAGAGTTCCATAGCATTGGCGCGGCCACTGCGAATGCCCTCTGCCACGTACTGGCTAGCCTGTAGGTTTTTACGCCAGGCACTTCCAACATGTTGAGCCCCTCTGAGCGCAGTGATCTTCTGGGCACGTATGGGGTAAGCCGCTCCCTCAGGTACACTGGCCCCAAACCATATATAGGATCTTATCACACAATGGTGCTATTCCACAGCAATCATGACAGGCTTGTCATGGGGAGGAGACAGTCTGACTACAGGATGCACATGGAGTCATGTGATAGAAACCATCTGTCTCAATGCTGGTTTGCCTCCTAGTTGGCAGCTCATATCCTCAGCCTTAAGTCTTTTTATCTCACCTGCAAAATGTAAGTTGGTTTTGTTAGGTAGAGAATTGGTCTGGGACTTGGACAATCCTAGTTCAGATCTTCATTGAGTCATGAAACTTACTGAATCACTTTTGGCTGATGATCTCCATGTAGAGCACTCTGTGCTCACTGGAAGAAAGGTAGAGTATAAGAAAAAGTGCTACATGAAAAATGGGGGGGGGGGAGCTGTTTACTAAAGTTTACTAAACTGCCATCATGTTTACTGAGATGTTGCAGTTAGAGTGCAATGAATGAGTGAAATAAATGCTTAAAAGTTTTTTCAATAACTCAAATTCTGCAGCCCAAAATTATTAAACATCCAACATGTTTATTGCCTCCTCATACAGTATAATTTTAGTTTGTGCACTTTGAAGCAAATAAGCTCAAATAGATCCATCATGCTATGCACATTGCATGCTTTCAGCTTGCCAGAAACCTATTGTGCACTTATTAATTATAATAATGATAATAATAATAATAACTTTATTTCTTGTGAGTCGCCCTCCACCGATGGTGCTCCGGGCGACTTACATCATTTAAAAAATACATCTAATTAAAAACACGGGTTCAATTGATCTATCTAAGCATAGAATTGATATCAGTCAATATCAGATCTGCTGGTACTTACTTTATTTTATCTCAGGCCCTCTATTCAAATGAAAGGTCATGGCTAATCCTGACTAGGCTCTCATGCCCTGGTTTAAGATCTTTTTAAAAAGCCTCTTGATAGGATTATTTGTGTTCCATTTTGGCCTTACTTGTGACAGGATTTTCCTTGGTTCTTATTGGAGGCATATTCAACAAATATTCTCATGTTAGCAGTGATCCCTTGATCCTTCAGAGGAAACTCAACTCCATCCAATACCACCTGAATCCCATATTTGCGAAGGATATACAGAAAGTAAGGTTACAAGATTTTTTTTAAAATACAGAGAATGAATATCTTTTAATAAAACTTACATGGTTTTAGCATAGGTATTACATTATTTTTCCACATAATCACCATTCAGTTCAATACATTTTGTCATCCATGGGACACGTTTTTGATTCCTGTGTGATAAGAAACATTCCTGTTTCTCTCCGCCTTTTTCAGTCAGTTCGTTACTTTGATGTTCACCTCCTTGTCATCAGAAAAGTGTTTTCTACCAAGGTGTTCCTTTAATTTAGTGAACAGATGATAGTCACTGGGTGTGAGATCAGGGCTGTGAAAAGGGTGGCTTAAAGCATCCCAACCAAATGAAGTCAACAATTCTTGTGTTGCATGAGCAGTGTGTGGATGCACATTGTCATGAAGGAAACAAACTCCTGCTGTCAACATCCCACAACGTTTGTTTTGGATGGCTCTCTGAAATTTCTTCATAGTCTCACAATATATTCTGTACCCATTTTATCACATGCTGCCTTGACATTATGTACTCTCCATGAACTGAAATGATTTCACGATGAATCTCAGCAGCGTTCATGCCCTTAGCATTTAGGTAGTGTATTACAGCATGAAGTTCACACTTGGAGGGAAACAGAATAAGGACGCTCATCTCTAACCTTCACCACAACGCAGTAGATGAGCTTCCACTGACTTCCCGCTACACGGTAGTGATACCAACTTCCCCTGAGAAAATTCCCCATGAGAGCTACATGCCTTGTAACCTTACTTTCTGGATAACCCTTGTATTTATACACTGTGAATTGCAATGTGGCACTGAAGTGGCCAAACTGTAAGCTGCTCTGAGTTCCCTCTGGAGTGAGAAGAATGGGGTAGAAATATATAAATAAATAAATAAAATTTCTCTCCTAACCTAGAGTGCCTGCAAACCCGAGCCTTCTGCCTTCACAGGCCCAAGTGAGCTGGAACATTTAACCCTTCCTCTGTCTGTTCAGATGAGCTTGCTTGCATTTGCTCTGCAGGCTGAGAAGTGGTAGCTTCATCCATCAGCTCATCTTCCAAACTTGGCTGAGGAATCTGCTGGGCACTACTGGACTCAAGCTCAAACACTGGCCCTGCAAACAGCATTTCCTCACCCTTGCTGTCAGAGCTATCCACGACACCATCCTGCTTTGCCCATGCTCCATGGCACAAGGAAAGGCACAATGTTATTTTTGTTGCCATGGTGGCAGCCACAAAGCTCCAAAGAGCTCATGGTCATTGCGTAACACCTTTGTGATGGTCACCAAAATGCCAAGCTGATTTAAGAGCGGAAGGGGAATCACTTCTCTCCTTTCCCTACTCCAATTAAGAAGGCTGCCTTTGATGACATCAGCAAAAGTGCTAAGCGTAGGCCAGGAGCTTTTTGGACCTCGGTGGCTGCTACAGTGGCAATGAAAAGACCTGAACTACATTTTTCCCTACTGGACAGTAAGGACTCTGCATTTGCCACTATTTCTGTTTGGGAGTAGTTTTGTGTATACCATAGCAGAATCTGGAATTGGTTCAAAAGAGCCATGGTTTGGACTAGCCCTGGATTTTGTGGCCTATGTAAATGGGCCCTATGAAAATGAAGTTGGCTCCAAAGTGTCTGCTTCCTCAGATGCATTTGGATTACAATGTAAATATTATCCCAAATTGCAAATATTATCACAAATGAGACAAAAAGCTTCATATTGACCCATGTAAGATCTGTAGAACTTTTAAATTTATTGCTACATGGTATAAAATAGGGCAATGATATTAGAAAATATTAGAAAAATAACCAAAATGCCCTAATGAGAAGAAGTGAAAAAATCATTTGCACTGCCACTTACCATGCTGTCCAATTTAGCAATTTTCCTTTGTGTGGTTATTTGTTTAAATAGACTGTTTGATTTATAATACAAATCAGGCTCCATGGATGAAACAGGAGCAGACATCCCTGAACTGAAACAAAACTGATTGGGGATTACACTATTTTGTCTGATGAAAAGAGGAGACAATAAGAGACACCAGGATAAATGTAATCAAGAGAAACAAAACAGAGCTTCATAGGGGTTAATCCAGGCCCACTAGTGAATACAAAGGGGTTAATCTGCCCAAAGGAAGCTTTGAGTAAAAAGTCCAGGACAAAACTTGTTACTTTATGATGTAGCTGAACCTAATGAAAGGCCGTGTTTGGAAAGAAGATTTGGGATTTGGAACGCAGTGAGGCAGAAGATACATCTATGACTCTTCTCTTGTTTTGCAGACACTGGGACCTTTTTGTTGTCCAATATGTAATTTACCTATGTCTTTATTCTTTTGTGTTCTCTCCAAAAGACTGCAACCAATGACACCAAATAAAAAAATAAAAACTGAAAAACCATGTAGATGTGACTTATGAGCAAAAATTTTTACCTATCAAATTTTATATCCCAAACCACAAAAGGATTCTTGAATTATTTTCTGTACAGCATACCAGCAAGTAAAATCCATAACTTTTATAGAAAATGATTATTATTCACCTGAATGCCATCACATCAGTTTTATTTTTGCAGTCCTATAGTATATTAAATAAATATATTGATGACAAAGTACTTCTGGTTCAGCTGAGATTAAACTATAAAATTAGAAACTAAAAATCTTAGATATAAACTACACTTTCCCTGAAATCATGTAATTACTTGAACTTTGGCCAGTATGGGGAAACTTTGAACGTAATGCTAGATTTTATGTGAGTGCACCTAAATCTTTATTGACTTGACTTGAAAAAAAAAAACATTACCAATTTTTCATAGGCCAAGCTATGCTTGTATTTTGTGGGAGTTTATGTTTTCTATCCAAATACACAGAGAGTAATAAAGTGAAGGGAAAAAGGTGAAGGGGGAAAAGAATATTACATCATAAAAACTATTGAACGAACATGGAATTGTGGAAACTAATATGCTGGTCAAATCAGTTTTGTAGCATAGTGTGGTATACACTGGCTTTTGGTTCCAGGACTCCTATGGATACCAAAATCCATGGATGCTCAAGTCCCATTTTATACAATGGCATAGTAATGTTTTATCCCTTAAATATAATGGCAAAATCAATGTTTACATTGTGGATTCTATTTTGAAGGTCCCCCCCCCCAAGCTGTGGATAGTTGAATCCATGGATGCAGAATCCATGGGTAGAGAAGGACAACTATACACTGTGCCCTTTGCCCCCCCAAAAGGCTAGTCTGCTCATGCTGCAATGGCCTTTCAATGGGCAATAAAAAGAACAAACTGGGAAAAAGCTTTTATCTTAGTGATCTCTTCAAGAGGAATTTGTGTTTATTCAGAACCCAGTTATCCACTCAATTTTAACAATTTATTCTGATGTATATGCTTCCAGCCAATTAGGAATCATATAGTAAATGTGATAACATCATAGAACCATATAGTCAATCAAATAAAGTTACCTGATAATGTCAGGGAGTCACATATCAGCCTTACATTGAGGGGAGAGGGAACATACTTCTTTCACCAAGATAATGGCTAATTGACTATATCTTTGCTAATGGAAATCTTTTTTGAAGATTAAACTTGAACATCTACATGAAGAGGCTATTTAAACTCATGGAAAATCTTTCCATAGACGCTGATTTCTGAGATGTGTTAGACAACTCATATCAGAAGTCACACATATTTTCAGTGTGAAGCCAATGCTACACTATTTTGTATGGCTTTTGGTTCTTAAAATTGAAGTCAGCCTGTGATAGTGTTTTAATGAGAGAGTTTCTTAAAACTTTATTACAATGTTTGGGTTTTTAAATAAAATACTTTTATTTGTTGTACAATACATCATATTGATAGGTCCATATGACCAAAAATGTAAATGAGTAGGTATCTTGCCAATAGCTCTATTTTACTGGATTTGAATATTTTGCTATATAATTATATTATGTAGGTACTTTGATTGGGCCAACTGGCCCAGTGAAAGAAAACATAAAATAGTCTAGATAATAAGTAAATAATATTTGGCTGTGGGTGGAGGATAGAGACAAACTGTCGTCCATAGTGTAAGAATTATTTGACAATAGGATTTCTTAGGCTATATTGGCCAGTAACTGAACCCTCCTCTTCACAACCTAATTTTATCTGGCTCTCTCTGGAAGTTGTGAAAGTTAATCCCTTTCTGTTTGTTTAAATGTCTGTTTATTATTATTATTTAATCATGTAGATGCAGTAGTTAAACTTTTAGTTTGCTAGCCCAACTTTCCAAAAGATTCTAGCTGATTTTTATAAGACCACCCTTCTCTGCTGCATGTACATACACATTTTTGTTCAGAAAAATGGCTTAGATAAATGGAGAAAAGTGTAGTTAAGTACTTGGTGTTGCAACACCCGTGCAAATCTTTACACACCATTTAGTCTGTGTGGCTCACCTCCTTTTTATACTCATGGATGAATGAACGAGCAAAAAGCCTAAATGGACAGAAAGAAGTCAAAACGGGAAAGGACTGTAATGCTAAGACGAGTTAAAAGCTCTTTCTGACCCTATCCACTAACACCATCTCCCCAACTGCTTCCCCTGTGAACTTTTTGTGTTGCATTCAGTTTGCTAAAACAGAGGTTGGAGGGGCCAAGCACAAAACACATCCTGCTTCACTGGATAAAGCTAGTGCACAAGAAGGTCTGATGGGTTAGAAGTTAATAAAAGTGACATTTGGAAGACAAAGTTAGTCGGGCTCCTGTAGTGAAGGGTGAGTGAAAATGAGAGACACCCCCCCCCCCCTACTGCTCTTCCTGTTCCTCAGCCTTTTTGGTTCTGCCACCTGCTTGCTTTCTTATCTGGAGGGCTTGCTTCTAGAAAACCTTCTGCTGCCGCCCTTATACAAGTGAAAAAGAATTAATTAACACAAGGGTAAAGAAAGGACAAGCTCTGCTAATGACCCTCTATAGGGAAAAAACAGCTAAGTGCAACTTTGGTGTAAAGGCCTCAATCCAATTGTGTGCCACTAGTAGAGAAGGCACATTGAATCAATAGAAGTTTCATGTACATAGTTGTTCACTTTCTTTTCATCTATGGGTCTCTTCTTTTTTGCATTATCTACGGTTTTTAGGCCAAAGAGCACTTCTAGAGCTTAAAAGCCTTTTCTTTGCATAACTGCTCCCAGAATCCTTTGGAGTCCCAAAAAGTAACTTTTTCAAGTTTCATGTGTTTCCTTGTCCATTTACAAACTTTTTAACATATTACCCATGCAAATGGGCAACATTAAGTGTTCTGAGCGATTTTCATTTTCACTGTGTGCCTTCTGGGGCTATCTCATCTGACAGAAATGTTATTTATTGGCTCATTTACTAATTTCCACTTACATTGAAATTCTAATTTTTTCTCCAGTGAGCACAAGGCAGTATATATACCTACCCACACACTTTATTACAATAACTCTGTGAATTAGGTCAGTACCTCATCAGAAGTAGGTCCATAAATTGGAGGATAGCAGAGGAATCTGTGAGGCAGTGGAGGAAATCATTGGGCTGCAGCCCATATTGCCCCTTTACCATCATGGCATTTCCTGTCATCCCTGGCTTCATCCTGCGCTATCCCCAGCTTCTTGAATGAGAACATGAGTAGTCACTCATGTTCTCAGGGCACCATCTGAAAATGCTACTGGATCAGAGCCAGGATGGAGTCCTGCTGGAAGTAGCCCTATGCCATGTGATGGGATCCAGTGGGGCCCATCCTGACTGCATCTCAGCAGCATCCTAGGATGGGGGAAAAGTCCTGTGTGATGAGGTCAAAAGATACACTACCTTAAAGCCACACAGTAAGTTTGATGTTCAATGGAGACTATAACTTGGTTTTTTGAAGCCCCAGTTCAGCACTGTAAGAGTCCAAGGTACTTTATTACAGTATTCAACTTGTTCATCTGGGGGAACATTTACACAGGCACCTAAACTCAGGGCTTTTGAATACTCAGCTACAGAGGTCCTTGCCTTCCCAAACTACATTTAGCAGAATTCGGCAGGCAGCAGAAAAACAGGACTGCCTGGATTAAAGCCCCAGTGTGATAAGGCTGTAAATCAGAACCCAGTCCAGAGTGCTGTACTATTCCAGAGTTTGAAGAAGCTCCAGTGCATTCTCCAATTTCTGCTTATGTGGAGAAAAATCAGGATAACTGCCCAGGAGTGACTTCCGGCCTGGTACAGAGTTTGTGTTCCACCTAAATGAACCCAGAGACTGAGGGAAATGCACTGGTTCATCTAATAATGAATGTATAGTCAGTTTTCCACATTTGTGGATTTAACTGTTGTGGATTTTATTTTACTCTCTCTAGGAATTTTTAGATCCACTAAGGCATCTGTATGGTCAGCTTCCAACACAGGTTGATCATAGAGTTGTACTGGATAACCCAGAATTCCTATACACAATATTTCTCTAGGAAACTCTGGGTCTTCCAATGCAATTTTATGGTCATCTGTAAGTTTTTTATCCATAGTTTTTTCCACTTTCACAAGAGTTCTTTATCCCTAACCCCTAATACTATTGTGCTGTCTCTACTCATATGGTGCAATTATATATCAGAAAGATTGCCTTCACCCAGGGCCGTAGCCAGGATTTTGATTTGGGGGGGGGGCTGAGTTTGGTTCGGGGGGGGGGGGCTGAGACTGGGCGGAAGAGGGTCTACCCTAGCAAACCTTTTGTATTGTTATCCCAATAACCCCATTAATGTGGGGTATAATGAGCATGGTGATCAGATCATGATATGAATAAACATAACAGTTTAAATAATGTACCAGTAAGGCCTTTTCGCGGACCACCCTGAGAATTTGGGGGACTAAAGCCCCCTTAGCCGCCCCCTGGCTACATGCCTGCCTTCACCCATACCAATTTGCCTGCACTCTGAGATGAAAGGTGGTACTTTTGTAGCGGCCTTTAAGAGCTATTTTACTAATGAGTTATAGTCCCTGTTGGAATACCTCAATTTTGTTCATTTTGATTTCTTCCAGGTTCCCTCATTGCAGACTTTCAAGTAAGTCTCATCTGTTTATCTTGGCCCATAGCTGGGAGAGAAGTCTACTGGACATCATTGTGAATGGTGGTATCTGGTTTTCTTTTATAATTGTGATCTTTTATCACTAGCTTTTCCAATAAATATGATTTCAGAGCTCGATATAATTGTTCTGATTGTATGTTGTAGTTGACCTTCAAGAATAATGCAGCAGTACCAACACACCTTTCATTTTATATAGCTAGTTCTTGCCCACCTGCCATTCTCCATTGTGGTAGTTTACAACTGTATGAGTGGCTAGCAATTCATTTAGAAAAAATAATGTCATTCTGTGACTTTCACAAATAAAATATAAAGAAAAGAGCAATGAAAAAGCGAAAGATAGTAATGTGAATCTGATGAGCAATTAGTAGCCAAAATGTATAACATCTTAAGAATTTTGCTATCCATTTTGTAACAAGGCCATTCCAGATCTTAAGTATGAACTCATTAAAGGCATCCTTCCCAGCCTTATGGTCTCCAGATGTGTTGGATTTCAAATTCTCTCATTTCCCCAGTCAACATGGTCATTGGCAGAAGAAGCCTCCTGCAGGGACAGGAAGAAGATAATGATTTGGTCTAACAAGCAAAAATAATTATCCTGGCCTCTTTGGGACCCTTATTTGGATTCACATGTCTAAACCTTTCTCATAAACAATATTTAACTACCACCAGATACAAAATAAGGCATACATAAATACACAACTCAATGAGATGTAAATGTACTGTACTACTCACATGATTTTTTTCCTTTTAAATTCTGTTCTACAGTCCCAGTTTAACTTTGTTCATTTCATACTAAGTGTATGCAGACAGCTATGGCTCTGATGCAGAGTAATCAAAGATTTCTGGCCCAGCCTGACAAGTGACTGGGGATGGCATTATAGATGGCAGGATCAACAGCAGAAGTTGGCATTGGAGGACACCTGCCAATTCCAGCAGGGTCCCCATTGCTAGCCAAATTTATAGGAGTCATTTCAGTATGTTTCTAACACTGACATTAAACTCAAAGAAAGACAAGAGCACTTTGTTTTGAATGGATTGCTTTCATTGGGCTTCTGAAGCTCCCATCTCAAATATAGTGCCACCATGTGAATCTAACATATCATCTGAAAGTGGGTGCAGTTTGCCAAATAGTGTGGCATGGATGCTTCCAGGCATTACATGAAATGATCTTTTATAGTTAAGTGTGGAGGGAAATGCTCTCTAGTACAAAATGATGACAGGAATGTTGTCTGTGCATGCAAGAAATCGGCAAGAGGAAAATAAATAAATTAGTACAAATGAATGTGTCACAATGGAGATGCAGGGAAACAAGTCAGGCAAGACTGGTTATAGTTCTAATGCAGAAATGAGAACCTTGTGGCCCTCCAGATAACCTGCACCTCTCAGCATTCATCACTATTGACTAGACCAGTGTTTCTCAAACACTGGTCCTCCAGGTGTTTTGGACTTCAGCTCTCAGTAATCCCAGCCAGGTGACTAGCTGTTTGGAATTGTGGGAGCTGAAATCCAAAATATCTGGAAGGGCACAGTTTGAGAAACTCTAGACCAGGCTATCTAGGGCCCTTAGAATTTACCTTTCAACTACATTGGGAGAATCCCATAATTTCCACCTATGTTCTCATATGAATGTAAGCAGAAAATCAGATTGCAGGGAAGTGAAAGGGCAAAACTAAATGCAATATGTGTGTGTCTGTGCCTTCAGATCACCTTTCAATTTATAGCAACCCCATGAATTTCATAGGGTTTTCCTCAATCAAGGCATACCCAGAAGCTGTTTTTCCAGTACCTTTATCTGAAATATAGCCAACAGCACCTGGTATTTATTGGTGCTCTCCCATCCCAGTACTAACTAGAGTTGACCCTGCTGAGCTTCCGATATTAGGCAGAATCTGATGCCTTTGGGGTATTTAGGCCCCTCCAAATACAATAGACCGAGCCAGAAAATTTGCTTCAACTCCATGAATTACAGGAACAAAATTAATTATTATAGGGAAAATGCTTGTGACTAGAGTAGTAGAAGGAGAACCAGAGTGATATAGTGGTGTAGTGTTACACAGGACCCTGGGAGAGTAGGGCTTTACTCTCTGCTTGGCCATAAAAACAACCAGGTATCCTTGGGCAAGTCAATTTTTTTTGCCTTAGAGGAAGACCATGGTAAATGTTCCCGTAATAAATCTTGGGAATAAATATTATGATAGGATTGCTCTATATTCCAATCAGCTTGAAGGCGCGAAACAACAGCACAAGTAATTCTACAGTTCTTTATTGTTCTGCACCACAAATGCCATCTTGCCAAGGCACATAATTTCCCAAACCAAGAAAGGGAAAATAAAATTAAGATATCGGCATTGAACATTGTAATTCAATCATGTGAGAAGCTGTTCAAATGGACCTTTTTTAAAAAAGCAGTCAACAGCTAGCAACAAACGAACCCGAGGATTCCCTACACATGGCCTTTCATGTGCTCCACAGTGTTTCTGCAAACAAAATAATAAGTGCTCTCCGGGTCTTTCAAGCAAAGTGAAATATAATCCCTTCACAGAGAGTGCTCCAATAAATGGATGAAGCTCCTTGCTCTGTTCAGAAATGCTCTATCAGATCTGCCTTGTGAATCTTAATAATAACCTGTACTAAGACCATGCCCAGTTGAAAGGTTTGTTTTTCCTACAACACCTGAAGCAACAAATGTCTGGTGAGAGAAGGAGAAACAATTTTCCTTAGGTCTGTCTTTGAAATCTGTTTTCTCACTTTGGCAGGGGGCTGCCAGTCAAATTCCTTAGGCAAGAAAGGAGTGCATATTGGTACTAAAACAGAGAAAAATGTATTATATAAAAATTAGCATGGCACTGGGGAAAGGCATCACATAGGGAAGGGAAGAAAGCATGAATGTCAGCTTGCATTCTGAGACAAAGACATTGACTCAGTCAGTCTCTGCTTCAGGCATCTTAAGCCTGCATGTGGCCCTCAAGGCAAAATTATATGACCCCCTCCCCATCTCCTCCTGGCTTTACTTATATTTAACTAAGGTAAATGTTTGTTTAACTAAAAAAAATCGGAACTTGTGGCTCTCCAGATGTTGTAGGGCAAAATGGGAACTCCAATACACAAACATCTAGAAGATGTTATGAGTTTTCCACCTTTAATTTAACTGTTTTAAAATAGCACAAAACAAATGTACACTTGCTCTACAGACTGTCACTGGGCTGAAAATGTGCCTAGTAGGGGGGATTCAGGTAAGTCTGCTGATATTACCACCAGATGGCATTTTTACACTTAAGTGTTGGTAGAGAAATCTGTAAGAATTTTAGCAACTGTGCAGTAAGATATCATGTATAGTAACAGACAGTCCCAGATTAAGGACGAATGGGGCCCTGTGGTAGTGAAGTTATGAGGTCCCTTCCTTGGGTCCTGAAGGAGGTTGGTCCAATAGCCTGCACTGAGTGCTTTGTGGCACACTCCCATAGACTATCGACTCAATCTTTATATCTGGAATATCTTCGAAATAGAGTCCTTTCAAAATCAAAATATCAACACAGAAGCAAAATCTAATCTATATCATTATTTTTAACAGAAAGATGCCCCCACTCCCCTGGCCAACAGGGCCTTGTGCTTAAGCACAACTAAGCACAATGGTACATCCTGATTACAGAAAATTAAATCCCACTAGATTTAGAGAGGCTTGCTCTCAGATAAACTTATACAGTTTCAGTCTTCAAATTGCTTCACAAAAAACATTTGTCTCAATAATGCCAGTGTGGGGAAGCCAGCTATTCATCTCCATATGAACTCAATAGGTAAAAGAAATATTGAATTGAGTAGCATCAGATACAGATGTTGACACCGGTGAGAGATACAGACATCGACACTATTCATAATTATTTATTATTATTATTTCAAACTTCTATTACCGCCACTCCCCGGAAGCTCGGAGCGGTTCACAAGCTTGACATAAAACCAAACAGTGTGACAACAATAATACAGTACAACATCAAAGAGAAAAGAGGAAGGATGGGGGGAGGAACAGGGAGGAATAGAGGCATGGAGGATAGGGGGGCAGTACAGTGCCAGAGGTCTTATAACGGCATAGTCTTGCAATCAAAAGAAGGAAGCTTGGGGGTTCCTAGGAGGATCTCTCATGACTGGTTGCCAGTGGGAAGGGTGCCCTCACTCCCTCTATGCAATCCTCCAGCGGAGGGCCTCCAGCCTGCCAAGGAATTGACCTTCTTAAGTTTGAGACGTGTCCAAAGGGACTCTCGTCGCTTAAAGCTCAAGTTCCAAAAGGTTCTGGGCACAAAAGTCCTCCAAGTTCGGAACTCAGCTGCCCTGGGCCTCCTCTCCTTCGGTGGGCCGGCAGCGAGCTTGATGGTTTCAGGGGCTCGGTGGTCCTGGTGAGATGCTGACCTGCTCCGGTATTCTGTTTTGGAATCAGAGGGGAGGTGTCTTTCTTTGTTCCCCTTCCGGTGCCGCTTCAGTTTTCTTCGGCGGCCATATGGCTTCCGCTGCGGGTTGCTTCTGGGGTTCAAGTCATCCAGGGGTGGGGACTTCCTCTATGGACTGTTTCCGGGCCTTGCGTCTTCCAGGGGTGAAGACATCCGGTTACGTTTGCCGTTTCCAAGGTCCGTTGCTATGTTTGACCGACCTTCCTCCACCTGCCACCCCCCCCCCCCCCAGCAACGCCGTGGCGGCAGGGGCGAGGATCCCGGGTGGCGGACAGGATGTCAGAGATATTTAGCTCCACCAGCGGCAGGGAGCTCGGCAGCGGCGCATCGTCAGGGCCCGCACCCGGCCCATCCAGCGGAGGTAGGCGGATGGCATGTGGCTCCCCTATGTCATCTGGTCTCTGGGTCAGGCCCGGTTCCACAGCAGCTCCCTTGGACAGCTTCACTACGCTGTCCTCGATGGTGGCCCATCCATCTCCTATTTTGGGCTCTTGCGTCTCCCGCTCCATCTCCAAGTCCCCAGTGGGAAAGTCCCAGGATTGGTATGGTGTTCCAGCCTAGTCAGCCCAGTGGTCAGAGTCAGGCACCGGGAGTCCCAGCTGATCAGGATCAGATCCCAGCTGATCAGGGGCAGTTTGGAGATGACAAATGGCCAGATGGGTATGGGTCTCCAAACGAGAGGTTGCAATGGGATGATGAATGGCTAGAGGGATATAGGACTTCAGATGAGTTCACTGAGGATTCTATGGAAGAGGATTCTGTATCAGACTATGAGAGACCTGGTGGCCTTGGTTCCCAAGAGAGAGTTTCTACTCCCTTCCCAGATGAGCATTCCAGAGGAGTTTTCTGTTTCTCACTCTGATAGTGGTGCAGCTGGGCCTGCTAACGAGTCGGTGTTTGATAGAAGGGCAAACATCAGAGATTCTAGGAAATCGTGGAATCTAAGGAAGGGGGTGAGATGGGCCCATCAAGACTAGCTTCCTTATTAGTCTGTGCTCCCGGGCTTCTGGTCAGACCTGAAGCCACGTTTAGCTTGATCAAGTCTCACGTCCAAGTCTCCAAGTTCACACCGACCGCCGGAGCGGTTCGGATTCAAGTCCATGTTGATCACCGTTGCGGTTTGCCTCAAGTACAACGTTTGACCGCCGGAGCGGTTTGCCTTGCTTTGGAACTTTGCTTTCCTTGGGATTTAAGTCGCTTGGGCTTACAGCTACAGAACTTAATTGGACTATTTTGGATTGCTTTATTCTTACTTCCTTGGACTTTTCTTTATCTTTAAAGAACATTTATTGCATCTGCCTGTGTGTGTGTGATCTGGGGGGGGGGCTGTCCGAGTTCTGAGGTGCAACAGTTGGTCCCAGTTGAGGTCTGGGACCATAGGGGGCTTGCACTGGAGGTTGTCCACGGTGTTGCATCCACGGACCATAGGTGAGTCCAGTGGGGTGTGGATGCCCAATTTCCTCATAAGGTCACCAAGCTTGTTGCCAAATTTGTCGACAAGGTCCAGAAGTTTATTGTATTCCTCCATCAGCTCTGCGATCATTCGTGGATCGGGTTGATCGGGGTGGAGGTCTTGTATTTCTTGTGGTCTCAGGAGGTGGCTGCTTCTCCGGTTCTCGGAGGCCTTCACTGAGTGCGGTCCCCCATCAGCAGTGCTCGCCCTCTTCAAGGGGGTCGATCTCGTTGAACATCTCCTGCTGAACGATCTCAGGAGGTGTGCCGTGGCGGCCGTCACCGGGCGGATGACCCATCGACCCAGTTGTTCTAGTTGACCTCCCTCTCTGTCGCCAGGACCCATTGCTGATCCTTGGTCATGCAGTGGGATTGCTCTCTCAAAAGGCCTCCAGGGCAGGGATGCCGCCTTCCCTAGCCAAATCAGGCTATTTGCGGTCTGCGGATCACCAAGAACCACCTCTTGTGATGGGCGATATGACACAGTCTCCCCAAAGTAAGGTCTGCAGCATTGATAAGTCATATCCACGGATTGGGGCAGACTAAGCCGGAGCTCACTCGAAGGGAGCTCTACAGCTGCCACCATCTTGCCGCCATCTTGCCCCTCCCATAGAACATGTTTTCCCAGGCGTAAACTAATAAACTGAAGCCACTCATTGACCTCAGGGCCATAAATAAAATTTGCATTGCAAATTCCCCATATCTGTGTTATTCTTCTTACATTTCCCAGTCTAATACAAAGAAAATATGAGCTCCTCTCAAGAAGGAAAGGTCCCAGGTTTTGTTCCTTTTCCATTTTAGTTTTGGAGAGCCATACTATATTTTCTTCATCCCACAGTATTTTCTGCAGATTCTCAGTATTACTGGGGTTTTTCATTCCTACTTCTAGGTTTAAATTAACCAAGTATTTTCCAAAATGACATGTGTATCTATTTGGCAGTCATATGCATTTTTCCCAAACTAGCTAAGATGGCAGACATCACTAAAATTAAGGTATAATTTCCTGGACACAAACCTGCAGTGCTGGATTAAACTGAGGGCCCTTCCACATAGCCCTATATCCCAGAATATCAAAGCAGAAAATCCCACAATATCTGCTTTGAACTGGGCTATCCAAGGGCCTTTCCACACGGCCCTATATCCCAGAATATAAAGGCAAAAAATCCCACATTATCTGAGTGTTCACTCAGATAACCCAGTTCAAATCAGATATTGTGGGATTTTCTGCCTTGATATTCTGGGATATAGGGCTATGTGGAAGGGCTCTCAGAAAGAGTTAATGCTTTATTTATTATTATTTATTTATTTACAATATTTCTATCCCACTCTTCTCAACACCCCCCAGGGGGGGGGGGCTCACAAAGGCAGTGATTCAATGTCTAAATAATACACAAAATAAACATAAATAATACAAAATTAAACAATAGCAATTAATTAAAACAAAATTATATAACAATCAATTGAATAACATTAAAACAATGTTAAATCCACACATCCAGTTGCTACAGCATTAAAACCGTGTTCTCATCTCTGTCGTCAAGCCAGTCAATTCCATTTAAAGTGCTGCTATGCCATTGTGCAAAGGCCTGGTACCACAATCAAGATTTCACCTTTCTCCTGAATGCTAGGAGGGATGGGATCAATCATATCTCGCTTGGCAGCGCATTCCACAGGCGAGGGACCACAGCCGAGAAGGCCCTATCTCTCGTCCCCGCCAGCCACATTTGAGATGCTGGTGGAAGCGAGAACAGGGCCTCCCTGGATGATCTTAAGGAGCAAGGTGGGACGTTGAGGCAGATGCCTTCGGACGAGTAGTCTGGGCCAGAACCATATAGAACTTTATAGGCTAAAACCAGTACTTTGAATTGAGCCCGGAAGTGGACAGGCAGCCAGTGGAGCTGACACAACAAGGGGGTGGTATGCTCCCTGTATGTAGCTCCTGGTAGTAATCTGGCTGCCGCCCGTTGGACTAATTTCAATTTCTGAACTGTCTTCAAAGGCAGCCCCACATAGAGTGTGTTGCAGTAATCTATTCGGGATGTGACCAGAGCGTGGATGACCGTAGACAGATCAGATTTCCCAAGATACGGGTGCAGCTGGTGCACGAGTCTTAACTGTGCAAAAGCTCCCCTGGCCACCACTGAAACCTGGGGTTCCAGGCTCAACGATGAATCCAGGATCACTCCCAAGCTGTGAACCTGTGTCTTCAGGGGGAGTGTAACCCCATCCAACACCAGCTGTAACCCTATACCCTGTTCGACCTTTCGACTGACCAGGAGGACCTCTGTCTTGTAAGGATTTAGTTTCAATTTGCTAGCCCGCATCCAGTCCGACACAGCGGTCAAGCACCAGTTCAAAGTCTGGACAGCCTCCTTAGTAACAGGTGGGAAGGAGTGACAGATCTGGACATCATCTGCGTACAGATAACCCCATAAACTCAATACCTGATCCCACATTCCTTCAAATTAGCACTGCATCCTCATTTTCTGACACTGACATAATGGAGAAAAATGCAATATGTAAGAATGCACAGGTCCATGAAACTGACTTTTTTGCTGGATTCAAAAAGAGAAGGGGGCACCATATGCAATCAACAAGAGTCTGAAACAGAAATTAACAACTAGCTATTGAAAATCAAAATACTGGTTTCTAGTTTGACAGGAAAAAAATGATTCAGGTAATGCCCACCAAATATTGTTGTGCTTTTAGAAGTTATTGCAACCCCTGCTTTTTGGAGCACTTTAAAAAGAATCAGAGAATTTGGGTGATTTCCAAGCCAAGCGGAATGCTGAATGAAACTGGACTGAAGTCAATGGCATTGAAATAGACTCAATGGTTAAAAAGAAAAGGCAGGAAAACCATCCTGCAACTTGCCATAGACTGTGATTAATTATTTTGCCAACAAACCCCAAACACTGCCTTTTGTCAGGGCTGGTGCATTTCTTTTTCCTGTTGTAGGTAATTCATTGTTATGGGCCCAATACCATGACTTGGTATGAAATGTCACTGAAGGAAATTATAGGGACAGCTATTCTTTTTCCAAAAGAACATTAATTACGCTGTATTTTCTATGATCATTCTAATCTGTGTAGAGCTCAATTACCTGTATTCTATTACAATATTCAGGTCACTGCAATTCTGAGGTCAGAAGAAAGTATACGATTGTGCTTCCCATCACAGTAACAGTGGCATCCATCTCTGATCTTGGGTGTAGATTTACAGTGCTCTGGCAAGCAGGTATGTACTAGTCCACACTGAGAGCGGTGAGATGTCTTTTTTCCTAATGTCTGATAATCACCGGTCACAGCAGAAGAAAGCAGTCTTCCTCTATTGAAAAAATTCATTCACATCCTGGAAGGAAAAGGAAAGGTGTGGGAAAGAATATTGTCGACATGCGCACACACTCTGTTTTATTTCTCAAAAATGTGACATGGGGGATATAAATACTATTACTCTGGGAATGCATTGCTGCTTATCTCTTTCAAAAAGAGCTCCATGTGAAGTTTTCTACCATGTGACACAAAGGAGGTCCAGGTTTTTAACCTAGCCTATTTCACATTTCACTGGTTGTGTGAATGAACTGTGGAAATTGTTTCCTGTTTTTCTAAATCATTGGGATGCTGGTTTGTAAAGGCAGCCCGAGACAGAGAAAAAAGGGAGAGCCCTCCTTGGTTTCTAGAAATAACATTCCTTCTTGGGAGTTAATTTCAAAGTTAATTTGTTTGAGGCAAGTATTCCATCATGGTACATTTGAAGCCATCTATCTCTCTTAAAACCAAAAGCATTATACAGAAAGAGCTTGTTTACAACATTCAGTCTATATAAAGAGAGGAAAAAATACCAACAGGAAAACTGGCAAGTCAACTCTTTTGAGATAACTTGGAAAAGTAAACTTTGTCCTGGAGAGGAAGTCAATGTATCAAGGCAATTTCAACAAGGAGACTTATTTAGTGGGAAGATTGGTTTTCTTGAGGTTAAACCTTTTAAAAAATATATATCCATATTCACTTAGATTGATTTTGGGAACTTGATTCACTTTTCCTAAAGGTTTTTATGGTCCCAGAAAATTGAATGCCTCTTCATAACAAGGCATATCGCCCCCATGTGGTTTGTTATAGTAAATGGTCTTTTATTTATTTATTTACGCTATTTCTATCCTGCCTTTCCCAAACCCGAAGGTGGCTCAAGGCGGCTTACAACCTGGCAGCTATTTGATCCCGTAACAATATACGGTATATAATTTAAACTGTTGAAAACAAATGTATAAAAGCATATAATAAAACATATAAAACCAATGCTTTCACTGTTCATCTCATTGTCCAAAAAAATTATCTAAGCCATTCCACAATTCAGTTCCACATATATCCATGTTAGTCAATAGCCATGTGTACTATCATAGGTTAAACTGAAAGTGGATTCTGGTCATTTTGGACTATCACACCAGAGCATGGACCCACTTTAAACCAGATTGCTGCCTCCTACAGAATTCAGGGGCTTGTAGTTTAGGGGGGTGCCTTTAAACTACTCAGCCAGAGAGGTCCTGGGCCTCAATAAACTACAAACCAAAGAATTCTGCAGGAGGCAGCCACAGGACTTAAAGTGGATCCATGCTCTGGTGGTGTAATTAAGTCCTAATTAGTCATTGATAGGATAGTCCAGAGTAGGTCCCAGTGGGCATAGCAGGTCTTCTGGTGACTGAAGGAAAGGTGAAGGAAGGAAATCCCAACAGAAACCAGTTGGGCAAAAACAAATCACTATCAAAAATAGCAGCTCTCATCTAGATTCAGTATCAATTTGTTGGCCTCATTCCAATCCATTGTTATGCTAAGTCATTCAAAATGTATGCATACTCCTTGTTTCACTAATGCTGAACATTTAGCCACGAAAATGGAGTGGAGAGCATATCTCGACAGCCACACTGCTGCACATTGTGTGAATTAATTAGGGACAGCACTCCTGAAATCTTTTTCCTGTTCTTTCAGACATGGCAAATGCTTGCATCCCAGCTCTACTCGGTCCCACTTCATCTTTCTTTTCTCAGATTGATCTTGGCTATCAAGCAGATAGGAAGGTGAAAGTGTGTGGCAACTGGAGTGGAAGCAAGATGGATATAGAGGATATAGACTGAATTGTTAGCCCTAACCAGAGCAGACCTGTTGAATCAATAGGGTTTCCATAATGGCTAACAAACTATTTAATACAGGGGTGCTCACACTTTTTCAGCATGCGAGCTACTCTTAAAGCAACCAAGTCCAAAAGATCTACCTGCCCCCGCCGCCGTGCACTCCTGTGCGCTCCCGTCACCGCGCGCTCTTGCCACCGCACGTGCTCCTGCTGCTGTTTTCCACCCGCGCAGCACTTCTTCTGCCTGCGGGGGATTGCAGGAAGGAGAAAACACGAGGCGGGGCATCCAGAGGGAGCGCTCCGCCTTGCCTGTCTCGCTGGCAACGGAGGCTGCACTGCTGCTTCTGGTTGAGAGAGAGCCAGGGTGCTCCCTCCAGAGGCCCCACCTCATGCTTCCTTCTTCCTGCAATGCCTCTCAGGCAAAAGAAGCCTCGCGAGAGCAGAAGCCAGCAGCAGAAGCGCGCGTGCACGCAGGTTGTGCGTGCACATGGCAGGAGCGCCCCATCCGGCTGGTGAGGCCCGAAGATCACCTGGAAGGGGGTCAAAGATCTACTAGTAGCTCCCGAGCTACCTAATGAGCACCCCTGATTTAATACATTTGTTCAAGAAGTTTTACTTTGGCTGGAGTCAGCAATTGGATTTAGGTCAGAGGCAGCCAAGCTACATCGAACTTGAAGGTTAACTGGCCTTGGGAGCTGATATATGACTGATTTAATTATGTCTGATGTAAGACTTGAATTGAAAGCCACGTAAAAAATCAAGGGGTTATTCCTCCTACGCTGACTTCTTCAATGTGTGTGCCTGCCTTCACCTGTTGACTTACGATAACCCCATGAATTTCAGAAAGTTTTTGCTGCCTGAGGAGAAAACACACTTTTAGTCTGGGAAACATTAAGGGAAAATTGTGATCAAAATGATAAATATGAAGATTGAATGCAGGGCCCAGGCCCAAAATGAGACCAATACAGTCAGATTTAAATTCAATGCAAATCAAAACAGCACACTTGAACAAAATAGCAGATGATTTTAACATCATAGTGAAAACTTTGTAACTAAAGGTTTGTCTTTTTGAAGGGAAACTTATTTTTAATAAAATAGCACCAGGAGTTGCAGCTCACAAAATTAAAAAGGGGGGAAGAGGAGAGTAAGGCAGCTGTTGGGTGCTTCGGTGGGAAAGTAAAAAACAAGCTCAGCACATGGAAGAAATCAAGCATGACTGAAAATAAGAACTGGGTTGCAGGTATTCTGCGGCACATTTGCAATTACGCCTCTACTCACAGCAACATGCATAATGGCCAAAGAGGGATTTTAAAAATTAAGTGCTTTCTAGTGTCATCCTCAGGTGAAGCAACTCAAATTTGGCATATGGAGCTCATGACTACATGTCCTACCTATTTCATTGATTTTTTTAAAAAAGGTTAAGTTGTAGGGGAGAAAAATATTCACATGAACTTATGCAGGCATGTTGTAATCAATATGTTGGAATGCCTCCTACACAGGAAAGAGAGATGATAGAGATATGTTTGAATTATACAAAATCATGTTTTAGATGGAAGGAAGTGAATCAAAGTATTGGAAGACTTCAGAGCATCCAGTGCAATTAACAGATAACAGCTTACTGTATATCAACTGATAATAAAACTTAAGAGATTTCTAAATCCTGTCATTCAGACTTCTCCAGCCTGATGTCCCCCCCAGTTGTTTTGAACCTTCATTTCAGTCATCCCCAGCAGGCATACCCAATGGTTTGGAATAGTTTAGGTCAGGGAACTAAATTTATTTATTTATTTATTTCAGGATTTTACCTCGCTCTTCTCAACCTCTGAGGGGGGACTCAGAGCAGCTTACAGTACGGCACAATTCGATGGCCACATCACAACAGCATAAAACCCCAAAACCCCACAACAATTAAAATACATTAAGACACATTAAAATACAGTTTCAATAGCATCATACACAGTCATTCCAAGTTAAAACAATATTCAATCCATAAAAACATTGACCCTCTTCATCCATTCCATTAAAATCCCCATCTAACATGCTGCCTAGTGCTGGTGTGCAAACCTAAACCTAAACACCAGAACCCAAGTCTAATAGTGTGACCGCTGTGAGTGGGGACCAGTTCCACAGGGGGTGGGAATGAAGAGTGCTTGCCTCTTCTCCACCATCCTCCTATGCACCCTTAACACTTGGAGCCTCATCACAAAGGTCTCTGTTGGAAGTCACACAACGTCATGTGATGGCTGATGAGGGGCTCCATGTGACGGGGTGCTAAATTCCTAGGGTGCTAAATTCCCCCATCTGATGAGGTCCCTCTTGAAAGAGGAGACCTACTAGAACACATTTTTCAGAGCTACAAAGAGCTGTAAAAAAAGATTCCTATGTCCCATTGGACATAGCCTTGTTTCTAGGCCCTGAATGGCACCAGGCTGTTAAGGGATTCCATGTTTGTTATCGGCCTTCAAGTCACATCTTCTCTGAGGTGATTCAATTATAGGGTTCTCTCATCAAGATTTATTCAAAGGAGGTTTGTCACTGCTTATCTCACAACAGTTGCATTTCCTGAAAAATTATATTGCTTCCATTTTACAGAAGGATTGCAGAATTAAAGCACCAATTTGCACTAAAACATTATCACTGAAAGTGACTACCCATCGCTTCGTCCAAGAGATTATCTCCATCCTCATCTGTTGGAAGCATGCTGTGTTAGGGAGGTATGGCTTCCTCAGCCATCCCTTCCATTTCCTCAGTTCCACTAGTAACTATCAATAATGGAGATTCCACCTGAACATTAGGAAGAATTTCCTGATTGTAAGATCTATTCAACAGTGGAACTCTCTGCCTTGGAGTGTGGTGGAAGCCCCTTCCTTGGATGGCTTTTAATCAGAGGCTGGATGGACATCGGTCAGGGGTGCTTTGATTATGCTTTTCCTGCATGGCAGGGAATTAAACTAGATTGCCCATGTGGTCTCTTCCAACTTTATGTTTCTATGGTTCTATGCAGATGCTATTCTGGATTGAGAAACTTGCCTTGGGGTCCACTTGCTATTCTGGTGTCTGTGTGTGTGTAGGTTGGGGTTTTTTTGTTTGTATTTTTTTTGTCATGTCAGGAGCGACTTGAGATACTGCAAGTCGCTTCTGGTGTGGAGCCCCTGGTTTTATCAGCTCCAGCTCCTCATGCAGGAACACGAGAGAAGCCTCCCAAAAGGATGATAAAACATCAAAAACATCTGGCCGTCCTCTGGGCAATGTCCTTGCAGACAGCCAATTCTCTCACACCAGAAGCGACTTGTGTGTAAGGAGGGAGAGGAGAGGGAGAGAGAGAGAGAGAGAGGAGAGAGAGAGAGAGAGAGAGAGAGAGAGAGAGAGAGAACAGCAGCAAGTATTATATGAAAAAGAGACTGGCATTATCCATTTTGTGTCAATGTGCCTTTAATAAATTGATTACTTTTCCTTTCTTTGATCAATAAAAGCCAGGGCAAGGTTTCAAGAAAGAAAGACAGAATCTGGGAATAAGAGATTGCAGCGTCAGTAGAAGGGCACTGATCGGCATGTTTTCACACCTGAAGCAAATGCCCAATGACCACCCAGTGACCACCCAAAATCACTATAACAGCACAACCGAATGTGCATGCAGCAAAGATATTGTGGAAAAGGAAGGCATTAACAATTTGTTTATTTTTTTAAAAAAAGCTTTTAAAATGGACTCTCACGCATTATGTTTTAAGCCACCACCGGAGACACTATTATCTTGGTGTGATTGCAATTTACTTTGCTTGTGCAACAAGGCTCTAAATCTTCCAGAGTACTGGTATTATCTTCTCATTGTTCAAGAAGTGTAGGTCAAGGAAGGTCATAATTTGGTATAGCCTTTATGACCAGTATTTTTTTTTCTAGAATGGTTGTACATAAGGGGATACATTTTGCCTTTTTTGCAATCAACAGCGAGTGCACTTAATGTGAAGACCACTAATTTTGTCACACTGTTTTGGTTCATTTATGTTTAATTTCCTTCAGCTTCTACATAAAAGAACCTAGTGCTTTGAGGATGGATCCAGTATTTTGTGCTTTTAGAGTATCTCACAGTGGCTAGATCTGGCTATTCTCCATTTTAAAAAAATTATAGCATTGATTTTTGGTGTTATGCCGGTCTGAGTCCTTTGATAGAGGCGAGAAGGTCGGGGTACAAAAGTTTTAAATAAATAAATAAAGGACCTCATCAGATGGAGGTCCAGAAGCCAGGGGACAGTGGGGGAAACCGTGGAGCAGCACCCAGCTTCATCCCCATACTAAGAACATAAGAACATAAGAAGAGCCATGCTGAATCGGACCTCAGCCCATCTAGTCCAGCATTCTATATCACACAGTGGCCCACCAGTTGTACACGGGGATCTTGAGCAGAAGGGAGGGCAAAACCCTGACCTGCTCCCGACCCCCCACAACCAGTACCCAGGGAAATCGTGCCTACCTCAACCAACTCCGAGGTGGCACTTGAATGTCCTTTTCAGTAACTACCGATACACTTGGTATCCATGAATCTGTCTAATCCTGCCTTGAAGTTGTTCAGGCTGACAGCTGTCACAACCTCTTCTGGAAGTGAGTTCCATAACCCAATGACCCTCTGGGTGAAGAAATATTTCCCTTTATTAGTCCTAATTTTCCTACCTTGGAGCTTCAGGGAGTGCCCTCTAGTCCTAGTGTTTTGTGACAAAGAAAATAGTTTTTCTTTGTCACATGCCAGCCCACAATGTTTCCTGCCTGTCTCTGGCTTCCTCCCATGCTGTGCCTGGCTTCTTCAATGCAGATCCAGGTAGTCATCTATATCCTCAGGGCTCCCTCTCAGCGCACTGTCGGTGCACTGCTAGCATGGAGACCAACGAATCCCAGTCAGAAGCAGCTCTGCATCATAAGGTGGGCTCTGGCAGACTCTCTCCTGGCAGCATGCCGGTAACATGCTAGAATGGGGGGGGGGGAATCCCCATCTGATTAGGTCATAAGTCTGGAACACAGACTAAATGGGTCATTTGATAAAGCATAGCTGTTTCTTAAATGAAATGAAGCATTGCATTTTTATTGGGATTGCAGGGGCTTTGCTATATTGGGAAACCCCTTTTAGAAAGTGCTTGGTCTGCGAGTCACAGATTTCTACTTATCATACTCAATGGAGAACTACTGGGCAGGGAAAGGGGAAATTAAGAACAGGAGAAAAATTGAGAGACGTACTTTCCCACCACTGAAGTTTTCCAAGCAACATAATATGAAGTCTGACAAAGTATACCAGCCCTTAAATATCTGGCTAAAAGCTGGGGTGAGAGAAAGTACTACTTAACCGTAACCTAAAGATTTACTATGCAGGAAGGAGAACCCAGATGTATCTTTTCTTTCATTAGGCTTCCATGGCTGTCAGCAATGCTTCATTTAAACGCTACAGAGTTAAAATAGTTGGGCATTATTTTGCTGATTCTCTATCCAAGGGAAGGAAATCTAACACTTTCCTGATCACCGCAGTGAACAGGTTTATTTAATTCTGGTAGAAACAAATTGTAATTTTACTTTCAGTGGACCTAACTCATAATCCTTTTGAAATTGCTCAGAAAATGCTTAGCAGAAAGTTAACTCTTCACCTGGTTTGTTTATTCTCATTATGTCATTGCAGCTCACATTGTTTGCTTGGTGCCGTTTGGTCTGAACTTATGCCTTCCTGTACAGGAAGTCCTCAAGATTACACATTGTATTTTTATGGGTTGATTCCAGCCTACTGCAAGCTGTTACCTGAAGACTGCCACAAGTGAGAGTCTGTTCATAGATGAATTATATATATATAAAACCATGCACACAGAAAATATAGGAGGAAATCAAAGAGTTAGATGAGAAGGAGATCCTGCAGTGAATAAATAGACATCAGTACAATGGAGTGTTTGGCTGCTACATCAGGGGACAATAAGATCAGTCTGTTTTTGTGTTACTTTTGTCTTTCCACAAACATTTGGCTATTTAATTCATACAGATACATAAACAGTTCTCCCATTAAACTTTAATTATATATTTGGGATCAAGGGAAAATAATGGGATTATAAAATAGATTTATATACAGTTTAAATATGTGCCTACAGTAGAACCTTTAAAACCAAGGACAGAAAAGGAAAAAGAAACTCTGAGTGCAGAAAACAATATTTATTTTATTTTTATTCTGCCATTCTCCTGATATAGGGATTTCAGGCATCTAACAATAAATATAAAACAATGCTAATTGAAACAATGTAAATCATACATATAAATATTTTCTAAAAACTTTTTTTATTATGTCAGAAGTGAGTTGAGGGTACAGTTAAAATATACTCAAAACCACAAAAATTTTAAAAACTTGGCATTATGCTAAATGGCCTTTGACCAGAAGCTGGCCAGTTAGAGTGCCTCTGGTATTGCTGTGAGAAGGTCCTCCATTGTGCATGGGGCAGTTCAGGTTACATTGTAGTAGATGGTCTGTGGTTTGCTCTTTTCCACACTCGCATGTCATGAACTCCACTTTGTAGCCCCATTTCGTAAAGTTAGCTCTGCATATTTTGGTGTCAGAGTGCAGCTTGTTCAGCGCTTTCTATGTCGTACACTCTTCTGTGTGCCCAGGTAGGAGTTTCTCATCTGGTCTCAGCAACTGATTGAGGTGCTGGGTTTTAGCCTGTCACTTTTAGACTATCGCTTGCTGAGGTGTTCCTGCAAATAGCTATGTTATTAAAACTATTAAACTTTAAAATGCATTAAAACACTTATCCACCTTAAAATCAGTCACACCATCTTTAAACGTAAGGAGGCATGCAGTAACACTTTGTGTCGGATGGCATGCTAATCATATTCGCAACCCTTCTCTATTCCTTTCCTTTCCTAGGGCCCTTTCATATGACACATTTATAATGCTATGATTCCACTTCAACTCCCATGGAATCCTGGGGATTTGCAGTTCGGGGAGGCACTGAGAACTCTAACTGTGAAGTCTAAATATTCTTTCTAAACTACAAACCCTAGGACTCCATAGGACATTGTGGCATCAGTTATAATGGAATCATACTGCTATAATTGTGTTGTGTGAAAGGACAAGTTCACTTCTTCCTTTTTCTTTTCCCATTCAGTCAATATACTCCTTTTCACTCTTGATCTGTTCTATTTAATTCCTTTTTACCCAAGAACTTCAAACTCCTTGCACTCTCCGTGATTAGAGGAGACCAGCTAGAGATTGGGGACTACTTCATCTGGTCTGCAACTTTAGCCAAGCTAATCTGAATGGTGTTTTATGGAATAATAATAAGATTGGAACACAGTTATCCTTCAAAATGATGTTACTGTTGTGTGATTCTCTGACTAATATTAACCCTAAGGCAAACTTATCGTGAAATTTTCTTGGCAAGATTTGTTCAGAGAGGTTTTCCTTCATTGGGGAATGTGTGATTTGCCCAAAATCATCTATGGCTGAGAAGAGTTTTGGCCTCCCAAAGCCCTAATCCCTCACTTGAAACATTACACCATGCTGGCTCTCCCTTCAGACTATAAATTTTTCTGTGTTTATCATGAATATATATGTTTCCCCTTGACATTCAGTCTAGTCATGTCTGACTCTGGGCGGTGGTGCTCATCTCCATTTCTAAGCCGAAGAGCCAGTGTTGTCCGTAAACACATCCAAGATAATGTGGCCGGCATGACTGCATGGCGCACCATTACCTTCCCACCAGAGGTAACCTATTGATCTACTCACATTTGCATGTTTTTGAACTGCTAGGAAGGTAGAAGCTGGGGCTAACAGTGGGAGCTCACCCCACTCCCCAGATTCAAACCTACAACTTTTCAGTCGGCAAGTTCAGCAGCTCAATGGTTTAATCCGCTGTGCCACCGGGGGGGGGGAATCTTACAGCAGTGCTGCACCACTGGGGCCTATACACACACACACACACACACACACACACAATGCATATTTTGAGAGGAAGTTATGTATAAAATGTGTAAGTTAAACAAAACACATGTAAAATGTATTTTTAAAGGTGACCTTAACAACCATACTAGTAATATTTTATTTTATACATGGTATAAAGGAAGGTGGCATCATCCTATTATTTTCCCCATATGGTAAAATATCTTGGGCTGGCATTGGTAATAATTGCACATGCCATATAAAAAGGTCAACATTATTATTTTCATACAGCAGATAAGGGGAGTTGAAATTATTTGTGGCGTTCCAAATTCACCTAATAAACCCATGGCCCAGGTGAGAAATGAATTGGGGTCTTCTCACCATTCATCTACATTGTAGAATGAATGTACTGTGACATCACTTTAACTGCCCCTGGCTCAATGCTATGGAATCCTGAGAGTTAGTGCCTCACCAAACTGCAAATCCCAGGATCCCATAGCATTGAGCCAGGACAGATAAAGTGATGTCACACTGCCTTCATTCTACTGTGTAGATGCACCCCCTCTAGTTCTATTACAGCTTCTTTTGGTAACATACTGTAAATAGTGATGATAACACATAAACAGATTAATTTAACAGCCCTTCAGGCTGGGAACTTAGGAAGCTAAACAAACAAATGGAAAAGAATTAATATACTTGCATTATCGTCTTGCTTGAGGATGACAGGCATTCATGTGAGAAATAGGAAGTATCACTTTCAGCATATCCAAACACAATATGTAAAGAAACCAGACTGATTTCATTTCATCTTCCTAACTGCAGATATTTCCCTCTCCAGTTTGGTAAAGGGTGTAAAAATAACCAAAATAGATGGTGTAGTTTGTAGTCAAGCCATTTTTTTAATGAGAGGGGTTCTCTTTGAAGCACATTTTTCAGTATACTCCCACTTCAATGTAAAAAAAAAGTTTGAGAAATACTTTGGGAGGAGGAAGAGATAAATCGTTGGGCTAGGATTATGGCAGGTTTTGTACATCAAAATTAACAAATTATATATATTGGCAGTGCAAAAAGGAGCTTGAGAATGGTGCTTGCGCATGGTAACCTATGATTCCTGCATATACTTGGCTTACTATGACAAGCAAGCACTTAAATATCATATACATTATTACTGTCAATGACAATCACAACCTAAAACACAATGACAGCATATGATACACTGCATGATTTAAAATTAACTAAAATTAAATATAATATAGGATTGCACAGTGACTGGCTTATTTCTAGAGTTTTGACTTTCCAGGTACCATCATAAAAGATAAATTCATGCCTCTGAAGATGCAAAAATTGAACATTTCTTCTAAGATGATACATGCCATGTACATTTTAAAGAGTATTTATGTTGTGTTACACTTTAAAGTCATTTCCGATCTATGGCAACCATAAGGAGAAACTGTCACAGGGTTCCCTTGGCAAGATTTGTTCAGAAGAGGCCTTTGCTTCCATGGTCTCCAGAGTTATGGTCCAATGTTCAGTTCACTACACAATGCTGGTTCTCAAACAGGTGCATAAGTTTACAGTGTATTGGATTAAAATAAATGGTCCAGAATGCAATCCTATATTGAAATAGCTACACATTGTTTAATTCAGTGGGATTTTAATCTGAGCAAAAATGCTCTGAGTCCCTCCAGGGAGAAAGAGTGCGGTATAAAATAATAATAATAATAATTATTATTATTATTATGTGTTGTCAAAGGCTTTCATGGCTGGAATCAATGGGTTGCTGTGAGTTTTTGGGCTGTATGGCCATGCTCTCCTGGCATTTCGCCCACATCTATGGCCGGCATCCTCAGAGGTTGAGGGGTCTGCCATACTTTACTTAGTTTCCACCTCTGAGGTGCCTGCCATAGATGTGCACAAAACATCAGGAATATTTCTGGAACATGGCCATACAACCTGGAAAACGCACAGCAATTATTATTATTATTATTAATTTGTACAGTCACTTCCAACTCTTTGTGACCTCATGGACCATCCCACGCCAGAGCTCCCTGTCGGCCGTCACCTCCCCCAGCTCCTTCAGAGTCAAGCCAGACACTTCAAGGATACCATCCATCCATCTTGCCCTTTGTCGGCCCCTCTTTCTTTTTCCTTCCATTTTCCCCAGCATCATTGTCTTCTCTAAGTTTTCCTTTATTCTCATGATGTGGCCAAAGTACTTCATCTTTGCCTTTACTATCCTTCCTTCCAATGAGCAGTCGGGCTTTATTTCCTGAAGTATGGACTAGTTGGATCTTCTCAAGGCCCAAGGCACTCTCAGAACTTTCCTCCAACACCACAGTTCAAAAGCATCTATCTTCCTTCGCTCAGCCTTGCCTACGGTCCAGCTCTCACATCCATAGGTGACTATGGGGAATACAACTGCTATTATTATTATTATTATTATTATTATTACATTGTTGTATTGTGCAAACAAAGATGGATGGGGAACTCCCTCTTTGTATATTGTTGGGCTACTGCTTCCAACAAGGACTTACTTTCCTGAATTGGCTTCAAGTTGCTAAATGCTGAGACTCAGAAATGTACAGCCAAGCACAACCTCCAGCAGATTAGAGCACGTACATTGAGATCTACAAGCACTTAGTGAAGATTGTCTTTATGAGAACTTTAATGCCTAGTGATTACTACTGCTATTTTAGATCTGCGCTAAGTCACACACCTGGGAAACATGAGCCTCTGCCTGAAAAACGAAGTACAGAGCTGCTCTGACCCAAATGATTCTTCATGGTGCAGAGTTGACTTCTGATTGCTTTCACCTGTGCATTTTCAGTCACTTTAAGGATTCCTGAACTCTGGCTGCAATGAAGTTCATGCAATGCATTCAACCCACATTCTGGAATTGTTCAGCACACCAGCACTAGGAGGAGGAAGGCTGTGGGGCCCACCACATTTTGGAATCAGATTCAGAAAATCCAAATAGTTTCAAAAACAATTTTATTAAACTTAATAATCTACTGCCCCTTAAAGAGTTTTTCCAGATACGATACTTGAAGCAAGCTGTCTCCCTGTGTCTAATGGAAACATCCTGATGTGAACATTTCTTCCTCTGAAGATGATTTGGGCTTCCCAGAGTTAAAACTAGAGAGGTCTCCAGTATCTTTATTGTTTGTATATAAGAGAGGTTTTCAGCAGGTTTGCTTGTCATAGAACAGGGCTGTCCCACTGGCGGCCCGGGGGCCATACACGCCCCCCCCAGCCTGTTGGACACAGCCCCCGCTATGCCCCCGGCCGCCATTTTTAATTTTTTTTAAAAAAATTCTAATTTTTTTTAAATGGCGGCCGTGGGGGGAGGGGGAGGCGGGGCAGGGAGGAGGAAGAGAGCTAGCTCCTCCTCCCTGCACCGCCCCCTCCGTCCCTCTCTCTGCGCCGAAAAGGAGCAGTAGGCGGTGCCAAGGGCAGCGCGTCATGCCAGGCCTCTGACGCGCTGCCCTTGGTGCCGCCTTCTGCTCCTTTTCGCCGGCTCCCCCTCCCTAGGAAGAGCGGGGGAGACGGCGAAAAGGAGCAGTAGGCGGCGCCAAGGGCAGCGCGTCACGCCAGGCCTCTGACGCGCTGCCCTTGGCACTGCCTTCTGCTCCTTTTCGCCAGCTCCCCTCCCTAGGAAGGGTGGGGGAGCCGGGGAGCAGTAGGCGGCGCCAAGGGCAGCGCGTCATGCCAGGCCTCTGACGCGCTGCCCTTGGCGCCGCCTTCTGCTCCTTTTCGCCGGCTCCCCCTCCCTAGGAAGGGCGAGGGAGCCGGCGAAGGAGCAGTAGGCGGCTCCAAGGGCAGCGCGTCAGAGGCCTGGCATGACGCGCTGCCCTTGGCGCCGCCCCGCGCCGCCCAGCGCCGCCCCGCGCCGCCCCCGCCCCCCCCCCGCCCCACCCCGCCCCGCCCCACCCCACCCCACCCCCACACGCGTGGCCTCGCCCCTGCTCACTGATCACCTACGGCCCCTGAGGTGATCAGTGACATTTCTTCCGGCCCTTGGGTCGGAAGAAGTTGGACAGCACTGTCATAGAACACTTGGTGAAACTATCTTTTCTATGTAACCTTTAGGGGTACAGGAACTTTCTCCAGTTTTCACCCTGGTCACCCTAATAGTCATAACAGCCTGAGCAAAAGCAGGTCTGGAGAGAAACCTCTTACTAGTCCTTTTCACCCTGAGTTTGGAAAATTACTTTTAAAAAGCACATTGTTCCTGTTACGCATTACAAGGTATAACCCATAGAATGAGCTTTGTGTCTGAACCCATTGGGGCATCGAATCTGTTCTTTAGTCTGAACATTAACAGAGCTGAGGTTGAATCTTCAAAATAGGTTCAGCCTCTGGATAGTTCCTTAAAGTCAGGACAAAAACTCAATGCAGATTCATTGTGCCAATGGCATCAGGACCACCATTGTGTACCAAAAAAAATTATTGTTATAATTTCCGGCAGCATAAAAACCGCTGTTGAAAAAACCATCACTGGATCCCACTCAATTAGTGAACTATCGGCAAGTTTCCAATCTCCCCTATTTGGGCAAAGTCATGGAACGTGTGGTGGCTTCGCAACTCCAGGGGTTCTTGGTAGACACTTATTATCTTGATCCGGCACAGTCTGGCTTTAGGCCGGGACATGGTACTGAAACAGCCTTGGTCGCCTTGGTAGATGATCTACGCCGCGAACTCGACAGGGGGAGTGTGTCCCTGTTGGTTCTGCTGGACCGCTCAGCAGCTTTCGATACCGTAGACCATGGTATCCTTCTGGGTCGCCTTGCAGATATGGGGCTTGGGGGTACTGCATTGCAGTGGCTCCAACCCTTTCTGGAAGGTCGCACCCAGAAGGTGTTATTGGGTGACACCTGTTCGGCTCCACAACCTTTGTCTTGTGGAGTCCCTCAGAGTTCAGTTCTGTCCCCGATGTTATTTAACATCTACATGAAACCGCTGGGAGAGATCATTCGGAGTTTCAGAGTAAGGTGTTATCTGTACGCAGATGACGTCCAGCTCTGTCACTCCTTCCCACCTGTCACCAAGGAGGCTATCCAGACTTTGAACCGGTGCTTGGCTGCTGTGTCGGACTGGATGAGGGCTAGCAAATTGAAACTTAATCCAGACAAGACAGAGGTCCTCCTGGTCAGTTGAAAGGCCGAACAAGGCATAGGGTTACAGCCTGTGTTGGACGGGGTTACACTCCCCCTTAAGACGCAGGTTCGCAGCTTGGGAGTGATCCTGGATTCATCGCTGAGCCTGGAGCCCCAGGTCTCAGCGGTGGCCGGGGGAGCTTTTGCACAGTTAAGACTTGTGCGCCAGTTGCGCCCGTACCTTGGGAAGTCTGATCTGGCTACGGTCGTCCACGCCCTGGTCACATCCTGAATAGATTACTGCAACGCGCTCTACGTGGGGCTGCCTTTGAAGACAGTTTGGAAATTACAACTAGTCCAACGGGCGGCAGCCAGACTACTAACTAGAGCTACATACAGGGAGCATACCACCCCCCTGTTGTGTCAGCTCCACTGGCTGCCGGTCCAATTCCGGGCTCAATTCAAAGTGCTGGTGTTGACCTTTAAAGCTCTATACGGTTCTGGCCCAGCTTATTTGTCCGAACGCATCTGCCGCTACGTCCCACCTCGTACTTTAAGATCATCCGGGGAGGCCCTGCTCTCGCTCCCGCCGGCTTCCCAGGTGAGGCTGGTGGGGACGAGGGAGAGGGCCTTCTCGGTGGTGGCTCCCCGTCTGTGGAATGCGCTCCCTAGCGACGTACGATCAATTCCATCCCTCCTGACATTCAGGAAAAAAGTGAAAGCCTGGATGTGGGACCAGGCGTTCGCATAGTAGCACAGGACAGCACTTTAGTAGTTTTAATGGAAAGTTGGTGAATAGGGCTCAATGCTTTTATGGATGGAACACTGTTTTTAACATAGGTGAATGCATAAGATGTGTGAATATAATTATATTTTAATGTATTTTAGTGTCAAATGCTGGAGGGTTTTATATTGTGTTTTATACTGCAATTGTGTTGTAGGCATCAAATTATGCCTTTTGGAAGCCGCTCTGAGTCCCCCCTCGGGGGTTGAGAAGAGCGGGGTAAAATGCCATAAATAAATAAAAAAATAAATAATACTTTGCAGGATTATTTTAGTTCTATTCTGTTACTTCTTGATTTAGTGTTATTTTCCAATATTGAGAAACTTTAGAATTGATGAGGTTATAGCACAGAATTTAAAAAACTCAATTTTAAAAATGATGTATAAAGATATTTTTAAGATAATTAAAGAGTTACCTGTTATGCCCTTCTTCTAGCAGAATAACTTGATTTCCAAGCATTATACTTGTAAAGTCAAATTTCCCTCCCCCCAAAGTGATACATTTTATTTAATTGCATTACATGTAACTTGCTACTTCCAATTCTCTCCTGGTCTTTAGAAAGAGAACAAAGACAGGGTTATTGAACCAAGCTTTTGACTAGTAAAGGAACACAGTACTAGAAATAAATATGGAATATGTGTAATTGACATCTGAAATGGCCTGGTTTACGAGTTTGGATCATGTGATTTTAATGTTTTTATTAGGTGTTGGTAATTTTTATACTTCATGTTGAAATGTCTTATTATGGTGAATTTGTCCTATTATATGTTATGTTTAGTCATATGCTGTTTGGTTTATAATTTAGTTTATGTATGTAAGGCATTGAATTTTACCATAATTTTTTTTAACCACTTTGAGTCTCCCCGGGGTTGAAAAAAGCAGTATATACAGTAAAATACTGTAAATAAATAAATAAATAAATATGTTCTGCATTGTAATCTTTTGTTCGTAACCAGAATTTGTACTTTTCATACTCTTCCTGTTTTTATAACTGTATGATCTTGTTTTTCCCATATTCCTTTCCATCTGAGACATGAAACCAAACACTCAGGGTAAGCTAGGACTGCTGACATTTTGGACACTTTTCTATGACTTAGTTAATACAGAAGCCTCTCTAGTCTCTACTCTCAGACATTCATAAACACAATAATAAAAAGAATGCCCATAAGGAAAAGGTGGCTAAGTTAATTTTGCCTGTTTAATGATATTTTAGATACTGGTCATGATTATATACATCAGATACCAATTACATCAGCCCAGACTTACTGGGAAGGAGCTGTTGCCAGCAATAGATATCTGTTCTTCTGTTGATCAGGATGCAGTTGGCTGATATTTGCATTTTCCTCCTGTGAGCAATCTCCAGTGCAACAATTAGACACAGGATCCCTGCCATAATTCTCTGAAAGATATTTTCAGCTTTTCAACTGGCTGCAGAACACCTCCCTGTCACTCATAGTGGCTTGTGCCTGGTAAATCAGGATTGGGGAACATATTACAACCCTAACACATTACTTTTGAGTACTTAGCGATTGAGAAAATGGATCAGCCATCTATGTGTAGCTATAGATCACACATTGGCAATTAATTACGAATTCCAGCCACAGAATCAAATAGTTGGAAGAGACCACATGGGCCATCTAGTTCAACCTCCTGCCATGCAGGAAAAGCACAATCAAAGCACTCCGACAGATGGCCATCCAGCCTCTGGTTAAAAGCCTCCAAAGAAGGAGTTTCCAGCAAATCTGTTATTTTATTTATGAAACTATAGGAAGAATGTGCAGAAAGCATTCTAGTTCAATGAAAAGTAATGCTCACTTTCTTAATCTATGCATTCAGTGTCAGGGTTTTGCCTGTTTAGACAGTGTTGTAGGTAACTCCAGACATTTGAAAAATAAGGCAAGTGAGCATTGCTTCATTTTGGAGATCTTTCAATGTTTTATGAGCTGTTTTACACTTTCCTTCAAGTATAGGTTGGTGTTCTTGACAACTGAAAAAAGCCATTTTGCACTTGAGGGTGGGTTGATGCGGGGGGAGGAAAATCACAATGTTTGAAGTCTTTTCCACACTCTGATAATAAATATCTTAGCATTTCCTTTTGGGGGGGAACATACTTCACTTTTGGTTTGACTCTTGGTCACCAGGTGCTCAGCACCTCCGTGTAACAACTGATAAGCCCTCAGCATCCTGTCAAACATGGCCCCGCTTAGGTAAACAAATGGTTTTGAGTTATTTCTGTGACTTTGAACACTGAGATGAGACACTTAGCTAAGATGTCACAAAAAGAAGTGGAAAAGATACAACCCCACAGCCTCCCAATTAATATTTTGAAGGTCGTCTTTTCAGGAAGAGTCTGGGGTCCATATGAAAAGCATAGAGTCAAGTAGACTCAGGCTAACAAGAGCTAAAATAGGATCTTCCTTCTCTCCTTTGAACTAGCATCAAAGCGAAACAGGATAAGCAGTTCTTCTTCAAGGGAGACATTTGTGACAAAGGCCTGGGATGCAAGAAGGGCGAAGGGCAATTTTGTTCAGACATAGCCCTTTTCCTTCAGAAGAGGTAGAGAGTGCATTCATTCATCCTACCCTTTGGATAAACAAACTTTCCACTCTTTTGAAAAGAGTTTCTTTTAATCTTGTGTGTGCAAACTCTGCAACCAATGAAATATTAATTCTTTCGGGATTTATTCCTTTCCTAACATTAGTTTGGAATTAGTGGCTAAATAACTTACAACTCTGCTTTCTTCGCAAAGCTAAAGCAGAGGCTAAATCTGTAGTTGCCAATAAGTGAATACTGAGCTTGTTTTATTATTCAATTAGTACAGCAAATAAATTGCAGATGTGCTTATTTTAAAGAGAGTCAGGACCATCCAGCTACAGTGGGAAATGGATACTAATTACTGTAATATAAACATTAGTAGTGTTACAGAAGCTTTACAAAAATACACTATCATGCAAGGCTTTCTGTAATTAGATAGTCCAGTATATGTCAAGTCTTTTTAATAATATGCATTAAATAAATTTATTTACTATTCACCAGAAACTGTAAATAAATGTAGCAGGTATACATCGTTGCCAAAATGACACTATCTACAAACTGAAGGGAAGTATTGATGATGATGAAAAAACAGACTATGGAGCATTCTCAGTGGCCATGAGATCCTAACTGATTAAACATAGTGGTAATGGAGTAGAGTGGGGCATAGAGGCGGCTCCAACTGCGGCTGCTGCAGCATGGACTGGGACTCGGAGCTGTTGGTAAGCCAGTGGAGGGGCTTCCTCTTTTCTTCCTCCCTGTCCCTCCCCCTCGCTCTCTTTCCTTCCTTCCTTCCTTCCTTCTTCCCTTTCTTCCTTCCCTCTTTCCTTCCTTCCCTACTTCCCATCCTTTCTTCCTTCCCTTCTTTCCCTCCATTCTGTTCTTCCTTCCTTCCCTCCTCTCTCCCTCCTTTCCCTTCCTTCCTTCTTCCCTTTCTTCCTTCCCTCTTCCCTTCCTTCCCTACTTCCCATCCTTTCTTCCTTCCCTTCTTTCCCTCCATTCTGTTCTTCCTTCCTTCCTCTCTCCCCCTCTTTTTCCTCCCTCCCTCCCTCCCTCCCTTCCTTCCCTCTTTTCTTCCTTCCCTACTTCCCATCCTTTCTTCCTTCCCTCCTCTCTCTCTCCCTCTTTTCCCTTCCTTCCTCATCTCCTTTCTTCCTTCATTTCTCCCTTCCTTCCCTCTTTCCTTCCTTCCCTACTTCCCATCCTTTCTTCCTTCCCTCTCTCTCTCTCTCTCTCCCTCCTTTCCCTTCCTTCCTCATCTCCTTTCTTCCTTGCCTTCTTTTCTTCCTGTTTCCTCCCTCCCTCATCCCTTCCTTCCTTCCTTTCCTACCTCTCTGCCTTGAACATTTGCTGTTGGTTGTGGGAGTTCTGTGTGGGAAGTTTGCCCCAATTCTGTTGTTGTTGGGGTTCAGAATGCTCTTTGATTGTAGGTGAACTATAAATCCCAGCAACTGCAACTCCCAAATGACAAAATCATTTTTTTTAATGATGGTCACTCCTTGTAGGTGTCTTGTGGCCAAATTTGGCAGCAATTCGTCCAATAGTAAGAAATCAATTTGTGTGTCAACTGTAAAATAGGATGTGTGGAAGGGCCCTGGGTTATCTGAGGTCCTTTCCACACAGCTGAATAAAATCCCATGTTATCTGCTTTGAATCAGATTATATGGCAGTGTGGACTCAGAAAACCCAGTTCAAAGCAGATATTGTGTTATATATTTCACATTTTTGTAGTGGGTAGGTAGATCATTTTGACTTGGCTGTTTTATAAGTAGCTCGCATGCTGAAAAAGTGTGAGCACTCCTGCTCTAGGTAATATTGAAGGTTGCCATTGTTTGGTGTTTTTGTGAAATGATTCTTCTGATAAATTGAAACACAATTCAAGATTGGAGAAAGCATTTTTTTTACTTCCACGCAAATGTAGGGAAAACTTCAAAAAGTTGATTTCAGATGTTACACTGAGGCTGCCCTCTGCACAAATGCAAACATATCAGTTTTCTCTAAGCACCAAGCCTAGACATGTTAATCATTTTCTAAAAGTATGGGTGAAAGGACCTCTGTAATGATATAACATCAAAGAGGTGTCAACTGCCAACTAAATGCTAGGTAATTAAAAAACATAAAAATGACATAATTCCTTCTAGCCTAGAGAATTTCCAATCTAACTGCTCAGGTTTATGCAGCATACTGTTGAGATAACCTCCACACAATAATCCTCTAGCAATAAAATAATTAAGTTGGCCTATAGAAACTCAAATGGTTGCTTGTTTTGTTGTATTCTGTGGCACGAAAGCAGGGCATTTTGTGTCTTTTATTCATACAGCTTTCTTGGAAGTTATAGCAGTGGCTAAGCATATAGGTAAGTTCTGGAAATCTGCAAACAATTTTGTTGCAAACAAGTGAAGTTCAGATTGCATGGTTAGCATATTCAAATGGTTAATTTTGACATATTTCCACTTATTTCCATTAAACCCTCCAAAATCACTTGTCCATCGTTTGTGTTGTCAAAGGCTTTCATGGCCAGAATCACTCGATTGTTGTGAGTTTTCCGGTCTCTATGGCCATGTTCCAGAAGCATTCTCTCCTGATGTTTCCTCTGCTTTTTGAGTGTTGCTCTTTATTTACTGTCCTGATTTTATAGTTTTTTTGCCAGATTTTGTTCATTTTCATGGTTTTCTCCTTTTTGTTGAGATTGTTCAATGGCTTCTCTGTATACCTTGACATGGTAGCTGTTAGAGTGGTCCAGCATTTCTGTGTTCTCAGGTAATATGCTGTGTCCAGGTAGGTTTATCAAGTTCTCTGCTATGGCTAACTTCTCTGGGTGAAGCAGTCTGCAGTGCCTTTCATGTTTCTTGATTCGTTTTTCAGCACTGGGAACTCCAGACAAGAATCAATCAGAGCCAGCTAGCACCTCCAACAAAGGATTCCTCCAGGCAGCAACCAGCCAAGCTTTGAAGTTGAAAGGCCATTAGATGCTAATCAAGGTGGCCATTTGCAACATTCACACTTGTCTCAAACAAACAAGAGTTCTTTCTTCCACAGATATATAAACCTAACTTGTCTAGTTTCCAACTTACCTTTCAACCTCTGAGGTTGCTTACCAGAGATGTGGGTGAAACATCAAGAGAGAATGCTTCTGGAACATGGTCATACAGACCATAAAACTTACAGAAACCCTGTCCATAGTTTGTTGAGTATAGCATGTTTCAATTTGCAATTTCACCAAACAGGAGACTCGAACAATTACAGCTGAGTATGATAAGCTTATCAATCACTGGGAAATTATATTATCTGAATCATATTACTCAAATGAAACATGATGAAAAGTCCTATGACACCCCCCCCCCTCCATTCCACAGCTTAACACACAAGGCTCCAGAGCAATTCCAGACTTTCTTTCACAAGAGATGGGGGAGCTAATTGAGTAAGAGTCATGATTAACGTGTTAAAGAGCGTCTTTTCCTGATGATTGTTCTTTTTCCTCCCTTCTGGACATTGCTCTATTGTTTTGATCTGTGTTCTATTGTATAGAAAAAGAGTGTAGGACATAGAAGGAAGGACTGCAACCCCAGATGTTTCGAACCACCCACAGATGCGAGTCAATGGGTCATAAATCAATAGGGAAGAAAGGGGAAAGAATTGCAGAAGACCCAGAAGGCAGCCATAAGGATTGGCTTGAATAAGTGGAACATGATTGGTGAGATCATACTAGTAATGGGCAGACAGGGAATTTTCTGGGAATAAGGCACTGGTCCTTATTGCTCCCCAAATTTAAGTGAGATTCACAAAGAAGAACTGCTTTACTTGTTTATACTTCCAGTCTCATTGTTATATAACAAAACCCTGCAATAAAGGTCAGAATTACCCAGTACTACAAATTGCTAGCACATAATACCGTAGAAGCTTTCGGTCAAGGGTTTTATTGAGTAAGCCTCTACCTCCTTAACAGAACTGTAGTGGCACAGGAGGTCTAGACACAATCATCTTCCATTTGGAACTGTCCCATTTGTAACATTCTTTCACCATTTCTTCTGTCTTCCTTTTTTTCTTACCCCAGAAAACTCAGTTGAGAGCATAAAGACAGAACAAGATTTTTTTTTTTGCCTATTTGTTTAGCCAGATGAAGATGTTACTGTAATGTGGACACTGAAATTTGTCATATGGGGAACATGACTAGTCCTGTATTACAGTAACTATAACATATCTTTTGATTGATAGTACTAACAGATGTGCATCTGGAAGTCACCCCATAGTAGAGAAATTAGTGGAAGATGTTTCCGAAAGAACCGGTTGTCAATATCTCATTTTAAAATTGTGGTGCCCAGAATTGGACACAGTATTCCAACTGAGGTCTAACCAAAGCCGAATAGAGAGGCACGATGATTTCTCTCAATCTAGACACTATATGCTTTTTGATGCAGTCCAAAATCCAAATAGCTTTTTAGGCTGCTGCATCATACTGTTGGCTCATGTTCAAATTGTCCTCAAAGACTCCAAGGACTTTTTCCATGTGTACTGTTGTCAAGTGAGGTGTCTCCCATCCTGCATTGTTGCCAGGGGCGGACCTACCTATTCCGGGGGGGGGAGTGAAAAAATTGCCCCCCATGGCTCCCGAGCACGAGTCACGCTCTGGAGCCCAGTGCGCATGCGCAAATTTCCGTGCATGCATACTGGCTCCAAAGTGGGAGGCGCGCTTTGGAGCCAGTATGCATGCGTGGAGATTTTTGTGCATGCGCAGAAGCTACTACAAGCACCATAGCGCCTGTAGAAGCTTCTGCACATGCGCGAAAAGTGCCAGTCTTGTGGCGACGGGGCCAGCTGCAGAGGCGCAGCTGGCGCGTCAGCAAGGCGCAGGCAGCGGGCCGGCTGTGGAGTCGCGGCCGGCGGGCGGCGGGGGTGCAGCGGCGCCCCTCCCAGGTGACAACGCCCCTCCCAGGTGGTGACGCCCTACGCGTTTGCGTAGTTGGCGTAACGCTTCCACCGGCCCTGATTGTTGCATTTCATTGTTTCTGCCTAAGTGTAATATCTTATATTTGTCCTTGTTGGAAATCATTTTGTTAGTTTTGGCCTGGCTCTCTAATCTGTTCAGGTCATTTTGAATCCTGATCCTATCCTCTGGAGCAGTGTTTCTCAACCAGTGTGCCATGGCACACTAGTGTGCCGTGAGCGATCATCAGGTGTGCCGCGAGAAAAGCTCTCTGCCCCCCTTCCTTCCCCCCCCTCCTGCCAAACTCCTGCTGCTTGGGAGAGGAGGAGGAAGGGCCAGGTGGTGGCGAAGAAAAAGAAGGGACCGGGGCGCCGCCTCCTTCGGCCATTTCCCCAAACAGCCTCCAATCCGCCATGACTCTCGCCATGACTCTCGCCCCTTGCTTGTTGAAGCCGCGCAGAGGAGTCCTGCCTACTGAATCCCGTCCACCGCTCATGCTCCTCCTCTGTGGGAGAGCTGAAGCCGGGGGCATGATGCAGCCTGGCCCGCCCCTTCCCCCGGCTTCAGCACTCCCACAGCTTTGCCAGTCTTGAGGGGGCAGTGCCAAGCCAGTGGTGGCAGAGCCAGCACAATGCTGGCTTGGCACTGTCCTCTCAAAGCTGGCAGCTGTGGAGAACTGAAGCTGGGGGGGAGGGGCATGGCACTGGCTCCGCCCCTCCCCCAGCTTCAGCACTCCCACAGCCAGCCTTGAGGGGCAGTGCCAAGCCAGCATTGTGCTGGGTCTGCCACTGCTGGCTTGGCACTGCCCCCTCAAGGCTGGCAAAGCTGTGGGAGAACTGAAGCCGCATGGAGGGGTGGGGCATGGTGTGGCCTGGCTCCTCCCCTCCCCCGGCTTCGGCACTCCCAGCAGCTGCTCCCAGCAGGTCACCATCCCCCAGCCGTTCTTTACTGTGTTAGAGTGTCGTTTTGGTTGGTGGTGTGCCCCCGGATTTTTTTAATGTTAAAAGTGTGCCGCGGCTCAAAAAAGGTTGGGAAACACTGCTCTGGAGTATTAGCTATCCCTCCTAATTTGATGTCATCTGCAAACTTGATAAGCATTGCCCTCTAAATCTTCATCTAAGTCATTAATAAAGATCTTGAACAGTACTGGGCCAAGGATCTAACTCTGTGGCACTCCACTCCACTAGTCACTTCTTCTCAGGATGAAGAGGAACCATTGGTGATAACACTTTGAGGTCAGTCACTTAAAAGATCCACTTAATACTAGCATTGCCTAGCCCACATTTGACTAGTTTAGTTGCAAGAAGGTCATGGGGGACCTTGTTGAAGGCCTTAATGAAAAGAATGTTGAGTGGCATCTGCTGGACAGGCATCTGTGGAGGCTGCTTTGATTGTGCTTTACCTGCCTGGCAGAAGGAGGTTGGGCTGGATGGCCCCTGGAGTCTTCCAGTGAAATAGTACTGTTAAGTTTATGTTGGTTAAAATTCCCTAAAAATCAGTGGATGTGCACATCTTTCTGAAACTTGAGGGGAATGATACCCTGGTTATGTTGTATCATTGTATAGTAATTCAAGGAGATAGCTCTTGAAGGTTTTTTTTTAAAAAAAATTGTTCATAAAAGAAAAGGTTTTTTTTAAAAAAAATTGTTCATAAAAGAAAATTTAACATTTCCCAAAAATCAGTGAATATGTGAAATGTTCTGAAACTTGGGAGACTTAGAGTAGTAAATGTGTGCTACTATTGTGGCAAGTTTCATCAAGATAGCTCTAAAACTGAGGGAGAGAAGAACCCTGGAAGTGTACCCATCAGCATGAATGGGTGAATAGCAAAAAAAACCCTAACAACTTTTTTGGAACTCTGTAATAGTTTTGAAACTGACCCATTATGACTTTTCCAAAACACTTTAGAATCAAAATGGGAGTCACATGCTTTTTGTTAAGACAAATAAAACAGGGTTATGTGGTTGTTGTTGTTTTTTTTAAAAAACGTCATGCACACTCCTAGTACTGATAATTTCATCCACTGGAAACCGTATATGTGTGCATTATAATAATATCTATAATATGAGTTTCTGGTCCATATCGTCCCACCAGATCCCTCTGCTCTGAAGAACATAACCTCCTGGTTTTTCCAAGCCCCAAGATGTTCCATCTGACCGCAACCCGGCGAAGGGCTTTCTCGATTATAGCCCTATTTCTGTGGAATGCGCTGCCGGCTGAGATTCGATCTCTTAAGACCCTTCTCCCATTCCGGAAAGCCTGTAAAACCTTGTTTCGGCAGGGCTTCGGAATGTGAATGGCCGTGGCTCCCCTCTTGTTAAACACCATCTGTATTGTGTTCCTTGTTTTGATGTGATGTTAATGAAATGTTTAATTGTGAGATTTTAGCTGTGTTTTTATTAACTCATGTAAGCCGCCCCAAGCCACTGGGAGTGGCGGCAGATAGAAATTTGAATAAATAAATAAATAATATGAAACAAATTTGTGTGTGTGTGTGTGTGTGTGTGTGTGTGTGTGTGTGTATATATATATATATATTAGGCATGGTTTAGAATCCTAAAATGGTGAATCGTAAATCAAATGAGGGGGGATTTTTTTTTTGATTAGTAAAAGAAAGACTTACAAAAATTTCCCAAAAATTTCGGAAATGTAACTTAAGTACTAACGAAACCGTTAGTAATTCGTATGCCAGAGCATGTGCATTCCAGATGGTTTTTGCCTACAACTCCCAGAAATCCTAACAGCTGGTAAATTGGCTGGGGTTTCTGGGAGTTGTAGGCCAATACTTGAATCAATCACACTGAATTCTAGATGGGGCTCTCCACATAGGGAGGAGGGAGGGAGGGAGGGGTATTATGTTCTTTGAAGCATCAAAAGGAGGAGGAGCCCCCTCGCTCCTCGCTGCCTCTCTCACCCCGATCCCGAGGAGCGAGGGGCCCAAGTTTGCCCAGGCTGGTCATATACCTACATTCTTTGCACATGCAATAATATAGCAGTAATAACAATAACAAGAGGTAAAATTCAAACCGAAGTGTTCTGAGTGGTCCCTGCCTCATGCGGGTGCAAACGGGCTCTTCTTTGTGAGCCCGGAAATTAGCCCGGAAAAGACAGTGTTTTCTGCTTGGGTGCACACACATATATATTCTTGGGGGGGGGTTGCTGCAGAATCTTCTCTATGAGGCCGGGATTCTGCAACAAATCCCCCTCCCAAGAATATGTATGTGTGTGCTCCCAAGCTGGCTTTTTCCCGGGCTAATTTCCGTTTGCACCGCATGAGCCCGTTTGCACCGCATGAGCCCGTTTGCATGAGGCAGGGACCACTCAGAATACGGTTAGAATTTTACCTCTTGTCATTGTTATTACTGCTGTATTATTGCATGTGCATGGAATTAGGTATGACCAGTTGGATTACTTATAATATTAGGCAGCGGCACTTACAGTAGCATTCATTCTATTATACATTAGGTTGGTTTCTCACCCCAATACTCTTTGATGCCTTGGATCCTGGCTGGCAGGCAGGAGAGGCAGGAAGCCTGGAAAAAATGTAAACAGAGAGGATTACTCAAGTAAATCTGCAAGGAGGGCCCTTCATCCAAAGTGCCCTCCTTTGCAGATTTACTTTGAGTAATCCTCTCTGTTTACATTTTTTCCAGGCTTCCTTCCAGCCGAGGGAAGGAGCGAGTTTAGGGCTTGCCTTGCCATAATATTGGCAAGGGAGGCGGAGGGTGGTGAGAGAGAAGGAGGGTGCCCCTTATGCCCCCCTTACGACCTAATAACGACACTTAAGAAAATCCTGGCCCCGAGGTTCTAAAAAGAAAGTCCACTTCCTGGTTGGCGTTCCAGGTGCGGAAACGCTCGAAAGTAGCATTTCTTACGAATTTCTTACGAAACGAATCATTTTCATAACTTTTTCTCAAGCCTAATATATATATATATATATATATATATATATATATATACTGTATATACACATACACACACACATATATGTTTGTACATAGATACACATAATTTTCTATATTGTTCAGGAACAATATAGATGACTAAAAGTTTTCCACTTGTTCTCAAGAGTTGAAGAATAGAAAAGCATCAAGATAGATCTTAGCAAGGTGCACTTAAACTATACACATATTAAATTGTTTAGCTGGAACATGAAATCTTGGGAAACCTTGCTTTTTTAATCATCTTGCTGAGGTTTCTCTTTGATTTTAAGCTCATGTCATGTAGTTCTTTATAGGGCAATCAGAGAAATCAAGGCATTCACGAAAGTTAGCAGATTCTTATATCTGCAGATATTATATTGTGTATAATACATTTTCACTAATAGGTTTCAGTTAACAAGTGGAGAAATACCCCACTGATTCAAGCTATTAGAAAACTATTCATTCATAACTTTTACCAAACATCTGCCTGAAACCTCCATTAAAATTCCACATTTTCTCTTCTAATGAAAGGCTATTTGATGACAACATTACACCGCCTACACCAGACTTCTGATGCATCACTAAGTGCTGATGGCTCAAAGTTTAATTGCCTGTGTCAAAATCTTTCCTCCCCCACAAAAACAAGCACTAAAATCCATCAATAAATGACAAATAATGCAACTCTACCACCACTAACACTACAGTCTCTTTTAAAAACCATTGCCATCTGCCCTGTCACCATAATAAATGGAGTAGTTAGATTTCCATGGGACAGTCTCTTAAATTAGTAAAAGTTTGGGAGAGAGTTATGTGCTTTGGAGCCAGATGGAGATCTCACAGCAGGAGTGGAAGTCAACAAAGTAGATAGCAGGGGGCTTCCACAATTTCATGGAATCCCTGGGCTGAGCTAAATGGATTGAATGACAAGGAGACTAAATTCTATCTATTCTTGTTTTTTATGACATTGACTTCCTGGTCTATAAGGGCAAGACTGATTATTTTCTTTATTTAATAATGCAAGGCAGGAGATGGGGTTTATTGGGTTATTTTCTGTAATGTATGTAATCGGTGGTGTCTAGGTGTGATGATGCTTGGAAAAATTACTTTCAGGATTACAACTTCTGAAATCTCCCAGGCAGCACTGGTATTCTGGGAGCTGTAGTCCAAAAAATGTTTTCAAGATCTGGGTTTGCTCTAAAAGTAAATGAAATCATTCTATGTAGTTATTATTATGAAGAGAAAAGATCCAGGTCTCCCAACAGTAAAGGGCTGGGTGAACCTGTTAAACTGCCTAGAAAAGAAATTGCCAGGAAACAGATTGCAAGCTAGGAGTGTGGTTGCTCCTGTTGATGTTATGTTATATTTTAAAAGAAGGGGAAAGGATTATATTACTAGGTGAGTCAAGCAAATCTGTATTTAATTAATACTGGGATATAGTGAAGCTTCTCCCTTCACAATTCAAAGTGCTGATTATGACCTTTAAAGCCTAGATGGTTCAGGTCCAGGGTCTCCTTCCATGAACCTGCCCGAGCCCGGAGATCTTCAGGAGAAGCCCTTCTCTCGGTCCTACCTCCATCTCAAGCTCAGTTGGTGGGAATGAGAGAGTGGGCCATTCTTTTCAGTGGTTGCCCCTTGACTCGGGAACTCCCTTCTTCCCAGGGAAGCCAGAATGGCCCCCTCCCTGCTGACCTTCCAGCGACAGGTTAAAATCTTTTTATTCAAATAGCCCCTGAAAAGATTAAAGTGATTAAGGTCTAGTCAGGGGATGCTATGGCTTTTAACTTTGAATGTGTTTGATAGATATTAACTGAATTTTTAAAATACTGTTTGTGTTTAATTTTGTTTTTTTATTTGTATATTTTAAATTGGATACTAATGCTTTGAGTCCCTTTTGGGGAGATAAATCAGCGTATAAATAAATATAATAACAATAATAGCGTTTATTTTTACAATGAACTCAAAACATTTTTTTCTAGAAAATCTCTTGCTTTGAAACTTTTGTGATTTTCAAAGTACTCTTTTGCCATTGCATAATGACACTGTTATATGGCTAATGTGCAACATGTTTCTAACAAACTTCTATTTTACCCACCTTCATTTTATCCTCTTGATAACATTGTGATATATGGGAGGCCGAGAGAGTGTGACTGTTCCTGTGTCACTCTGTAAGATTCACAACTGAGTGGGGATTTGATTTTGGATTTCCCCAGTAATTCCCTAACATTTTGTCACTATACTACACTAGCCAAGAGGAGCTGAAGCAAAAACTGCAAAGACAAATGATGGGAAGGCATGTGGTCCAAAACTAGAAAACATACAGATTTTTATAAAGTAATTAGAGTTAGATTTATCTATTACCATATTTGTCTCCGTTTACCCTTTTATTAATATGCTTAAATAAACTAGCAATGTATTTATAAGCTTCCTAATCATGAAATTACCTTCCTTTCTTCCTTCCTATTGGGGAGCAGAGAAATCAGCACTAAGTAATGACCTCATCACATGTGCAAAATTGCCCGTCCTACAACAGTTTCACCTCAGTTCAGGAATGGAGACCACCAGATCCCATCAGACGATTTAGATCTACTTCCAGTGGGGGCTTCATCCCTGAACTGAGGTGAAACAGTTATAAGAGGGAGCAGCAAAAACACTGGAGGTTTCCCGTGTTCTCATTGAAAAGAACGAGGGGGGGGGGATGCCAGGTGGTGATGCTTCTGCCCATGGGATGAGGTAAGAGACAATGCAGGGCAACAGGTTCCCCGCGCCCATGCCAGAATTGCCATGATCAATGGAGTATCCCCTTGCTATTGCCTGGCTTACTGGCCTCAGTGTGATTCTTCATCTCTTCTATTAAATGAAATGTTATCAAAATAATTTAAAATACAATTAAGTAATATAACAAGCATTAACTATGCACTGAAATTTCTCCCTTTATGTGGTTATTATGAGAAAAAGTTGCATTACCTCAACATTGGAATATGTCCTATCCCTTAGATGGTTTCACTTCCATCCCTTATGATCCATTGCCTATAATTTAAAAAAGGAGGCTCATAAAGACTTAGCTTTTAATTAGATTTGTTCTAAGATTCATCCAAATCCATTAGGATGTAAAATCTTATGGCGCTCTTTTCTTTTCTATTCACCCCATCTCCTCCCACAACTATATCTAAACAATGGCTAAATGTACAAAGATATTTAAGATAACTTCCGGCTGGCTTAATAAATTATCCCATTGCATCATATTTCTAGGAATAACAGGAACAGGATAATTTATGTCAACCTATGTACAAAAGCATAGCTCTCCTGTCAGAAGCATTTTCCTGAAGTTTCTCTTTGTTGAATGAGACATTACAGAATTAACACAGTTAAGATTGCCACCACAAACATGTAACCCTGGGAAATATATTACAATTTTGTACCTTTCCAAATACTCTAAAGGCAACAGATTCTATCTGATCTTAGAAGCTAAGTAGGGTCAATCCTAGTTAGTCTTCAGGTGGGATACTGCTAACAAAGTGCTGTGGAGTCTATTTCAATGAAGAACTGGCAGAAGCACCTCTGAGAATTTCTTGCTTAAGAGAATCCTACAAAATACATTATTATTATTATATTTATATCAAATGAGACTCAAAGCAGCTCACAACATAAAAAGCACTACAAATTATAATTTCAAACCTACAACACATCAACATTAAAATAGAATTAAACATAAATTGTTATAATAAATAGTTTAAAATCACCTAAAACCTCTGAAAACTGTAAAAATAATTAAAACAATACACAACACCCCCTGGCTCATTCTTAAAAACCTAAAAGCATGGGGTCGCTGTAAGTCAATCGGTGATTTGACAGCACATATTCACCCTTCTGTCATCTCTCATTAATAGGCTTGTAAGCCTTTGTTTTTCTCCAAATCCCAAAGACCGAAGAGCAATTAAAGAAATGAGTATGTGTGAGTGTAAACACCACTAAATGATATCTTTATTGTATTGTCAGTTCTCGGGAGGGGGGGCATAGATCTATTCACTCTAGTCTTGGGCTTCAGTTCAAGGTAATGGTCCTCTGTAGAACATCATTTCCCTCTCCATTTATTGCTGACTCTATTGCCATTGCCTGGGGTGCATAAGTTATGCCAGGGCTCCCCAGCATAATCTTGGCTCTGCTTTGGAACATTTGAAGTGATCATAAATCAAAAGGTTCTTGAGCAAGTGTCAATGGGGACAAATTTGCCTCAATCTTGACAAACTTCAGGTGGTCCCTATAAAGCAGAGATGAAGGATACATCATCCAGGTCACAGGGTTAGATTTCAAGGGGAGAAACTTGGCATTTGTTTTCCTAGATAATAAGCTCTACTTTCCTAAGAAATGTAGTCCTGGGTTGCCAGTATGTACGGCTTTCCATTGCCTTGCAAGGAGGGCAGATTGTGTCACATCACAGCAGAAGGTGATTTAGTCATACCATTATTTCCATTTATCCTTATCTGGTGTGTTTACAGCTCCCTGTAAAGGCAGTGGCTGAACCTTCTGTTCTTTGAACCAGCATAAAGCCAGGCTTATGCAGTGGTTCTGACCATACTTATCTCACAGTACATCTCATTAAAATTAACAAGGCTTACTTTCAAAAAAGTATGGATAGACTACAGCTACAAGTCTGATAAAACCAGTGGAAGGTTGGGTTTTCTTTTGGCTTTGTATTGCAAACAGAATCTGTTCCTCCATCTCCCTTATCGGTGGCTTGGTTTAAGTGTTATTTAAAACAAATTTCCAAGCCAATAAAGCCTCTCCCCTCGGCAAATGTAAATTATATTTAATATTCATGGGAACATGAAGGCTGCCAAAAACTGAAGCAAGCCAGCCTGCATGACTTCAGTCCATTCTCAGCCCTTGATTACAATTTGATTTCCTTTGGCATTGAGAAGCAGGACTATTTTTGTGAACAATGTTTTTCCTTTACCAAGTGTGAGATCTCCTTGCTCGGCTCAGATCCCATTCATTTGTAGACAGCTTATCCAGACCGGGAGCCCCATCCTTTGATTTTAAGTAGCACAAAGCAAGGAAGAAGAAACAGAATGTGTATTGCTCACCGGAGAGATGCCAATTGCTTCAAGGCACCAGTTATCATTTGGCTTGTCGGCAGTTCTTATCACCATCATGTGCATCTTTAACATCAGGACATATGGCTACCCCAGGAAGCTGTCAGCAATTTCACTCCTATTGGATGATATGGGCACAACTGGTGCTAACCTAAACTTACTAGCAATTATCCAAACATTTCACAGTAGGAATTCAAAATGCTAGCCAAAATCAAAATGCCATTCCAAAAACGACAGATCTGTGAATTAATCCATGGTTTTACCCCCTCATAAAATATAAGGTTGCCATTCACAGAGAATAATTATGCTTGCAAAGACAAACAAAAGATTGTTCTTCTATTCACAAGCTCAGCACAAAATGCTCCCATGCTCAAAAAGAAGAGATAATTGTTTGAAAAGCTACATGTTTCATTCAGCTTGAGGTTAAGCCTCAGATTTTTAGCCACTGAAGTTGTTCCTGATGCAGTTACCCCCACAAATGTGTCATTGGACAATGAAGGCTTTCTGCCAGGGGATGTTTTTTTTAAAGCCTCATTTCATCTCTGAGTATTTTTGGCCACTTCTTCCATGTGTGCTTTAACTATGGAAAATCTTTGCTCTAAGTGGAGGAAGGCTAGGTACTCTTTTAGCTCTTTTGATTGAGCTCACGAATTTTGTTATCAGAATGCACCATGCAAGAGGATACTCTTCTGGGAAAGGGGAAGGGTGATTGCAAACTTTTTCAAGGTTTCGGTTTACAGCTGCACATACAACCAAAACATCTTGCCCCAAATCCCTTCTTACTTGGAAGAGGCAATAATAGCTGCATTAGGGACTTTGGATGTCAAGAAGAAAGTCCATCTTCATCAAGGATCCTCTCCATCCAGGGGATTTTTTTCCTATGCCTAAAGAGGTTGCCTATCCCCTCCAATGAAGATGTCCAAAGCTTAGAAGCATAACTGGAAAAGCTAATGACTTAGCATTAGCCAAGCATTAGCATGATTTTAAAGAAATAATTTGTTTCCATTAGTAACAACCTTGTGAGTAATGTTTTGATAATGCTTTTCTTTCCACACAACATGGTCAAAATATTTCTGAATGACTGCCCAACTGAATAAATAAGTGCACTGATTGTTGATATTCAACATCTACATGAAACCGCTGGGAGAGGTCATCCAGAGCTTTGAGGTCACCTCTACGCAGATGACACTCAACTCCACTACTCCTTTCCACCAGATTCCAAGGAAGACCCTCAGATACTGGATCAGTGTCTGTCTGTTGTGTTGGCCTGGATGAGGATGAACAGGGTGAAGATTAATCCCGACAAGACAGAGGTCCTCCAGGTCAGTCGAATGTCTGACTGGGGTATTGGGTGGCAACCTGTTTTGGACAGGGTTGCACTCCCCCTGAAGCTTGGGGGTCCTCCTGGATTCAGCAGTCGCTCGATGCACAGGTGTCAGCAGTGGCTGGGAGGGCTTTTGCACAATTAAAACTCATGTGCCAGCTGCGACCATACCTCGTGAAGTCTGACTTGACCATGGTGGTCCATGCCTTAGTTACCTCTAGACTGGACTATTGTAATGCACTCTACATGGGGCTACCCTTGAAAACGGCCTGGAAACTTCAGTTGGTCCAACGTGCAGCAGCTAGATTAATAACTGGGGCGAATTACAGGGAGCGGTCAACCCCCCTGTTTAAGGAGCTCCACTGGCTGCTGTTTATTTTGTGATCCCAATTCAAGGTTCAGATCATCACCTATAAAGCCCTAAATTGTTTGGGACCGACCTACCTTCGTGACAGCATCTCCTTCCACAAACCTGTCCAGTCCCTTCACTCTTCGAAGGAGGCCCTCCTTTCGCCCCCTCCATTATCACAGACCCGACATGTGGGAGCGAGGGAGACAGCTTTTTCCTCTGTGGCCCCTTGACTTTGGAATGCATTACCCAGCAAGATTAGGCTAGCCCCCACCCTGGAGACTTTCAAGAAGAACCTCAAAACATAGCTTTTCTGTTGTGCTTTTGGAGAATGATCTGTCATACTCCCCTGAAACGGGTGTCCTCATATTGCACGGTCTGTTGCCCACACGAAGGACTGTCTTTACTACCCTGTTCATGAGTCTCCCACAAATATATAGATTTTTAATTTTATCTCATCCTTAGTTTTTATCATTGTATCTTGCACATGTGCCGCCCAGCGTGATTGTGTCTGTTCTTTCCCATTGTATTACTTTGCACTACTTATTATATTTTATGCTTGATTTTGTATTTTTTCCCCTTTATTATTATTATTTTACTGTAATGTTGATTCATGTCTTTTATGTTACTGTATTGAAAAGCACTTCTGGGCTTGGCCTCATGTAAGCAGCCCCGAGTCCCCTTTGGGGAGATGGTGGCAGGGTATAAATAAAGATGATGATGAGGATGATTCAGAATGTTAAGCTCCAAAGGAAGCTTGACACATTGGAAATGTTTAGATGTTTTAATTATTTGGTTTTAATGTAAATGTTTATTTTAATTGTATGGCATTGAAATGTTGCCTATGTGTAAGGCTGCTCTTAAGTCCCCTTCAGGTATAAATGTGGTGAATAAATAAAAAAACGTTCAAAAAAACATTGGAGTGACAATTCTTACAATCTCTGATCATTGGTTGCGATGGTCAGGGCTAATGGCAACTGCCATCCAATACATTTGGTGAGCACTATGTTACCTACCTGTGCTTTACTCCATCACTGCTGGAACTGACAACCTGGGTAACTGAAGTACTAGTAGAACTGATAATTTGTTTCTTCATTTATATCTTACTATGTACTTACTATGCAGTTTATTGACACTAGTACAAATTAAAACAGCAGTAAAGTATACATAAATGTTATTTTAAAAACAAATAATCTAGACATTTAATTTTTACTCATTTAAACATTTATTAGAAGACAATATAAAAATCAACAAAGCACCCCCCACCCCAAATAAACAGTCTAGCACAACTGTCAATTCCTAAAAGACTATTGAAACAGGAAAGTGTTCACTTGTTGACAGAAACATATTTAGGAGGTCATTCTAGCCTCCCTAGGGATGACATTCCAAAGTCTTAAGGTGTTTAGGAAAAAAACACTCTCTCTTGTTCTCACCAAACACTCTTAGAAAGATGATGGATCTGAGAGGAAAGCCTCCCCTGAAAGTCCTAGTGTCTGCTCTTTCAAGAACAAATGGTCCTTCAAATTATTCTGGACCCAAGCAGTATGTTTTCATGTTTTCATGAAAAAATAAGTACATTAGTCAAAAGAGGAGTGAAAAAAATACAAGTTTATGTATTTATCTGCATGGGATAAATTAATATATGCATTTTTACATCAACTTGTATTTTCTTTGGATGTCATTTGTCACCATCATCACCTACTCCTTTTTCCAGGTTGTGCTGGTGCCATTGATGACATCAGCAAAGGCACCAAGTGATGGTTTGGAGCTCTCAAGAGGTCCATGTCCACTGCTGCAGCAACAAAGAACAGCAGAGGTATGTGTGGTCACCTTTTCACTGTGCCACAGAGTGCTGGGTAAATGGGATGGCAGCACTGGACCATGTGACCAACTGGACTGGTTTGAATTGGAACTGACCCAGCTGGTCACACCAACTCCAAAGTGCAGGACTGCTCAAGTTTCAGGGAAGCTTCACAGCATTATCTGATTTCTGCTAATGTGGAGTAAAATTGGGTTAACCAGTTTTGCCCCATATTAGGGGCCAGAATGCCCTGAAGGTCCTGTGAACATCCAGTAGCAACTTCTGCCCTAATTAGGGATTTGTGGCTAGTGTAAACATATCCTTATTTAGTTTATGTAGATGTTAGCTTTTTTATCCCATTATATATAATTGTAGATAGTAAATAGTTTTTAGGTTTATATGTATGTTTTATTTCTGTTTTATTATATCCAGTCTACTTTGTAGTATATTTAGTTCTTTAGGATCAATTATGCATTTTTTTAAGGAACTGGTTTCTAAGAGGTATGCATAATGGCATGCAGCAATGTTTTTTCATCACATTGTTGCTTCTGGGCTGGGCCAGTGGTAAAGTGATGGAAAGTGTTTGTGTGAACTAAATGGGGAAAAATGAACGAATGCCTATGCGTACTGCACATATCTCATTCGTAGTGCAAAAAATAAAGAACAATACAATATTTAAAATTTTAACCAACATAAACTCAACAGTATTTCAGTGGAAGATCCCAGGTGCAAGCCAGTCCAACCCCCTTTACCACTCAGTAAAAGCACAATCAAAGCACCCCCAACAGATAACTATTCAGCCACTGTAGTAGTGGTGGTGGTGGTAGTAGTAAAAGCAGAAACCCAGGAGCCATTCACTTCAACTCCCTTCTGCCATACAGAAAAGGCACAATCAAAGCACTCCCTGAGCAGTGGGAAGGAAATAGGGTTTTGGAAGTAAGGCAGGTGAGGGGGGAGGGTCTAGGTAGAGAGGAAAGGTGTGCGGGCAATGAGGGAGGTGGGGGAAGGGTCTGTGCTTCAGCAGCTTCAAATGTTAATTTCGCAGCATTTCTCAGGAGATGGAGGAGGAGGAAGAGGAGTACAGTTTGAGAACCCCTGATCTAAATGAATAGGCTCAGAAATACCTCTCTCCGCTTTTAATAAGCCATTGCCAAAAGCTCTTGCAATGCAAAAACTAAATGCATCCCGTGTTTGGAGTCCATTAAGTTAATGATATTACACTGGGGATGAAGGGATCCCAAGACCAAAATTAAATAAGTAACACATTTAAATGTATATATTGCAGCAAAATTCAGTAATGAGCTTTCATTAACTTTGCTCAGCTAACCACATATTTCACCCCTTTCCATAGCCTTGACTTACCGTCAGTGGACCATAGCTAATCACAATTGCCAGAGTAAGTACATCAATTATAAGGGACTGTCAGCAAGCTGAAGTTTCCTTTTCATCTTGCATCTTGTTTTCAAATCCACCAAGCAAAAAGCAAATATTGCTTTTCCCTATAAGGGAAAGTTGCAAACCAGCATAACTGGCAGGTGTGAAATGCCATCAGGTCTCCTCCTGCAATTTTATCACAGTCAGTGATTGCACTCCTTTCGCTCTGTTTGCTTTTTTACTTCAAAATTAAAAATCTTCCTGTTTGCACAGGCATTTAAAACATTAAACTGCTAAGTTTTAAATTCAGACAAAATTGATGTTATGATTGATTGATTTTTGAATTATTTTCCTGCCCCTTTACTATTGTAATTTTATTTCATGACACTTTAATCATTTTTCGTAATTTTATACACATTGCCTTGGGGTTCCTTTTAAGTAAAAGAGCAATTTAGAATACACAAAGATGCACACAAACACTTAAATATTGCAATTTGTTATATTGCAGCATTTCACAAGCAATACCAAAGCAGGGCAAGATGTTAAACATAATTAATGAGTAGAAAACACACAAGCTTAGAGAGTCTGAATCAATTTGTTTTTGCCTGAGTCACCCAGGAAAGGGGCGATTCTGTCTATTCTCCCCCTCCCTCCTCAAATGAGTTAATGGAGTTCTAACTAATTCTGTACTGTGAACTCAGTTTGCAGCAAATAAATAAGCAGAGAACAAAGAGGGAAAGTTGGTGGTGGAGAGAGAAACCTGAAAAGTTTAAAAGTGAGATGCCAGAATTCTGCCCAATTAGAACAGTTGGGGCATATACAATTTTATTTCAAAATGAAAGTATTATTAATATTTATTTTGTTCTTCACTTCCCTGCACCAAAACTGGGAAGGAGAAAGTGATATCTTTAGACTGGTTGCTGGCCCCGATACCCCCTGAGATCACCCAAAGCCCCTAAAAATATTGAATTACTATTTTCAGGTGACAGACATTATTCTCACTTTATTTTTCAAATCTAAACAACTAAAACACAAGAAAATTGCTTGCAAACATGCCTGTTTCATGTTTCCAACACAAAACCCTGAAACATCCACCCTCCCAATGGATGTCACATAAATGGAAGTAACATAAAACTACTTTTGATGCTCCCCAATGCACTGGTGTGGCCAAAAGGGGCATGGAGCAAAGATTGGCCTCTGTTCCCTCATATTTGCTCCCACCTGCTCTAAACCTTGGCAAATTAATCTGGTTCTCATGGTTGAGTGAGATAACTTGAAACATTTTTTCTGAAGGTATTTAACCAATTTTCTTTAAGTAGCACTGGCCATCAGGCCTTGTGGCTATTCTATTTTATCCTCTCAGCAACATCTTGACTAACAGACTGTTAGAGATCTCAAAACAAGCACATTTTTTGCACTTTGAGCTGGCCCAATAAAGTATGAGTTTTTATCCCCCCAATCCTCTTTCAGTGATGACCACCTTAGTTTTCCTACAAAATTAATTAAGCTGGGGAAAAGTGGCGAGTCTAAAGTAAGAGCTGGAAAAATCTTTTGGATTAAATATTCTAGAATCTTCCAGCCAGCAAGACCAGATTCTGAAGCAGGAGTGCAAAAACCATTTTAAGTTCTGGCCATGATCAAGCAGTGGATTTCATCAATTAACATTGGTTTGAATCCAGACTTTCCTCATTCAAATTAAACACTTGAAACACAACATCATATTGGCTCTCCGTCAAAATCATGGAATGGAACCAGAGATTTTAAATTAACCCAAAAATACATACGGGAAATGCACCTTGACAATAGAAAGGGGTCTTTCAGATAGTAGGTTTCATGTAACCTGTTGAATGTGGTTAAGATAAAAGTGCACCAGATCACTTGGACTTAAATACTCTAAAACAGTGGTGCTCAACCTGTGGGTCTCCAGATGCTTTGGCCTACAACTCCAAGAAATCTCAGCCAGTTTACCAGCTATTAGGACTTCTGGGAGTTTAAAGTCAAAACATCTGGGGACCCACAGGTTGAGAACCACTGCCCTAAAGGCAGTAGATCCTATCTGGTCTAAGAAGCTAAGCATGGACAGCTTTGGTTAGTTTTTGGATGGGAGGCCGCCAACAAGTACCAAGTATTGCAGTGTATATTTTAGAGGAAGCAACTGCAAAAACCACTTTTGAATATTCCTTGCTGAAGAGAATTCTGTGAAATTCATGGGGTTGCCACATGTCAATAGACACAGAGAGGGCAGTAGTTATGATGGATCTATTCCTATAGTCCTCTCTATTGGCACCCCTTGTCGCAGGGGAGAGGCTTGCATACTCCAATGAAGTTGTGAGCTATGCTGGTGGTGGCATTGCCACTGATAGGGCCTCCCATGCCAGACATGTCACAACCGAAGGGTCTGACAAAGAGCGTCAATGGGTAGGATGGGCTCTCTAGCCTTTTGGCAACCATCCTAAGAGAAGGAAAACTCTCATTTCAAACCCGGGCAGATGGTGCTCGTCTAACTCTGTAAGGTCAACCATCTAGAGAAGGAAACTCAAATCAAACCTACAACCTGAGGACCTAGCTCCACCATCCTACACTTGCTAGGCCCCAGCAGACAAACCTTTGGTTTAAAGGGTGAAGCCAGTTCTGTGCATGCTGCACTCCACCAGAAAAATCCATTGCACAGACTCGAAGGACACATCCAACCTCTTTGGTTATCGGCGCGCTTGTGGAGAGCGTGGGATGAGTCCTTCCTGGGAATCTTCATTCGCGAAGTAATGCCAGAGAGAGATTCCTATAGTACTTCCAAGGGGAGTACTCCTTACATTCCCTAGTGAAAAGCATTGTGCACCAGTCCTAGCTTTTCTTCCTTAACTTAGAGAGTTGTCTGGAAGAAGCTCTGGAGATTCTGCATCATTTCTAGGTAGTCTATCCTGTGACAAAATATTCTGAGAACACTCATACATATACACAGCCAGAGATACAAATCTTGGTTGTCAGAACCATAGACCATACAAAATCATATAGTAATTGTCAGACTCCCAAAATGAACTGAACCTAGGGAATTCCCTTGGATGCAAATTCCGTACCTAACGTGCCACTACTGAGAAAGCACCATCATGTACTTCACCACTCTAGCCTGTGCAGGTGATGGAGCATAAAATAATATATCAAATTTTGAGCAGGTTCATACAAGAGGAAAAGCCTAGGTCAGAGCCAGTGCTTCGAGCTGAGTTCAGATGTAAAATACAAAGAACAAAATCTTCTTTACAAGTATTCCAGGTCTTCTAGAATGGATCCCTCACACAATGAGGTTCCAAAGTTATAAGTAAGCCCAGTTTAATTGGAAAATAATTTTGAAACCTCTGCAAGGATAATGATCAGATAATGAGAGGCTCACTTTTTCCTACTAATTCTTACCTCCAAGTGCTCACCCTTGCCCTTGTACTTCCATTATCCTGACAAATGAAGATTTTGGTGTGCAAGTAAGTTGCTAAGATATTGTCTAGCTCAGCTCTTAAATCACCAGATTTTGTTGGTCTTTATAAACCTCTAACTTAAAACAAATACTTTTGAGATTTGTGCTGCACAGGGACAAGCCCATGTTAGTTTGCTTGCTTCCTTTTAATAATTCCAGAGACCCCGAGCATTGCTGGTGGAGATTTATGAAACAGATGTGACACTAGAATACACTATATTAGCTAAGGTTAAATCTTTTTCCCAGCATACAAAATGCAGATGTAGCCTAAGATGCTGGCAGTTTCAATTTATTATTCCTCTAGGTGTGTGTGCAGATGTGATGATATGGGGCTGAATGCCCTGGAGTATTTCAGCAAAGTATTCTGTGTCTGGCTAGATGTAACGTGAGAGGAAGTGAGAACAGGGAGTGAAATCTAACAGCTACTTGCTCTGAACATATTTATCAGTTTATTGAACTGGGCCATGCTGTAGATATCTTGCTGAAAGACACTCTACCCTGAATATCACTTCCTTATCCCCCAGTGTTCCATCTTCATCTGGAAGACATATTTTTCTCTCTCTGGTGGTGCTAAAAAGTGCTGCAACTTTGGGCTAAATGTTATGAGATAAAATCAGGGATGGGAGAGTGGTTGATAAAGACCTTATGCCTCTTAAGTGGAAAACTGTTTCCTGAAACATGACCAGCTTACCATAAGTTGGGCAGTCACCTTAAGCAAGAGGAAGTAGCCAAAATGTTTCTCAAACTCTGCTCCCCCAGGTTTTTGGACTTCTGCTCCCAGAAATCTTAGCCAGCCTACCAGCTCTAAGGAATTCTAGGACCTGAAGACTAAAATATCTGGAGAAGCACAGTTTGAGAAATTCTGCTTTAGATGAAGTACAAGCCTTCTATTGTGTATATCTTCTCACCTCCTCAGGGTTGAGAAGGGCAGGGTACAAATGTATGAAATAAATAAATATTATTTTTGGTTCCTAGGAATAACGTCATATTTGTATGCTAGGCAATTTCAGTTGAGAATTTCAGAAAAGGAAAACTTCTATAGACATTGTCTATGTGAGCACGTACAGTAGCATGTGAATGATGTGAAGGAATCTTTGGACATGTAAAATGTGTCTCAACTTTAAGCTTAGCATCGGTGAGAAAGAATTTTAGAAACAAGGCCTTTTTGATTGTGGGCCCTTGCATAAAAAGTGCATATGTGTGTTCACTTTTAAGAGGATTTTTGGACTTACTGTTTCAGTCTGGGTTACTTTTTATATACTGTGCTTTTATTTGATATTTTGTCTGCACCTTCAGCTTATTTGTTATTTTACTGGTATTTCTACTGAATATAATCTTTTAGCACCAGGACTGTGGCGCGGCTGGCTGGGAGTCAGCTGCATTAAGATCACTACTGACTGAAAGGTCATGAGTTTGAAGCCAGCCCGGGTCGGAGTAAGCTCCCGACCAAAAACATTGTGTAGCTTGTTGTCAACCTTTGCAGCCCAAAAGACATTTGCATCTGTCAAGTAGGAAATGTAAGTACCACTTTGTGGGGAGGCTAATTTAACTGATTTATGAGGCCATAAAAATCTCCAGGAAGTATGCAAAGAATGAGGAAGCGACAGCTCCCCTAGTGGCCAGAAGCTGGAATGTTAAATAGCCTCTGAGTGTCTGTCTATATATGTTGTGTGTCTATGGCACTGAACGTTTGCCATGTATATGTACATTGTAATCTGCCCCGAGTCCCCTGCGGGGTGAGAAGGGCAGAATATAAATACTGTAAATAAAATTATGATTTACTTCTGAAATATTTTTAAATTCAATTTGTTCTAATGCTAAAAAGCAGAACAGAGTCCTATTATACGAATCTACCAGTGAGGTCTCTATATATCTTTGTTTATCTCATGTGGAGTCAAGGGAACATACTCAGGATGTGTTCACTACAAGCACTTTAAAAAAACATTCTCCTCTGAATTATACATGGCATCCCTATTGTTTATACTGCACATTTGAATTTGAAACAGTCCCCTTTAATTGCCTGTTCATCATCCAACTATTCGCATGTACAGAAATGTCTAAGGAAAAAAAATACAATAAAACCAAAATGGAAGCTTAATGTATGAAAATTCCTCCAGTCTGCTTTAAATATTACAGTTGAGTGTAAATGCTACTTTAATTTCTTTTTATTTCTAAATTGAAGAAATCAGGGCCTACTCTTTTCCAAATACATTAAACTGATGAGTTTAAGCCTGGGGTATTTTGTGCTGGGTCCAAAATTATTCAGACTCCTTGCTATTAGGATATCCCTCGACTCCAATGCTCCAGTAAATTCCTTAATAGCAGACATCTCAGTAACAATGTGCTCCCACCCCACACCTTTCTGATTATTATTAATGCCAAGTTGATTTGGCACCTTACAGGCCTGGGTGTAATCCAGGACTCATGGAAGCCAAAAAAACAAATGGCCCACTGAGGTTGACTGCAACTTTAAATGCTCATGTTATCATAACTATAAACTTTACTTTCAGCAGATTTCCCTGGATGTGCAGAGAATATATGGAGGTTAGCCAAATGTCAGTCAGCTGGTGACACTGGCCCCTCTCCAGTGGTGGAAGATCTCTGAGAATCTTAAAGTGCTTTGCCTTCTGGGTGTAGCTTTGAAGGGAGAGGATGGACAGTACTCTAGATTCCTTTCCCATCGGTTTCTAAATTAGTCTCTATTGTTCAATTTTAAAAAAGAATAACATCAGCCAAAACTTTAGTCCTAAAATTGGATTTGAGCCAGAGAAGGGACAATAATATCTTGAGAGAAGCTCATGTGTTCAGCACAGGGTCATCAGTATTGTCTGATTCCCATGTGCATCAAAGATTATACCAAAGAAAACAAAAGAATTACGCAAGAAGAGAAGAGCCTTACCCCAAATAAACAAAAGGAACGTGACTTGGTGATGAAGCTCTTTCCTGATGAAGGTGCAGCAAAAGGCTAATACAAGTTTCCACCCTGTTTCTCACCCACACTTTTTTGAAAAATGGGAAGGAATCTTTTAGAAATAATCTAAGACCAAAAACTCCCCCTCCTTTTCCCCCTTGTCTCCCTTACCATTATGTCCTCTAAATCTTTATCTTCTTCCCCTTTCTTTCCCCCCTTCTTCCCCCCCCCTTAAACTATAACTACTAGGCATGAAAAAAAGTTATGAAAATTAAAAGAAATCGTAAGTGATTCGTATGTAATGGGACTTTCTAGTTTATACGCATCACGGCAGCTAACCAGGAAGTAGACTTTCTTTTACAGTCCTTGAGGCCAACAATTTGCGTTATGATCGTAATTAATTCTTAATTATTGTACTACTCACTTCTCCCTGTCTTCTCCCCTCATTTCCTTCCCCGCCTTCATTCATCTTCTTCTTTTTCCCGCATTTCTATGGGGAACTGGAAGTGACGCTGCTGCTAGGCATTCTGGAAAGTGTAGTCCTCCACACTTCTCCTCCCTCTCCCCCTGCTCTCTCTTCCTCGTGGCGGCGGTGGTTTGGGGTCTTGAGGAAGAGCAGGCTGACTCACTTCCTTCTGGCGCCGCCTTGGTCGTCTTGGCCTTGGTGCTCTTGGCTGGCTTGGGCTTGGCTTTGGCTCTTGTCTTCTGGGACTCTCTGTCTTGCCCCCACCGCACGGGCCAACTTCACACACACACACACACACACTTCTCCTCCTTTCTCTCCCTGCATTCTCTCACATGCTTCTCTGCCCCCTCCTCTTTCCTGGTGGCTTCTCCCCCTCCCTTCTCTTCCCCGTTGCTCTGTCTTGCCCCAGCGCACGGGCCAACTTCACACACACACACACACACACTTCTCCTCCTTTCTCTCCCTGCATTCTCTCACATGCTTCTCTGCCCCCTCCTCTTTCCTGGTGGCTTCTCCCCCCCCTCCCTTCTCTTCCCCGTTGCTCTGTCTTGCCAAACCGCACGGGCCACCTTCACACCCACACACACACACTACTCCTCCTTTCTCTCCTGCATTCCCTCACATGCTTCTCTGCCCCTCCTCTTTCCTGGTGGCTTCTCCCCCTCTCCCTTCTCTTCCCCGTTGCTCTGTCTTGCCCCACCACACGGGCCAACTTCACACACACACACACATACACACACACTTCTCCTCCTTTCTCTCCCTGCATTCTCTCACATGCTTCTCTGCCCCCTCCTCTTTCCTGGTGGCTTCTCCCCCTCCCTTCTCTTCCCGTTGCTCTGTCTTGCCCCCACCGCACGGGCAAACTTCAGCCTCCAGGTGTTTTGGACTTCAACTCACACTATTCCTCACAGCCTCAGGCCTCTTCCTTTCCTCTCAGCCTGGGCAAACTTGGGCCCTCGCTCCCTCAGGATCGGGGTGAGAGAGAGGCAGCGAGGAGTGAGGGGGGGGCTCCTCCTCCTTTTTTTTTGCTGCTTCCAAGAATAGAATACCCCCCTCCCTCCCTCCTTCCTATTTGGAGAGTCCCATCTAGAATTCAGTGTGATTTATTCAGTTTTGTTACAACTCCCAGAAATCCCAGCCAATTTACCAGCTGTTAGGATTTCTGGGAGTTGTAGGCCAAAACCATCTGAATGCGCATGTGCTGGCATACGAACTACTAACAAATTTCGTTAGTAATTGTTACATTTTAGAAATTTTTTTAAAATTTTTTTGTAAGTCTTTCTATTACTAATAACCCCCCCAATTAGATTTTCGATTTCCTATTTTTGGGTTGTAAACCATGCCTAATAACTACACCCCCTCATAGGTCTACTTCCTTCCCTTATTTTCCTAATACACTTTCCAAAATCCCCTTCATATCCCTCTTCACCAATATCCCATCCCCTTTTAACCCCCACTATCCTAATTATATGTATTGTAAAGGAAGCCTTAATAAAAAGTTATTTCTAAAAAACCTTCTTCACACACAACAGGTGCAACCCTAATTCTGCAATAAATGGTCTTTGGGGGATTAGAATTGGGCACAAACCTCTTATGTGGACAGAAATGCTGTTCTATCAGCAAAACCCTTAAACCCAATGATAACAACAACAAAAACAACAACAACCCTTTTTTATATTCCTCCCTTCTCACCCCGAAGGGGACTCAGCACGGATAACAGTACACATACATGGCAAACATTCAATGCTGCTTTGTACAGACAATACACAGACAGTCAGAACAGAAGGAGGTGGTTTGTTTTGACTCAGCGTCCAGCTGTTTTTGGTGCCATGGAAGATTGGGCTCGAGTCCAGGGAGTGCTGTTGCTCTATTTTTGATGTAAAAAAAACCTGCCAGGCCATCAAATGCTGATCAAGGTGGCCAGTTGAAACATTCACACCTAGCTCCAACAGACAAGAGCTCTTTGTCCCACCCTGGACATTCCTCAGATATATAAACCCAATTTTCCTAGTTCCAACAAACCTCACAACCTCTGAGGATGCTTGCCATAGATGCAGGCAAAACGTCAGGAGAGAATGCCTCTAGAACATGGCCATATACCCCCCAAATACAACAACGCAGTGATTCCAGCCATGAAAGCTTTCGACAATAGGTGATATCCTTTGCCAGCCATATAAGCTCAATATGTTTGTACATTTCATTTGAGGCTGAGAATCTGCTGCTCCCCCATGGAAACAGGAGCATAGAGTATGTGCATTCATTAACTCTTTTTATTGACAGCCTAGTCCTTGATTACCTAAGATCAGCACCTTTGTCCCTTGAGTTTTGCACTTTTGTTTCCTGAGTTACAAACCTTTGCATGGAGCTGGACATTTTAGCTAATCAAATGTCACTGGGCACAATTCCTTTTAAATGTGGTCCTAGCTGAAATCACTACAATTGCACCCTTGAACAAAGAAACCCCAACAAGGTGGCTAATTCTCCCCTTCTTAAATAAGTTGAAGATAAAACTTTCTACATTTCCCTGACCACAAATAGTCTATTATATAAAACTAGCTGTTTTCTGGACTTTGAGTCTTCGGGGCAGGATCTGTGCAACAGTGACTGGGAATATGGTCTGTGTTGTCTTCATCACCATAAATCATAAACTGACATTCCTCTAAGCATCAAATTTCTGCATTACATTAGCACAGAGATGGACAACCAAGGAGAGGAGTGGAGGGCAGTTTTGCCCAATGTCCACTACAGGCTATACCCCCATCAATACATGCCAAAATACTAAAAAAATCCCTCTATTTTCTCCTCAAAAATAGCAACCAGTTGCTAATTTAGAGTAGTAATGGGGGAAATGAAGACACTGGAAGTTTTGAGGCTTGGGGAAGTATTTTTGCATGTCTGTACACTTTTCTGACTATAGCTCCCAAAATTATCTTAACAGGATGGGCCATCTCCCAATTCCTGGAGCATTCTGAAAGTTGTTGTACAAACAATATTTTTCCATGCTCTGTTGAAGACAATGGACAGAGCCTGGAAGTTTTTTTAGTGAGGGTGCAGCCTGTTGAAAAGCCCCGTGATCAGACTACTCAATGTAATACTGATAATCATATTAGCTGAGTATCACAGCAAGCAAAATGAATTTTCAGTAACACTGCAGAGCAATTTTCCAGACAGTTTCATGCCTGGTATAATCTTATTTTCTCTTTTTAAGATAAAGTTTTGTATGGCTTTAGTGGGGCAATTATCTTCCAGTATTTGGAAAGGAAGCTAGTACAACAGCTTGCCAATCTGCCTCCATTGGGGTGTTTTAATTAGGCATGCCAGTTTTTATTAGCCCATCTGAATGGAACACCATATTTTTCATTATTGGATTTACATTTTGGATGCCATGTGGAGTTCTTTGAGGAACAGAATTGAAGAAAAGCCTCCTAATATATTCATTGGTTAATGTACCCAGATTAACTAACAGATAACATATGACAATGTTCACATTGTTATTTGCAAAGGTAGTATTTGACTGCCAAGAAGTTCTTGATTAATTTACTCTAGGAAAGTATGTTATTGACGCTATTGCCAATTTTACAGCATTGTTAGAGCACTACTTTCACAATAATTAATTCACTAATTCTGGCAAAACCCTTATGACATAAGATGTAAATTTCATTCTTGCAGATTGAGAAGAGGTATAGACAGCCGCACAGCTGTGTAGTCCCACACCTCTGCTCATGTGAAGAACAGGTTTTTTTAGATCCAGTATTTCTAGTACATTATTTTGGATATCAGAGTAATTATTAGCAAAGGCAACTTCATCTTGGGCCTAGACCACCATGTAAAAAGCCTATGTTTGTGAAGGAAGGCTTTGGACTTTTCCTTTCCAATAGAACTAATCCAGCAGCTAAAGACCATCAGGGACTGAATGAATGATGCAATATTTGAAACTATGGAAAGCATGTTGGTGCAATGGGTCCCTTCTGCTTCAATGCTGGCATGTAATTAGTAAAGTGACGTCAGAGGTTGGGATTCTCATTCTCTCATCCTCTTCCCAATCCCTCTTGCTATTCCCAAGATGTGTATATCTTTTAATTTATATACCTTTTATTTTATATTTATATTTGCCTTCTTTTTTTAAAAAAAATGCTAGAATTGCACAATTCTACTAAACATTAAAATAAAAATTAAGGGAGAGCATTACTACAGGAATAATAATTATTGTTTTAGTTCCTACCTTCCTCTCCTCATGGCTTGAGATGGGTCACAGCACAGTCAAAACACACACAATACTATAAAAATTATACAAACACATATATTAAAATGCAGTTCCATAAAATAGACTTATCAAAACATTTCTATAAAATACACATTAATCACATAGGATAGAGACCAAAACATAAGTTTAAAATTAATGTTTTCAACTGGCTGGGTAGGCCTGCTGGAAGAGGTAGGTTTTTAGATGGTTTTTAAATTATGACAGCTGATCTAGCTATCAGAGCTCTTCTGGCAAGTTGTTTCACATTCTTGGGGCAGCCAATACAAACGTCCTTTGGGCAACGGTTCTGGCTGGTTGGAGTAGCTGTGCCTCAGAAGACCTAAGTGTGTAGGGCAGATTGTATGGGAGCATGCAATCCTGTAGGTAACCTGGATCTAAACCAGTGGAGTCACTTTAGGATAGGTGTAATATGCTCACTCCTAGATATTTCTATAACTAATCAGACTGCTGTATTTTGAACCAGCTCAGAGTTCCTGAACTTGGTACAAGGGTAGTTCGATGTAGAGCATGTTGCAGAAGTCCAATTTTGAGGTTACCAGTGTATGCACTACCATCTTCAAGAAGGCAGTGTAATGAGGGTATGCGGAAGTATCATCATAGGCAAATCTGCACAACGGCACTATATAAAGAGGTGTGATATTGAAGGTGCTCAAACCAGAATGTACTGCTATCAATGATAATGTGACTGCATTAGAATGATGGGTTCAAGCAATAAAGTCCTCAAGCATTTCCCACTGTTCCACAGACCAGGGTTTACACCAAAGTCCAAGTATCCTGGAAGCTGTTTGTAATTATATCCTTGGAGTTATTCTGACTTATTATTCCACAGCTTTCTGGCCGCTTACTAGAAAGCTGATTAGCAGTGAACTTTATTAGTACAAAAAATGCCTCTTCCTTAAAATCCTCATTTTAAAGCATTTGGCTGATTTATTGAAAAGAAGCCATTCCTACTGACATTGCATCAGTCATCAAACAGAAACACTGTAGTTGCCAATTTAGTGTATGAATTCATAAATTAATCAAAAAAATAGGATGGAATTGTGTCCCTTGTGAGACTTTGATCAGACAGACTGAAGAAATATAGGGAAACTATTGGATATCAGACTACAGTGTTGGAATTTAAAATGTTTCCCCATGCTAGTCTAAGTTTAATTACTTTTCTCTTTTTCCTCTCACCTCCCCTGCTGGCAGACCCAAATTAAAATAAATGAGCCACAACGAGGCAAATTTCAGATGCACAGTATGCTGTGGCCCATATTGTTCTACTAATATGGGATGACTATAAACTTTAGGCGTGAAAGTGTTCAGCTTTCATTTTTATTTGGAAGTGTTAAGAGGAAAGTACTACTTAATGTACCAAACAGCTTGTATTGATCTTTTATTTTAGGTTAGTAAATTGTCAATCAATGTGACAGACTATATTTTTTCTACTCCTTTCTTGTTTCCTTTATATATCATATGATAAAATGAGGATGCTTTGTAAACAACAGGTGGCACCTAAGGGATCTGTGTTTTACTCAAAAGCCCTTTAATGAATGCAAGAGGGGGGAATAATTTCTCCTGAATTATTTTCTCAGATAAAATTCTGCTACAGAGATTTCTCCGACCTCTCAAAGTCCAGTTTTTATTTTTGTGGCAGAAGCATAAAATATTTTCATTTAAGAGGCATAGGAATATTGTCAAAGATATCTGCACTGCTGATTCTTTGGCAAACACTGAAGTATTCAGCCTCAGAAAATCTAAAATTCAATTGAAATAAAACAAAAATAAATACAGACATCATTGTCACCCCATGCCACCTTTAAACAAGAATATATCTAAGTCACAATGAGTGTGGAGCACAAAAGACAATGCCCTTTGCTAGCTAGAACCTAACCATATCCTTCCTGAGGCCCATTTCCGTTTGGACACCAGAGTTCTTTCTCAAGAGTCCTGATTGGAGTTTGGAGACAGTTTTTTACTGAGTTCTCATGTCATCGGACTTTGTTTTGCATCTCCTGCTTCACAGGCCATTTATGAAACTTCCCTGCATCATGGAGTTTTACTGGAAAACAGGAAGGCTAAAGTTCATTCTGAAACGTTAGCTGCTGCTATGACTTTTACACTTATATAAACCTAAGATGCATATTAGTAACATTCTACATTCTATGGTTCTGTCCAGTACAGTTCTATTTAATAGTTGGTAAGAGGGCAAATAGGCAAGATGTATATCTAAAATATTTTATTCAATCAAGGAATTTGTGAGTTATGTAACATGGAATTGCAGATCAGAAAATCTTCTCGAGAATTCAATGTTTTCAATATTTTTAATTAACATTTTAACAGAAAAAACAAAAAGCAACAATACTTATGTGCACATAAAACATAATACAAAAATAATAAATACATAACCACACATCTTACATCTCTACCCCTTTTAAAACTAATTTATGTATATGTTTGTAGTTTAGCGCTATATGTAAGTAAACTCCAAAAAGCAAACATATATACAAATTAGTCTTAAAAGTGGATCTCCGGCTTCCCTTTTTCTCTATAATTCAACATTTTTCTTCCACTTTATACTCAACAAGTTATTTACTACTGCTTATTTTAACATTAACAAATGAACAGTTTGTGTCTTCAAACCTCTACATAAAGTATTTCATTTTTCCTCAGATATATATTGATAACAAGGTTTCTATTCTTCTAAGAATGTGTCAAGTGACTTATCTCTTAACAACATTGTTAGAAAAATCTATTTTCACCAGGCTACCAGCATCTAACTTTAGTTCCTGCTCCAATATCTTTTTCCAGATTCACTTTCTGCCCTCTTAATTATTTTGCATTTCATAAAATAAGAAATCTAAGGGAATGTACTACTGCATGTTACCTCACTAATATTATCCCTAAGGAAGTTTTGCACCGTTGAGGACTCAAGGGCTATGGTAGATCTCAATTCTACACCAAGGAAACTCAGGCAATACTCAATTTGATTTGCCAGTATTCTCAAAAATTGAGAATACATTGCCTTCTAGACTCCAGACTACATAATATTTGCATTCTGATGTCTCATTTCTTTCTATCCTTCTAGTTTTAGCCCAACATTTCTAACCGTAAGACAACCCGTTCACTGTTTTTTCTAGTTAAAATATGTCCAGAAGGGAGTCCCCTTGACTTCATCTGAGGCCGAGGGCATGTGGCTAACCTAAAGTCACCTAGTGGGTTTCCATAAGCAAGCAAGGATTTAAACACTGGTCTCCTGAGCTGTAGTCCTACATTGATCCCTTTCCTTATTTTAACCTTGTCCGTTTACACAATATCCAATTTTCTCATGGATTTGTTGAGCAGGGTTAGTTTTGCAGTTTGTACTACATTTGTTTATAAGCTATTTATGGACACCATTTAATCTATATATGGTTTGGGGAATAACCAGAGGAAGAGCTTCATCAGCTGAAAAAGATAATTCAGGATGTTGCTGCTTTTGGCAGTGATTCAAGGAAATCCTTTGGCTTCAGCCCATAGACTTTCTCCAGTAAGAGGCACAAGCTGGATCTTTAGCATCTCATAGAAAACATGGTATTATCATCAGCAAGTTTGCCATTCAGTGATAGTCACCTGAGCCTCCTTTTGGATTCTCCTTGAGGCACTATAGAGGCTGTCACATAGGACCTCTGCACTTCAAATGTTACCACTACAATACTCTTTATGACATTACCTAATGGTTACAGTCATATCACATAGATGACAACGCTCTCGCCTCACATCAGAGCAGGAGGAGAAGGTTTACCTCACATTCAGAGATGCTCCAGCTAGAACGTAAATCCGGAAACTGGTTTACAGCTAAGAAATAGAACAGCTCCTGTTTACAGGGCTGTGCCACTCCTGTGAGATTAGGAAAGTTATTTTTGGACCACAGCTCCAGGAATTCTCCAGCCAGTATGGTAAACTATTATAAGAACTAGAAAATTCTGGAAACATTGTTGAAATAGTAACTTTTTCAATCACTTGAAGTTCATAGGCAGGTCTGTGTGTATTTTTATTGAGGGTTTTGCAAGAGAAATGGTTCAACCTGCATCCTTTTCACCCACAAAAAAAGCTTTATATACTGTGTCAGAACGTTTTATCAGAAGGCATATTTAAGAAGTCATTGTGTGCACATGTATATACTGTAAGTACTAAATAATGTGAGGTGGTTTGCTTTTTCTTTCAAAGATCAGGTTACATTGTAGAGATAATTATCAGAAGCCAAAAGGTGTTCTTAAGTCAAATAATCAGTTTATAGTCAAGCACCAAACACAGAGTGCTTGGTCCTTTCTTTTAGTTACCTATATATATTTGCTATATTGCATGTGGTTATAATTGTTGTTGTGCTGCTTTAGTTGTTGTAAAGGCATACTTAACCGAGCACATCCATTCTGCTTTGTCCAAAAGGTGAATACTCTTTGAAAATAGTTTTGGGAAACACCAGCAGTTAAACAAAAGATGGAGAGCAGGAAAGAGAGATTGGTGCTGTAAGTAGCAATGGAAAAAAGTAACTTTTTTTAAAAAAAGTTGAGAAGTCATTCATTTTATTAAAGCAATTATCAAAGGGGCGGTAAGCGAAGGATGGAAAAAGAAGGATCTACTACTGCAAGTGCAGTCCCTGCCAGTAAAAATTGTGGGTCAAACCTGTGAACATATATATAAAAAGCTGTTCGGTATGAGACTAAGAAGATGACAGTTGAGAATAAATTGGGTTCAAAGGAGAATATTGTGACTTTGTAAACTGACAATTTGTCAACATATATGCCACATAAATCTGTTAGAAACAGGAAAATAGTATCACAATAAATTAATTGCTACAGGAGCTGAATGTTTTGCTCATCTTCAACCACAGACTTGCAATGCATTTATTTAGAGATTTTGAAGAACAATATTTTAGAAAGATGATACATTTCATAATACCTTTATTCTTCTCCTCTGTTTTTAAATTATAGGCTATCTATTCCTTTTTTTCTCAAATCTGGAAAATTAGTCTATTATTTTTACAAGAAACTGAGAACACATTATTGCTAGAATAATGTTGGTAAATCTCAGAGAAGTCTAATTGATTCAGTTGTTGAATGGTGAGTCAATACAGGTAAATCTAATTGAGTCAATAGATCTACACTTTTGGGACCAACAGTGGGCTTCTGGCCTGTCTACTCTCCTATCCACCCACAGATATGTTTGAGTTATTTCATTGGAACAAGGGACTTCATCCCATGGGATATGTAAAATGTTTGCAATTATTGGTTTTCCCTTAAGTTTTGCCACACCCTATTTTGAAATTAAATGAAAGATTCTCCTACCCCATCACACCTAATCCTTTTCTCGACTTTCTTTAATATTTATCCGTTTGATTTGGAGACAGATGAGACACAGGAGACAGATGAAGATGACATAACGATCCTCTGTAATATAAGGCATATTTCATTTTCTATATAAGAAACGATATCCCTCAATTAAAAAGCAAAATCTATTTATTTTACATTCGAAAGGAGATCTATTATGGTTCCTCCTTGGTCCCAAAATGTTAATGGTAAAAAGTAAACAATATTGCCCATTTTGGCTTCTGCCTCCATGATGACGTTATCATTTTATTTACAAACAGGTAAGAGGGATTCCCATAACATGTTAAATTGGGCATTTTTATATGAATCTATGTGGGGAATTGAAAAAGAAGTCAATTGCCAATCAGCTTAGGAATTGTGGGGAAAAACCATACTTTAGAAACTGTGAAATACCTGGAACCCACTGCTGAATTTGCAGTGGTTCTTAAATGTGTAGAAACGCTGATTTTATTGCATGTGATGAAGTCCAAGGTCAGTATTCCCATCATGTTAGAATAGATGATAATGCATTATGCACTGGTCTGAGTTAGAATAGCATAATGTTAATATTATATTATCGATCACTTAGCACAATCCTATACCCATGTATTTATTTATGTATTTGTCGAACTTCTAGGCCACCACTCCCGGGAGGCTCAGGGCGGCTCACAACAGGGCAATGCACAATAGAACACATTAAAACACACAAGACACTCTAAAATATCCCTACATTAAAACACAATGCGCTGTACGAGGTACGAAATGCACAGCAAAATACAATATAAAGGTTAAAATCAACCAGCAAGAGTAAGACACTGATGGTGTCTTATAAGCCGAAGGCCTGTTGAAAGAGGAAGGTCTTACAGGACCTCCTAAAGGACATAAGATCTTGGGAGGGCTCGTGTCTCGGCTGGGAGAGCATTCCATAGAGTTGGAGCTATCACTGAGAACGCTCTCCTCCGGGTCTTAGTCAGCCTAAGCATCTTGACGGGGGGAATTGCCAATAGATTGATGTTCTCTGACCGCAGTGATCTCCAAGGGCAATATGGGGTAAGCCGGTCCCTCAGGTACATTGGCCCCAGGCCGTGCAAGGCCTTAAAGGTAAGCACCAGCACTTTGAAGGTGATCCGGTGCTCAATTGGTAGCCAGTGCAGATTTTGAAAGATCCTGTATTGAGAAATAAGCATTATTGAGTTCATTGGGGCTTCACCACCAAGCTAAATGGATAGAGTTTACAGCTCAAAGGTTTCTCCCATTCAGTCTCCAAGTGAAAACGTTATCTTTACATTCACTATGTTATTTGCAAGAAGATTATTTAGAGTACTGTCTGGGAGGTAATGTTGTCCAATAGTTTCTAGGAACATTGAGGATAGGATGGGTGGAGGGACTCACCGTTAGCACAGTTCCTTTTTTCCCTTCAATATTTGGTTGGTTGTCGTCAGTCTGTCCTGTCCCCCCCACTGCCGCCACCGCCAAAACAGTCATCTTTGTTATGCAACAGCGTATTTTACCCAGCATCCCAGTGCCCAAAGTCCAAATGCAAAAGCCTCACAGACCTGAGTAAAAATGAACAGAAAAATATTTACTCTTTACTCAGCAGAGATGAAACATAAACTTGCAATGTTGCATACAAAAACAAGCAGTGCAACAAACCTACATAGTCTGTGTAAGTAACACAAAATAAGGCATCTTCATCTTACATCAGAGAGCAAAAATAAACCTGGAGTAAACAGCTATTCCACCATAGTCTCCTTTAGAGTAGCTTCTCCATACTGCTCCCCAGAGCAAAGCCTTTGAGCATATATCTCGGAGAATCTCCTTCTGCATGCAGGATCTGCATTCTAAAAACTCATACAGATATAGAATAGAATAGAATAGAATTTAATATTTGTTAATCGCCCTCCATCATAGATGCTCCGGGCGATTTACAGCAACAGAACAACAACATATACAAAAAACACAGAGGGAAGAACAAAAGGGTGGGGGGGGAGGGAGGAAATAGGGAAGTGTCCGCGGCGATGCCCTTAAGGCCCCATTCTGCCATCGAAAGGAGGCAGGCAGGGATGTCCCAATACCATTGCCGGTGCCAAGGCGCCGGTGGGGGTTAAAACCCGTGAGCTCCCATATGGGAGTCTGGTTTGGGAGTCCCGGCCTGACCGCGCAGTGTCCTTCACATCTTTATTGATCGTCCGGTGAGGCCCTCGGAGCTTCGACTGCTTGTAGCAGGAGCTCCAAAACGTCCTGGTGAAGAACGACTTCGGGGCCCTCTCCATTCTGGACCCGTCAGCAAGGGGATCGATTCTCCGAGCTTGGTCCCTTTGGCCAATCTGGCGGGAGGCTGGTCCCGGCCTCCATTCCATGGCCTGTGGGGCAGCTCGGGTGCCTTCCTTCCTCTTCCGGCGGCGTCTCCTCCTCTTCCGGGGGCCTCGCTGTACTCTGGTCAGGTCAACGCCGGGAGCGGAGTCCTCCGAGGGCGGGACTTCCGGGAGTTGACTACCTCCAGGTGGCGTTTCTTCCTGAGGCCCCAGCACATGGGCTGGCTGGGCGTCTCCAAGGACACACGCCATGTTGGGTCTTGCCTCCTCGAGGAGGCTTCCCCAACTTCTCCCAGGACGGCGGCGGCGGCGGCAGGCATCAGGAGGGGGGGCCAGAACGGCCGAGATGTCAAGCTCGGCCAGCGACGACTCCGCCAACACTGATGGGACCCCAGGGCTCACCAGTCGGCGCTCAGGGTCTTCAGGTGGCTCTTCCACTGAGGGTAAGTGGGCAGTCTGGGCTAGTTCACTTCCAGCGTCGGAGTTTGTTTCCTCCCGGTTCTCCCGGCTCAACCCCAGGTCCTCGTCAGGGGGGACCGCTGGCGGGCCAGGTCAGGGATGGTTCCAGGGATGATTGAGGGTCTTCGACTGGGGACAGGCCTCTCCCGGCCCATCTCTGCGGTACAGGTGGGAAACTCCCACGACTGAGCCCACCTAAGGTCCTGGCTTGTGGGGGGACTCGCGGGGGGTCATCCAGACTGGTGGACTCCAGGTTCAGAATTGGGAACTGCGCAGTGGGAATCCCCATATTCTCCAGCAGTCCGCCAAATTTATCCCCAAATTCCTTGACGTGAGCCATGAGCTTGGCGTATTCCTCAAACAGCTCAGCATAAATGCAGGGGTCAAGTTGATCAGCGGGAGGGCCCTGGTCCGCTTGCCGAGGCCTCCATGGGGAGCTGCTTCTTTGAGCCCCCTGTGGCCCAGAGGTCTGGGGCCTCCTGTTGGCTGGCTGTTCCGCCATCAGGGGGGTCCGTGGGGGCGATCTTCTAATAGACGATCTCCTACCGAACATCCTCAAGAGGCGGGCACCGGAGGCCGTCACTGGTCGGACGACCCATCCGTCCTTGGACATCTTGGGCGTCCTCCGTGATAGCCCGGTTGCTTTCCCCAGCCAAATTTGTTTATTTGGTGTCCGTGGGTCTCCCAAAACGACCCCCTGGGTTTGGCAGTCGACCGTCATCCCCCCGGAGAGGGATCGACAGGACCAGCCGGCCGTGTCCAGGAAATCAGAGAGACTCTGCTGGAGCTCACCCACAGGGAGCTCTACAGCAGATGCCAATGGACCCTTACCGCAGGCAGCCGGTGGCGTGGGGCCCGGTATGCTCTTTCGCAGGCCCCAACTGAAACGTCTGCTGTTTCTATAGCCCCTTGGGTGTGGTCCAAGCTTGCTGGTTGACCTACATTACCAGCTGCACATGATAATTACCACTATAAGGTTTTTCTTCAACACACACACACATGGTCCTGCAATGACTTATCACAACAATCTTCTACCCCCAGAGTGCTCCAAAATAAGTTCTTTTCTGAGGCACTTGGGTGGTTTTGGGGGGGGGGTGATAGCAAAGATAATAGTATGCAACATTTTTCTTGAGGAGAAGGAAAGGGATCTTCAAATATGTTTTCTGTATTAAAATCTCTTCTCAGAAATATTCATTCAAGCAATAGCATGAAATCCTTCTGTATCAAAAGGTCTTTAGATCACAACCTGGAAAAAACATTTGCAGTAGAAACCTAGAAGTGGTTGACATCTCCTCAGAAGTCTATGCCACTGAAGTTAATTTCTCTTAGTCATAAGTAACTGTGTCTTGGGTTGCATTACTAAGGACAACAAATGATGTAGTTGATTTTGGTGGCCATGATCTCTGTTTGAAAAAAATCTCCTTCCCAGAATTCTTTCCCTAAATTTTTTTTTACAGGAAGGTGCACTCTGTGAGATGGTGAGGTGAAAGCTAAGAGGTATTCCCAAACAAGTGGCTTGGAAAAGGCAGGTGGGATATTTTGTGCCTTGACAACAACCCACCGGTCCCATTTTGTTTCAACAATGTTTGTATTTTGAGATGGCAGGAGGTACAGCTGCGCTGCATTTGTGTCCATGTGCCTAGCTTTTGGTAAAGCTGACCCCAACAAATAACACATGAATCCAAAGTAATATACTGAATGCTTTTAAAGGGGAAGGGAAATTGTATAGAGGGGCTAAATAGAACAATAATCTCGGCTAATGTCGGGTGCTCAGGTCTACCATTGTCTGTCTGGGAACACCACAGCTGCACAGCATAAAGCCTGGCTCCCTCCTCAGTGCGAGGTGGAGCCCAGCAGCTGTGCCAGCCACTGACTGGGGCCGAAGGAAATGGAGACCAGAGCACCGACAATGAGAGAGCTGCACAGCTATGCATTGAATTAGCATGAGAATCGAGAGTGCCAAACTCAGAGTATATATCTTCTTTTGACGGACTGGCTATCAACTTGCTCAAGAATGTTATTTGTCAAGTGGAGTCCAATCGCAAGAGCAGCATGTTTCCTTAGACAAATATTGACTGGACCCTTTGGGGAGGGCTTTTTTTTTAGGGGGAGCTTTTCCTGCTGCAATATGGTAATAACCTCTTTTGGTATTTTTTCACACATTTGTTCTCACTGTTGGCACTGGGAAACCTTCATTGTTTTTGTCAATGCCTTGGGAGTGATGACATGGACGTCTCCCCCTCCCTTGCTTTTATAAACTGACAGGGTGGACTTCCTTGCTTAAAAGTTCTCATGAAACAGGGTTTTATGTCTACAGAATTCTTGGATTTCCCCTCACTACTTCATTGTTCTGAACTGTGTGATTTCAGGGCCTGATCAGTCTCTGTTTAAAACATGTCTGAGACGTATTTGGGGGGGGGGGTTGCAAATGTTTTCTGCCTAAAGCTCAAATGACATGGCTTCTCTGCAACAAAGCATGGCCCAAATACTCTAACCATAGCTAACACCATCCTGATGCTGGAGCCTGCATATTAGAAAGTCTTTCTGAACCAGCCAGACACAAATTTCCTGCCTTCAGTAAGGGAGCCTATAGTGTAGGACATTTTACCCTGCTGCCTGGCACAGTTGGTTCTTTAGCTGGGCACTAACACACTCCCTCTCTTATGCCCAGGGATGGGAAACATTGTCAGACTCCAGTTCCCATTATTTCTCACCATGGTGTCTAGGGCTGACGGGGCTGCAGACTAGCAACATCTGGCCACTTGATTTCCTCTCCTTCTTACATCCCACTGGGCACAATGACCTGTATCCTGGTAATGACATACATAGATGTAAAAAAAAATCCATCATATGCTTTTATGTTTGGTGCTGGATGCCATAAGTCAATTTCCTCAAATGCAAGAGAAGCTGGGTGAGACTTTGAATTGGCAGGTGAATGCTAAAATATCTGAGAAAATGACAGATTTTCAGTTCTTCATTTTTAGAGCAAACAACAAACAAAACAACAGACAGATTCCAGAAAGCCTACATGAAAATAAGCAATACTATACTAATACTAATAAAAAAACTTAGGAGTGGGGTAGTGGATCGGTTTTTCCCCAAACTTAAACATTTTAGATTTTCTTTAAAAAATTATAACATCATGCTCTATAAATCCAAACACACACTATTTTGTATATTGCTTACTATCAGAACTTTGTATTTTTGCTTCAACAGGAAAATATAAATCCAAATAGGGTTTTTCAGACATTTGATCTCTGTATCTGCTACAGCCAGTTTTGCTTGCAGTAACCATTACAGCTTGTAAGATTAGAATTTTTGGTTTCATAATGTTACTGGTTCTAAACACTCCATAAAAATGTTAAAACAGCAGCTCCTATTACTCCACATGTCTAGATGGCCAATACTAGAAAGAAAGAAAAACTAAAGCAGGTTTAGGACAGGTTCTTGCTGAGGCATTGCACTCTTGGTGACTTGTATTGCAGTGTAACATTAGCTTTTCTTTTGAAGTCGAAAAGCTGCTTCGTTTACATAATTTACATGGTAGTCAAGAAGAACATAAAAGAAAAGGAGCAAAAAACAGGGATATACCAAGTTGTAATTTCATAGTGCATTTATGGCTTTCTGTTTCATCAATAAGTGCAGAAACCTGAACATAATTAAAATGAGTTGTTTTTAAAAGAATATAGATAGATGCAGATTATTGTATTGAATATTTTGAGATGTTGCCTACTTCAGGAAAAAAAATTTTTCCAGTAATATCTCAGTCTTTCCTGTATCACAAAGGTCCACTTTCAGACAGACAAGTCAATCTAGAGGACAAATTGTGGTCCTCTAGATTTTGTTGGAATGCAACTCCCATCAATCCAATCTACCATAGCCAATGATCGGGATCCATGGGATGCTCTTCCTGGTATAAGGAATAAAGTTTGACAACTGTGAACCACACAAACTTTGTGAACCACACACATTACCCACTGACCTGTTGTCATGTTCCAGGGCCCAATTTCCTACACTGCAGGCTTGCAGTGAAATAAAGCCAATTCATTGTATCAAGTTCGAGTCCAAGTCCAGTCAGTCTGTCTTGTCTCGTTGTGCTTCTTAAAAATGTTTTCAAATGTTTGAGTTGAAAATGACCTCTCTTTTTACACACACACACACACACTTACACTTATACTTTAAATTGGCATATCTAAAAATCAAGATCAATGACCAATACATATGATCAAATTTTTAGAAACTACATAAAATACTTTTAATCCAGTACCTAATTATTCAAAAATCATTTGATAGTTTAGGAGAAATTAAAGCACAAACTTTTAAACCAAGCAGAAATGATCACAGTTGTTATATACCTGGAAACATCTTAAAGTGTACTTAAACTTAAGTTTTTCTTATGGGGTTTTTTGGGATAACAATCCCCTAAATGGAGGAGGCTTGGTATAAGACAAAAGCAAAGCCCTAAAAGACACTGCCAGGATATTCACCATAATTAATACAGTATATGTAATATAATGAAGATTTATATTTGTTTGTATCTTACTCTATGGCTGAGAGTGTGTGACTGTGCCTAGCCACCCAAACCTCCAGCCCAGCTCTTATGCTCTGCTGGAAAATCCTTGCCAATATATGCCAATGGCAGAAACTGCCCAAATTGTAGGGTGGCTCTCTGGGGTAAAGGCATAGCAATAGGAACCCTACTATCCTCTGGTCTCCATTGGGGGGGGGGGGCTTCAAATCCCACCTTTGCCTGCCAGTTATGAGTAGGCCAACTTTGTTGCTTCCACTATATTAGCTATTGCTGCAAGTAATAACAGTATGAATAAATTGTCAAAAATTGCTTGAGATAGTGCTTGCAGTTCTGGAGGGACCTGTTTAATTTTTGCTTCTCATAGACTTAGCATGGGGATTTGGTTAACCAGTTAAAATTTATGAATTTTTAACCTGAAAATTGGGGGGGGGGTTGAATCCTGGAACCAAATCCCATTGGCCCACCATATATGTTGACGTTATGTTCCCATTTACATTAACTGAAATAATTGTTCTCCTTCTCAGTTCTAGACACACACAAAAATCCCTGTGCCTGTTGAAATTACTAGTTTTGAACTATTATGCTTATTTTTCATGCTTTGCATTAGAACTGAATTTTCCAAAAAATATATATTGTATATAAAAGAGTCTTCATGCTACTGATAATGAACCGTGAAACAAAAGTTTTAGCACTATGACTTTTGCTCTCAACAGTAATTTAAAGTACTAAGGGGCAAAAGAACAAAGATCTGCTATATCTTTTATCAAAAAGCTATTTTGAAGGTTGCTATAAAGTTCAAATCTTTTGTAAGCCATATAATCATTAAGATGAAATATTTAGTGGCATCGTATTTGGGGTTATCTTTTGATAGCAACTTTCCATGTCTCGAAGGTGACAGGTACTGAAGAAGTCGGTCAATAATTAAAAAGTTATTTCTCATTTTTCAGGGGGAAAGGTCAAAAAGTGATAACTTTTATTAGCATTCTACTAATTAAGCAATATGGAAGTTGTAATTTAACATTCAGTCTGAACGCTTTAAGGGTTTAACAACTGTAGTATGTTGAATCTTTTACCATTCCAGCCCTTGAAAACCTTAATGTATTACTAGAAAATGATCAGACATGTCCCCTATACCAAAGAATTGAATGAATCTTTGTCCTAAACACAAAAGTAAATTGCCCTTTTTATTGGATTGTAATGTTCCATAGCAATAATAGTGTCACCAATTATTGCTGCTGCTAATATGTTTCTGTCTCTTCTGTTGCAAGGAGAATGGAGGTTGCAAGGAGAAGAGGGATTGATAACTACTATTTTACTCTTTTCAGATTAAGATATCACTAATATTTAATGCTGTAATGTTTAATATTTGAGGTTCAATTTCAGCAGCTGTTCCAAAGCATTTATCTATCAGAAAAGTGCATGGTGTTCAAAATACAAAACTATATTGGCCACCTTTTAGAAGGCTGATACTTTGAAAGTGTAACTAAAAAGACTATTGAGTTCACTTCATCTAGAACATCTCTCTATGCTGTGGTTCAGTATAGAAAAATCAAAGAGAGATTATCTCCCTGATTCTTCTATATCAAATTGATGTATTGATGAAACGATCCCATTCTTGGGAAGTCAGACTTGGCCACGGTGGTCCACACTCTCGTTACATCCCGAATAGATTACTGCAACACACTCTACATGGGGTTGCCTTTGAAGATTGTGCAGAAGCTCCAACTAGTTCAGCGGACAGCAGCCAGGTTACTCACTGCAGTGGCATACAGAGCGCATACAACCCTTCTGCTACGCCAGCTCCACTGGTTGCCAACCTGCTACTGAGCACAATTCAAAGTGCTGGCTTTAGCCTATAAAACCTTGAATGGTTCTGGCCCAGCTTACCTGTCTGAACGTATCTCCTGCTATGAACCATATGAAGTCTAAGATCGATGGGAGAGGCCCTGCTCTCAGTCCCACCATCCTCGCAAACACGACTGGTGGAGATGAGACAGGACCTTCTCAGTGGTGGCCCCTTGCCTGTGGAACTCTCTACCAGGTGAAATTAGATTGGCCCCTTCCCTCTTGTCCTTCAGAATGAAACTCAAAACCTGGTTATGGGACCAAGTGTTCAAACAGTAGAAGCAGCAATTTAGAATGAGACCCAATTTGTTTGAATGACAATGGACTGGCCAGGACTATGATTTCAAACCTGCATGATTTAAACACTGTTTTAGTAATTTTAAAGCATTCATAATTTTTTTAAATTGCTTTTATCATTTATTACTGTTGTTGGCATTGAATTAATGCCTGTTGTGAAACCGCCCTGAGTCCCCCTACAGGGGTGAGAAGGATGGAATACAAATATGTGAAATAAATAAATACTTTCTTTAGAAATTCAGAAGAGTCATTATTTTTCAATTCCTTGTGGATTACCATTTTGGTGAAGGTATTTTATATGGTGTGATACCATCCTCACCATATAGAAATATTATATAGAAAAAATATCCAGGAATGGGATAACGTATGTTGTAGATGAGTCCTTGAGTGATGCTGAAAGCATGGAGGTTGAGGGAAGAAGGGCAAAATGGGTTACTTGAGACCAGGAGTCAGATGAGGAACGGGAGAGGAAAAAACTCCAACAAATACTTAGTGAACCTACTGATGATGATTCCTTTGAGCGTTTATCTGGGGATGATGGGTCTGATCTTGATGAACCAACTATGGGAAGTGGAAATGGGGATTCTGAAGATGTGTCTAGTGATATGGATTGGACTAAAGTACAAGAAGTGCAAGATGTTTGTATAGAACCAACAAGTAGTAATATGTTTGTGGGGTTTTCGGGGAATGGGATCTGGAGTTCTGATGACCAAACATTGACTTGGGGTGAACTAAGTCATGGCAGGAGAAGGAGTGCTTGGCAGGAGAGACAAAGAACTGCACATGAAGCTGCAAGGACAGCTGAGAGGGTTAATGAGGAGGTGTTGGCTCGTTCAAGCTCTGATGAGGATTTGTGAATAAAATAAGGTTTGGAGTATGGGGTTCCTTGCAGTTGGCAAGGTGTTGCTGGGTGCCCATGTTTTGTGCTGTGTTCCAGTATTTCTGTGGACTGTCTCTTGGACATGAGTTGGAATCCTGATCTACCTCCGTGGACTTGGGTATTATATAAGCTGGGTTCCGCATCTTGTGTCCCTTTTGGCTACACCATGTTTGCTCCCCTGTTTGCTAGTTGCTGTTGCTGCATGCTTGTGTGCTGACCCTGGATCGGTTTATTGTCATTGCTGTTTACTCCCCGCTTGGACCCGGATTGGCTTCACTTCGCTCCTGCTTCCTCCCGTCTTGATGCTAGACTGGTTTCCATCTACAACACTGATTCTCCTTGTTTCGACTCTGGACCAGTTTTGACCATGCCCTTGCTGCCTTCCCGTTTGCAACCTCCGGACCGTTTTGACATCTCTTCACTCTTTGCCTTCTCCCATTAATTACGACATTGTTGTATTTGTCTTAGTGTGCCATTTCTTTGTTGGTCTACATTTTTGGAGTTTAATCTGGGTTAAAAAGAAATATAACCCGGTTTAAAGGGAAATATAATCTGGGTTTTGTCTTAAATATTATTTTGGCCAGTTTTTGCCACTAGGTTTTGTTCATTCCACTCTCACACTGAAGTTTAAGTGTTTTTGGCTCTTTTTGGCCATATTTTGTGTTTGCAAATAAACTTTACTTTGAACTGTACTGGGCTCTCTGAGTTGTGACAACGTATGCCTATATCCCATTTTATCCTAGTTGGGTGTTATCTGGAAGGCTTTGCATTACAGTGCACAATTAAAAATAATCTAGAGATTTGACAAGTAGGATATAGTTCAAACTATTGGAGGGGGAGTTTCCACCCCTTCCTGGTTTTCAGCCAGTCCCTGACCAATGGATTTCATGCATTTTAACCTCCTCCAGATGGGCAACTAGGCAGGCCCTAGATTGCCATCATTTCTGCAAATCCGTACAGTTCTTATTACAATTTGGAGATTGGGGATCTGACAACTAGTCAGAAATCCTGGCAATTACTGTTAAGACTTCCACTGCTGGGTCTAAAGTCTCCACTGTGTATTAACATTCAAAGACATGGGTCCCATTCACGCTACTCAATTGCAGTGCTATTGTTTCATTGTTTGGATTCCTGGGTTTGGCAGTTTAGGGAGGGGATTTTTTTCCAATTTGCAGTCAAAATGCTTCAGTACCTTAAACTATGAATTCCAAGATTCCACAGGATGCAACCATGGCTGTTAAGTGGAATCATAGTATTATAATTTTATAGTGTGAAAAGGCTGTGATGCTCAGGGTTTTGTTTCAAGATGTTCTACTATTAACTAGAACTGAGCAACAGATCAGATAGCAAATGATTAATAGTGGCAGACACCCTTTTTTCTCCTGAGCCCATTCCATTGCCTTTCTACATAGCTTATGCTGTGTTTTCCAATAATGTATTATACTTAGATGTATTGTCCCTTAGGCTAGGGGACGTTTTCACAATTAAAACTTGTGTGACAGCTGCACTCGTACCTTGGGAAGTCTGACTTGGCCACGGTGGTCCATGCACTTGCTACATCCCATTTAGATTACTGCAACACACTCTATGTGGGGCTGCCTTTGAGGGCTATTTGGAAGCTTCAATTAGTTAAATGATCAGCAACCAGATTGCTCACCAGAGCTGCATACAGAGAGCATACTACCCCCCTGTTACGTCAGCTCCACTGGCTGTTAATTTGCTACTGAGCACAATTCAAAATGCTGGTCTTGGCCTATAGAGCCCTAAACAATTCTTCCCCAAACGTATCTCCCTCTGTGACCCACCTCGGAGATTAACGTCATTGGAAGAGGCCCTGCTCTCGATCACTCCATGGCTGGTGGGGGACGAGAGGCAGGGCCTTTCTGGTGGTGGCCCCCAGCTGTGGAACGCCCTCCCTAATGAAATCAAATTGCTCCCTTCCTCCTATCCTTTAGGAAAAACCTTAAAACTTGGTTGTGGGACCAAGCATTCTAGCAGCAGATGCAGCGTTAACAATGAGAATAATTTTTTTGCCGGAAAATAGACTGACCTGGATTATGACTTGAATATTTTAACTGGCGGTTTTATATGAGGGATTAGAAGGATGGGATACAAATGTATGAAATAAATAAATAATGAATAAATTATGTTGCCAACTGTTATTTGAACTGTCTTTTGCTTCAGGCAGCAAAATCTCTAGGACCAACTTTGGCAGAAAAAAACTAGTGTGATAATTAAAAATGTAACCACTCAATGAAGTATGGGAAACTATGATCAAAGATGGCTTTATTTCTAAGCAGAAACATATAATCATGGTGCTAGTTGTTGCTTGTATATATTCCATACATTTATAATGCTTTCACACAGCTATCTCGTTTATCATGAGGAGACTATTCTATAGTACAATGTCCATGGGAAGACTGCACCAGTTGCTCTCTTGGAATGTTTGTTGCAGATGCATATTTACTGTCATGAATTCATACTGTATTGTTCATAATGCGAGTATTGTACCATTCCATATGTAGTATAAAATAAAAGTCCTTGCATTTGAATTACAAAAGCATATTTCTTCATTTCTGCTCCCAATTAACAAGAGTCACATGTTCACATAAAATGTGCAGGAGAAATCGTGCATATGATTTAACCTAATGGGTGCAAAATGATCCGAGTTACTAGTTGATATAAGTGAAAAACATCCTTTGTGTTCTTCAAATAAAAAGCACAATATTTCTCTAAGATAGACTAAGTTTTTAAAAAAGAAGATGGTGTTGCATGATAAATAAGAACCAATATTTCTAACTTGCTAAGAAGCCAAGGCTCTATAATAAGTTCTTGCTGTTGTATATGCCATAATTCATATTGACTCAGCAGTATTTTGACCGCAATAAATAATCACAAGAAAATGCTTGCAACCTTATAAAAGGATACAGATTGACTTTGTCTAGACACTGGGAACACCATTACAAAGCATGGCAGTGGCAGACTTTGCTAACTTGGCATAACCGTATGTGAATTTTAAATGGTTTTAATTAATTTCTTTATTTTTGTCTGCCTTTCTCCCCATATGGGGACGAAAGGACTCAATTTCATTGACAACAACTTTAACAAAAGTTTCACTATGATTTTACATTTTTTCAATCTGCATTAATGCTAATATATTGTAAGGCACCAATAGTGAGAGTTTCGGGGTGCGGTGTCATCTGTACGCAGATGATGTCCAACTCTGTCACTCCTTTCCACCCGCTACTAAGGAGGCTGTTGAAGTCCTGAATCGGTGCTTGGCCACTGTAACAGACTGGATGGGGGCGAACAGATTGAAACTAAATCCAGACAAGACAGAGGAACTCCTGGTCAGTCGTAAGGCTGAATAGGGCATAGGGCTACAGCCTGTGCTGGACAGGGTTACACTCCTCCTGAAGTTCCAGGTTTGCAGCTTGGGAGTGATCCTGGACTCATTGCTGAGCCTGGAGCCCCAGGTCTCGGCGGTGGCCGGGAGAGCTTTTGCACAGTTAAAACTTGTGCACCAACTGTGCCCGTACCTTGGAAAGTCTGACTTGGCCATGGTGGTCCACGCTCTGGGTACATCCCGAATAGATTACTGCAACACTCTCTACGTGGGGTTGCCTCTGAAGACTGCCCAGAAGCTTCAATTAGTCCAACATTCGGCAGCCAGGTTACTAACGGGAGCAGGGTACAGGGAGCATACAACTCCTCTGTTGCGCCAGCTCCAATGGCTGCCAATTAGCTTCCAAGCACAATTCAAAGTGCTAGTAATAACCTACAAAACCCTATACGGTTCCGGCCCAGTTTAACTGTCTGAACGTATTCTCCCCTATGAACCATCAAGGCAGTTAAGATCTTCTGGAGGGGCCCTGCTCCTGGTCCCACCACATTCGCAATCATGGCTGGTGGGAATGAAAGGGCCTTTTCTGTGGTGGCCCCTCAGCTGTGGAACTCCCTCCCAACTGAGATCAGATCTGCCCCCTCACTCCTGACCTTCAGGAAGCGATTGAAATCCTGGATCTGGAAAGAAGCATTCCCGGAATAATGGCTGAGTTTAATAATAGACTAAGTCATCGATTATGTATGCGGACTGAAATTGGACATGTTTTTATCTTGGCGATCTGGTTTATGTGGATTTTATTTGTATTTTAATCTTTTATTGTTTTTATGATTTTTTAAATTGTAATTTGGCATTGAATCCTTGCTGTTAACCGGCCTGAGTCCCTCTGCGGAGGTTGAGAAGATTGGTATATAAAAGTTTTAAATAAATAAATAGTGAGAGGCAGAAGAAGAGAAAGGAGAAAAAAGTAACAAACAATGCTTGCACATAATCCTCCTCCTTTCTTCTCAGTAAAACTAGTATAATTGTTTGACTTGCTTCAAACAGAACTGGACTGGACACAAAAAAGAAAGAATAATGTACCTCTTCCACAAGATTCAAGAAATTTAAGACAAATTTAAACCAAGAGTGGAGCTGCTGTATAACCAGAAGAAGAACACATTGCATTACCAAATGGAAGAATAAAGTCAATGGAAATGCTAAATTAAAGAACTATATAAGAAATGAAAGGGTGACAGATTTGTTCAAAGAAGAACTATTTGAAAATGGTTCTTGAATTTTAAAAAGTGAAGTGAAGCTTGCACTAAAAGCACATGGGAGAAATAAATGACCATATCAATAGAGCTGCTTCAAATTAAAGAGATATAATATATCCTAGCTCTAACCAAAATCAGCAAGACTCTATGGAAAACAAAACAATTGTGTGCAAATTGGAGACACGCAATTTACTTTCCGATTCCCAGAGATTTCAGTGACCACAGAATCACTGCATTGATTTTTAATGAAAGCAAAGTGATGTTCAAAATTTCATAACAAAGACTTTTACCATGTATGGAATAAGAAATGCTCAATGTTTAAGTAGAATTCAGGGAAGAAAGAACACCAATGATCATATTACAAACTTTAGATTGTTCTTAAATGGATGTGCCACAAAATTTGATTATCCAAAAGTGCAACCTAGTCAGGACAATAGGCTACTATCAGAACATAAAAGGTGATACAAAATGGTTTCCAACTGACAGGTGGGACGGGCAAGGATGTATTTTATCACTCTATTTAAGATATCATAAATAAAGCAAGATTAGTCTCAGAGGAAGTAGGTATAAAATTGGATGAAGGAACATTAACAGTTTTACATATGTGGATATATACTAGTAGGAAGAAATAGCAAAGCCTCGAACCATTACTGAAAAAAGTCAAGGAAGAACACGAAAAGGCAGCTTTACAGCTGCACATTTAATAAACAAAAATAATGACCACAGATTATTTACATAACCCTAAAGTTACGTAATGAAGACATTGAAATAGTTATTATACTTTGTTATTATACTTTGACTCAGTCATAAATCAGAATGCAGGGTGGAATCAAGAAATCGGAAGACTAGGACCTGAAAGGTACCAAACAATAACCTTGTCTAATACCTTCCAACTCCTGGTCTTCTAATTTCTTGATTACAGTCTCCATTCTGATTTCTTGATAGCATGCCAAGTTATGTAATTAAATATTGGTTAGGATTGTCCAAACCTTCATATCTCCCAATTCTATGTGTGGCTGTGAAAGCTGGACACTGAAGAAGGTTGATAGGGAGGATATCAACTTATTTAAAATGTGGTGCTGAAGATGCAAATAATGTGAAGTGCTAAATTAATAGCGCTCTTGCCTGTAGTTCTTTTTTATTGTGTGTGCAGATATGGCCAAAGTTGGAGCATTTTAATGTGCATGGCTGGAAAAAGGAATACATTTAACACTTTTAAACATCTGTTTTAAAGTGAAATAAAGCAGTTAAATTGAATTTAATAATCCCTCTTCCTCTTCTTTTGAAGAGATTAGACAATACAGCAGTTCATTTGGTTCTGATATTGCTTGGTATTTCAAAATATAGACAAATTATCTCTGGTTCAGATTCCTGAATAAATCATATTTATTCATTGTGGTGTGAGGAAGGAGGAGAGAATCGATCAAAACATCTCCAGATTTCATCTGGGATTGACATAAATATAGCAAGTAACATTAGAAATATAGAAGTGAGTAAGTTCTGGTAGTAAAACCATAAAATAATTGAGTTGGAAGAGACCACAAGGGCCATCCAGTTCAATTCCTGTTGGAACACATAATCAAAGCAATCCCAACAGATGGCCATCCAGCTTCTGCTTGAAAACCTCCAGAGAAGGAGACTGCGAAGTCTCTGGAGGTTTTTAATATTCAGATGGAATCTTTTTCTGCAGCTAGAATCTCTACGGCAGCAAAAAAACCCCAACTCTACTCCATCTAGACTGAGAAAGAAAGGAGGTCTCCTGCAAAATATTCCTTCATGCAGTATTAATATGCGCTTGTGCCATAAACATTTTATCCCAGAATGATGTGCATAAGCGGAATTTTTCATTCATCTGGGTTTGTTTTACTACATAAAGAAATTTTAAAAATGAAATTTGAAAATCCTAATGAAGTTTTAAATATTCAGAAGTGAGTGATTCTCTTGTTTCATCCCTATTACATTTTTCTATCACTTGTGATTCATGGTCGGCAGTTTTGGGATACTGTGCCAAATCTCCCTCCACAGCCTATGAGCTTCCCTTGCCATATAGACATTAGGCCTGTGTGATCAATGAAAAAAGAGTTTCAATACTCATTACTAAATTGGGGGAGGGGAAATCATTTCTAAAGCGTTTCTAAAATATCGTTGGGGTCTGTATCATAACTATAACACTATAACAAAATTTTCATTACTTTTTTAAGTAATTGCATAAGGGGGAGTTTCTGGGGCTCCTTTCTCCCTCATTTTAAGAGCAATCAGGATGAAACTTGCTACAATGGAAGAACAAATGTATTGTGTGTGTGTGTTCTCGTCCCGTCCCCCCACCACGCCCCCCGGCCATAATATTTTACTCATTCACTGATTTTTTTGGATTTTTTAAAAAGTTCTGTGAACATTTTTGTTAAAAAAACCTGCAAGAGCTGTCTCTTTGAATTTCTGTTTTCAATAATAGAACATAACAAAGGCATTATTTTTCCCAAGTTTCAAAAAAAAAGTACATCCACTACTTTTAGGGATTTTTAAAAAATATTTTTAAAATTATTTAAAAACAAAAGAAAAACTGATATACATTTACAAACAAAGCAGAGAGAGTAACGAAAACAGTAGACAATACATTCCATCCATCCCCACACCCGTAAACCTACCACCAGAGAATTTTTAACCAACATAAACTTAACAGTACTATTTCATTAGAAGACCCCTAGGGCCATCCACTTCAACCCCCTTCTGCCAAGCAGGAAAAGCAAGGACAGTCAAACCACCCTCAACAGATGCCCATCCAGTCTTTGAAATAATAATAATAGGTAAGCTACTAGATAAACTTTGGAGTTACTGCCACTCAAGTTTTCCTACCTCACAGGGTTGATTCAACTCCCATACGTTTCCTGAGAAAAATGAGGCAAAAATCACATTTGGGGCCATGTTTTAATTCTACAGTCTTTTGTGATTGTAGAACTCCTATAGTGTGGATTGAAAGAATTGGTGGCAACCTTGGAAAACTGGTGAGGCTTTGGCCTTGTGAAATAGCACAGCAGCTATATCAGAACCAACCACTATATTGCCAGTAAAAGAAATGAATATGTAGGTGGTGTTTATTGCTTTGAGCAAGACTGCAAAATATATAACTTGAAAACACTGTTAATGTTTTATTTTTTTCAAAAAATATAGATCAAATTCACAAAAGAAGTGACAAAGTGCTAAAATGCTAAATATATACATATATGCAAAAAGTATCTGCACATTACAATTAGAATATTTTATTATTGTTCTGTTACCACTAATAGTGAGAAATGCAGGCTGCAATCTTTTACCTGCTTACCTATAATTAAGTCACTTTGAATTTAGTGACATTTATTTCTGAGTAGATGGGCATAGGATCGAACTTTGAATGATTAAGTTTGCTGCTGATGAAGTTCTACAACTTCCATCACTGGGGGGTATAAATCATATGATCATAAGAAACTAATGAATACCTTTATTTATTATGGGCAGAATGCCAATTCAGAAGCCTTTCAATATTGATTCTTTTTAAGCCTTGGGTCCTATTTGTCTCAAATTAGGCAAGCACTGTAGTATTTATGCATCCATTTCACTTCATCTCAGTTTCAAGCAAATCCTCATAGGACCTACTAATTTCCCTGCCATCTTTATGTTTTTAACATAAAGTTTAATTTTCCTGTCCTCAGGATTGTATACCTAAAGTCGAATTTAACCTATGGACCGCAAATAAGGAGGGCTATGTCTGATGAGCTATGCTAACCACCAATACTTCCCAAATAGAGAGCAATCCACCAGGGTGAAGAGGCTTTAATACCATCTGCAGAAAGATTTCATCCCGAATAGACTACTGCAACACTCTCTACGTGGGGTTGCCTCTGAAGACTGCTCAGAAGCTGCAATTAGTCCAACGTTTGGCAGCCATGTTACTAACAGGAGCGGGGTACAGGGAGCATACAACTCCCTTGCTGCGCCAGCTCCACTGGCTGCCAATTAGTTTCCGGACACATTTCAAAGTGCTGGTTTTAACCTACAAAACTTTATATAGTTATGGCCCAGTTTACCTGTCCGAACGGATTCTCCCCTATGAACCATCAAGAACATTAAGATCCTCCGGAGAGGCCCTGCTCTCGGTCCTGCCAGCTTCGCAATCGCAGCTGGTGGGGACGAGAGACAGAGCCTTCTCTGTGATCGCCCCTCGGCTGTGGAAATCTCTACCAAGTGATGCTAGACCTTCCCCCTCTCTGTTGTCCTTTAGGAGGCTGGTGAAGACCTGGATGTGGAACCAAGCCTTCCCAGAATAGGCTGAGATTGGCTATTGTCTGAATGTATGACCACGTTTACAGATTGAGTGGAATTGTTTTAATGGCGATGTGGTTTTATGCTGGGTTTTTGTGTATTTTAATATGTTGTTGTAGTTGTTTTTAAATTGTATAGCATGGGTTTTTTGCTGTTATGCTGGTCTGAGTCCCTCGATAGAGGTGAGAAGGTCGGGGTACAAAAGTTTTAAATAAATAAATAAATAAATAAAGGATGTAATGTACAACAAAAGATGCCCAAAATGTACAAGCATAATAATAATGATGATGATAATGATGATGATGATTTGTATTCCGCCCTATCTCACTAAAGGAAATCAGAACAGATTCCAACCACAAAATGGCAAACATTCAATCCGTAAACATTGAATGCTTAATACAAACATAATAGCAAAAATAAGCCAACATGTAAGAACAAATTATAACTTAACATCTAAATTTAAATGAAACATAACCTATCAAATAAATTATATCTAACATAAAACAAAAAATTGAACAGAAGCATCAATTTACCAACAAGGTTCATTGGGGCATGTAAGTTAATTATTGCCAAAGATTATAACTGGGCTAGCAGGATATACAGAGCCCGGAAACGAACAAAAGTTTTCAGTCAGAGGTATAGTAACAGTATCATCATCGAATCCTCCTCCTCTTCATATGCTAATGAGCAAGTTTTCAGTAGTTTTTTGAAGGCGAGGAGGGAGGGGGCCATCTTTTTTTCTTTAGGGAGGGAGATCCAGAGGTGGGAGTGCAAGGAGGGATACAAAGTAGACACACTGAAGGATATAAGAAGATATATTTTATCCAAAGACAGGTTGGAATTTTACTGTGCAAGAGATCTGCTGCTGCAGACTCAGTTCATATGTGTACTGGTATGAATCAGCACATATCCACAGGCTAGATAACAAAAGAAATAAATATATATAAAATGGGGGACAGGCTTCAGGGATCTGCTGCTGCTGGTTCGTCATGGCGGTTGTGGAGACTTTGCTGAAAGTGAGGGAAAGGAAATGATTTCATCTCTTTTGGCCTTTGTGTCCTTGGTGGAGTATAAATTATTGGGGTGGGGGTGCCATGTTCGACAACATACCCACTACTTATGTTGCTCAGAAACGCCATTTGGACCAATACATGGGATGAAAGGGAGCCTTTGTCACATAAACATTGAGTGAATTCACTGACTATACACCTAAATCACTCCATTCTGTATTAAGCACCAGGCGACAATACCTTTTCTCCCTGATTCAGCCCAGAACTGTGTTTAATTAGGCATTTAGAAAGAGATGTAATTTTGAAGTGCTTAGTACAAATGGGTTTTCTGGCAGATCAGTGATCTGAAACGCCAATTAGTTTCAATTCACGGCCATTATCTGACCTTCATTAAGAGTGTTCAATTGGGATACCTCTTTTTCTTCAATGCCTGGCAAGGACAACAGGAATTCCCTCCAATTCTCCAGTTCTCAGAAACCATTGGCAATATAGGCAAATCCAGCCTGATGGTGAAATTTTATCATATGTTTCTTGATGAAGAATCTTGACTATTATATTTCCTGCTGATTACTTTATACTTTAAAACAGGAACTCGCTTTGTGATGGAGCAGGACTGAAGTCCAGGGCACTTGGGAAAGTTTTCTCCTGAGACTACTGCTCTCAGAATCCCTAACCAGCATGGCCACTGGTTATGTTTTACTTGCCAACTTTAGCTTTTCCGGGATCAGCTTTCCTGAAATAGGTCATGGGAGGAACTATTTGGGTAATAATCATCATCCTCAACGGCGATCACACATGTCTGAATATGATTGCCTTCCAAGTGTAGGGTCTTGGCGGTGGGTCCATAGGTGACTGTAGAGAACTGTTCTTGATCTGCATGTTGTTTTGCAGTGAGTTCATTGATTTTTAGATGGATGGCAGTCCTGACAGCAGTTGCCTTGACACACCTTCCTTTTGACATGTTTCGCCCTCCATTTGTGCCTCTTCAAATTCTACAGCACTGTTGGTAACAGCTGCCATCCAGTTAGAATGCTCAAAGGTCAGAATAAAGGCATGAAGTAATGTTCTTCCACCCCCACATCACTGGATTTCATTAATTCAAAGGTGGAATTCTTCCCAAACAACATAGCCAAGGTTTAGGGATGAAATGAGTATTGGACTTTATTACACAATGCAGGCAAACCACATTTTTGTTTGCTGGGTATGCACCCACATACCCAGCAAGATTGCTCTAAATTTTAAAATATACAGTATATAAACAATTCTGCAGAAAGGTATTCTTAAGTGGGTATGAAGAAGTAGGATTGTGCAATCATGAATTGCCAAGTTGTTGCATTTCTGTAAATGAAGAGAGATGCAATATCAAAGGTGTCCATCCCAGTATGTATCTGCTATCAATGATAGTGGGACTGCAGTGAATTAGTGGGCTTCTGTGATAAAGTCAATAGTTAAATGGAAGGTCACGCATTTCATGGTCCTGTTTTATTGTTCGCTTTTGCCATTGTACTTTAGAGCTTGGCACTTGAACAGGAATTCTTTAAATGTAATGACTTATCATGGAAGTCCATTTTTTTAAAAAAATGTTTTAAATGATAATATAATTCATTTTAAATTATTATATAATTATTTTTGCATTGGCTAGCAGTTATTGTGAAAATTAATCAAACTGATGTGCAGGTTCCAAGTGTTTCATCAGCATTGCGTCTGAAGACATTTTAAGACTGGGCAAACAAACTCTGGCAAACTTCTGGCACAAGCAGAATAAATCAAGCTTATCAGCTACTGTCTTCAGCAAAGGGTTGCTGAAAGCCACAATACTGCCACAGAGCCAATATTGTTATGAAACATTTTGTTTTCTTAGCTTTATCCATTTTGCCAAAGTAAATGTGGTCTGTGCCATATTTGTTCTGAAAACCCATGAGAACAAAACAATTGTGTGTCTAGTCAAAACTGTTTACAAGTCATTTACTGCTTCCCACATGATGCAAAACACATAAGAGTCTGGTTCTTATAGGAATAACACATGGAGGAATTTAATGGAACTAGAATAAGGAAATTACTACAACTCAGCACGTCATAAAAAGTGCAATTCACCACTAATTAAAAAATGGAAACTTTTCTGATAACTGAACAAAAGGAAACATAGGCCTTAGAATGCTACATCAGGATAAATCAGTTCTGTCAGGTTAATATAGCTCCAAAAGCCAACCCTTCTAAAATTACAGAAGTTGTAATCTCCCTCTGCATTTCAGCCTGGAACACAACCAATAAGAGGCTTGTTCTTTAATGGTCCCTGACAAGACAAGCATGACATCACCTCTTAAAGTGACAGCTTTATTCACTTTACCATTGTACAGTATCGGTTTCACAACCAGAAAGTAGGCCACTGAATAGTTTGCATCAACCACACAGGGAAAGTACTTTCCAAAGATGGAATTATCTTTTCCCTTTTACACCCTACTCCTAATATCTCAATAACAGGGTGTGCTACATTTTGAATGTTTATAGAACCTGTGGGGAGATTGGAGATTCTGATGTCTGGGGTACAGTGAATCTGCTCTGGCTTTTCCTCCACATTTTGAGTGCATCTATGTTGTAGAATTAATGCAGTTTGACACCACTTTAATCGTCATGGCTCACTGCTATTGTAGTTTTACAAGAACTTTATATTTCTCTGCCAAAGAGTTCTGATGCCTCACTGACCTGAAACTTCCATCATTCCATACCAATCGAGCCATGGTGTCCAACATTTAAAATACAGTGTAAATGTACCCTTTGAGAGAACTGCTGAAGGTGCTTATTTCTATCTCCCAATAGATTCAGAACCTTGGATAGCTCCTTTGAAGTCTGGAATAAAACCAAATAAAATTTTGTCTTTCTCCTGATGTAGAAGTCAATGGTTTTCACTGCTCAGGGTGGAGATACGATCTCAAGCTGGTCATGAACATGAGCTGGTCAAGCTCATGTCTCAAGCTGGTCATGAACAATACAGGAAGATATACAATGTTTGGAAGAATTAATGAGACTGTGTTTTGCTTGTACATGCATACTACATATGTTTATTGTGGCATTGTAGATATCAATCAGTGTATACAAATAGATTTGCATAAATGTAAGTATTTTGTATATGATTAAGTTTTGAACTGCACTAAATGTGGTGTCAGTTAGAAAAGACAACCCATCAGGCAAGTATGCTATAATAAATGACTAATAGAAACTTCTACAAAATAGTTCTTTTTATGCCAAGTGTACCTGTAAAGTCATCCAAAACAAATACAATGGGTTGAATCCTAAGTAGAAACACTGAATCAGTTAGGTATATATAAGTATTAACACACAATTCAGCAATTGATTCAATAGTTCTATATTGGAGTAAGGTTGTTCGTACACAACTGATTGGTGCTAGAATTACTTTCATAAAAAGTAATGGTACGGGGTTGCTTGAATAAGTCAAAGCAACGAGGAGAGCAAAAGGATAGTAATAACAATGTATTTATCTTTTCTTTTTTGATCAATATCACAATAAACAATATATGCAAAATGCAATGCTGCGCACTGAAGCAATAATAGTATAGATATATAGGTGAGTACCATACATAAGTTTGAGAGATGCCTTAACATAAATGGAACATCCAAAGTAATCAAGTCTCTAAATAGAGAGTCCCAATAAGAGTTCTTTCACAAGCTATAACACAAAAGTCCAAATACTTTCACAACAAAATATGTGTGGAGAGATTCCAAAATAACTATGATGAACTCTCAGAGTGGTCGACGATCCTGTAAATACTTACGCTTGACCGTTTCGCCATTCGGAAGCTTTTTCCAGACCGGGGACTGTCTTCGGCGCTCCAATGCGGGGTAGCAATTATTCTAAACAATATATACAATAAAATACATAAGTATCGATACAGTTTCCCCACAAAGCAATCCCGTACAAGGAGAGTAATGAGTGACATTCATACCTTAATACATTCAGGTAAATCATATAGAGGCAATGGGCCTTCTCTGGTCAAATCGCGGACCACATAATGCGGAACAGAGGAAAGTTTATAAGCATAGAGATTAACATAGAATACCATCAGCTGGGTTCTACACCAGGAGTTCGCTGTCACGATGCAAGGACTCGGCCGGCCCCTTAATCACACACACAGAGACGGTAATCAGCTAACTATTTATTGAATAATAAAGAACAGGTGAAAAGGTAATTGTCCATAAAATTGAGAAGTACAATCCACAAGGTAAGAGTCTGTAGTAATCCAAAATCCAGAAGCTTGGCAAAAGCTTTGTCAAAGGCTTGGCAAAAGGCTTGGCAAAAGGCTTGGCAAAGCAATGTGGATCAAGGAACAAGACAAAGTTCAAACAGGGCCCAAGAAACTTCTTGGCAAGGCACGAGCCGGCAACTTGGCTCCGTGGTCCTGCGCTCGCTTCACTCCTCTTAGAATAGAAGTGGCCGAGCTACTGAGGATCCATTCCCACGGATCCTATTCTTCCTCCCGTGGGCGATGCCCCCGACGCTCGAGGCGTCTGCGCCTATCTGTGCTACGGGACCTCGCTGCTCGCTGACGCTCTAGGCTGCGATGCCAACCCCTCCTGCTGGACTCGATGCTTTCTCTCCTATCGAAGCCCTGTCCTTGCCTCCCAGCACCTGGTTCACTTTCTTCATGAGAGACAAACTCCCTTTCGGCTTCCATGGCCTCATCCTCCACTGTTTCCCTGATTCTCTCCTGCGACCCGAAACCACCTGGCTTCTCATAACAATTGTCACTATCAACACTTTCGGAGTCAGCCTGACCTTCCCAGTTATTGTAGCCGTCAGGCCATCCATCATCCCAAGCCAGGTTCTCTGTGGGAGAGGAAGGCCCAGCTAACTCATTAACCCCTTCCTCCATTTCCTCATCAGCTGCAGCTGGCTCCAATGCAAGTGGGACCCCTGGTGCTGCCCCCTGTCCCCCAGGCACAAAAGAGAACTGGGTTGCTACATTCGCTTACAGATAGTTGATCATTGAGGCCCTTTGGCGACTCGCAGGAAAGGCGGATTATCCAATCGCGTTCCAATTGTAATAATCTTCTTTTAACATACATTAAAGGCTTAGGTTCCACCTTATCCAGAACCATAAAAGTGAACGCTTCATGGTGATGTTGTTTGCTCACAAAGTGGGAGTACAGCCTAGAATTTTCATATCTCATGCGAAATCTAGATCTATGTTCTTGTACTCTTTTACGGATCTCACGCCCGCTTTTGCCCACATAAAGTTCCCCACATATGCAAATTAAACAATACATGATATTACTGGACCCGCAGGTGGACCATGTGTTGACTTTAAACCTCCGATGGTTGTATGGGCTTACAATATGATCAGCTGTGTTAACTAAATGGCAAATAGAACAACTACCGCATCTGTGTGTGTGCTTCTTTATGGTGTCCTTGTCTTGTTTAATACTGTGATCCGAATGTATAATTAAACTATGTTTGCGGTATGTTTGTAAGCAATAAGGGGCGTTTTTTGTAGCCCAGGAATGGACTGCACCAGAGGCCAGAATCTATTAACAATAGAGGAGATTGTTACGGGATTGCTTTGTGGGGAAACTGTATCGATACTTATGTATTTTATTGTATATATGGTTTAGAATAATTGCTACCCCGCATTGGAGCACCGAAGACAGTCCCCGGTCTGGTAAAAGCTTCCGAATGGCGAAACGGTCAGGCGTAAGTATTTACAGGATCGTCGACCGCTATGAGAGTTCATCATAGTTATTTTGGAATCTCTCCACACATATTTTGTTGTGAAAGAATTTGGACTTTTGTGTTATAGCTTGTGAAAGAACTCTTATTGGGACTCTCTACTTAGAGACTTGATTACTTTGGATGTTCCATTTATGTTAAGGCATCTCTCAAACTTATGTGTGGTACTTACCTATATATCTATACTATTATTGCTTCAGTGCACAGCATTGCATTTTGACTGCTTACTAAAGCTTTTGGAGGGGGATGATTGATTTAGTCCAAATCTGTGCATGTGAGTAGTTTTTAATCGGTTTAACTGTGCAATGTGGTTTTATATGCTTTTAGCATTTAAATTATTTATATTGCTTTAAGTTGTTCTGAACTGCTCAAATTGATTTTATTATTTTATGCCTTGGGCCCCTTGGATATATGGGGTGAGGTATAAATATTTTAATATAGATTCTAGTTGGGACTGCCAGTAGATCTAGGCCAATGTATTGTCACCATTGGATCCAAAAGAGATTTCCAGATCAGTGCTTCTCAAGCTATGCAATATAACATACCAAGAATTTTATCCCAATGTGCCAGGGACCAGCATCATGTTTGTGCCCTATTGCAACTTTAATTCTATGGTTTCCTGAAATGCTGTCATGGACCCGCACCAGTTCCAGGCAATTGTGCTTATCAAATTTGCACATGATGCCAAATTAGGAAAGGTAGCAAATACCCCAGAGGACAGGATTAAAATCCAAAATGATCTTAACAGATGAGTGTGCTGGGTCAAAACTGACAAAATGAATTTTAAAAGGAAGAAGTGTAAGATTCTACATTCAGGCAGGAAAAAAACAGAATTGCACAGGTATAGGATAAGTGACACCAGGCTTGCCAATAGTACATGTGAAATGTATTTAGGAGTCTAAAGCTGAACATGAGTCAACAGTGTGATGCAACAGCTAAAAAAATCTAGGCTTCATCCATAGGAATACAGTGTTTAGATTAAGGGGAGTAACAGTCCTGGTCTAGTCAGCTTTGGTCACAGTCACACCTCACCTGGAATACTATGTCCAATTCCAAGCACCACAATTCAAGAAGGATATTGACAAGATGCAAGTTGTTCAGAAGACAGTGGCCAAAATTAGATATCTGGAAGCCAAGCCCTATGAGGAACAGCTTAGGAAGCTAAGTTTATTTAGCTTTGAGAAGAGAAGGGTAAGACATCACTTTATAGCCATGTTTAAATATTTGAAAGAATGTCACATTGAAGATAGAGCAAGCTTATGTTCTGCTGCTCCAGAGAATAAGACACAGAGAAATGGATTCAAACTAAAGGAAAAGAGATTCCACCTAAACATTAAAAAGAACTTCCTGAAGGCAGGGGTTGTTTGACAGTGGAATATGCTGCCTCAGACCATGGTGGATTTAAAGGCTTTTTAAAAGAGCCTCCTATCTGTTGGGATTGGAGTGCTTGATTTATGCATTTTTCTATGTCAGGGCATTGGAATAGATGGCCCTTAGAGTGACTTCCAGCTCTGTGATTCTATTATTTCCATCAGTAATACTTTTACTCCGTTCAATACTGAGTAAAAGTGTTGGGGTACAAATAAAATTGTTGTTGTTGTTATTATTATTACTAGTCTGGCACATATAGTGCAGCAAAACTAGACTTACAGGTTTGAGAAATCTGAATAATGTTCTCCATTAATATCTCCTCTTAGTTGCATCTAGAGGCTTTGGTGTTTCCTTCTTTAAAATGACTAAAGCATTTTTAGAGATTGCAGGATATTTGTTTGTGCAATGTACACTTTATTCATATTGTGGTCATCTTCCAAGATAGCCACAAAGGCTCAATCTCTCCCTGTTCCCCACTTTGGATATTTTTTTAAAGCCTCTAAGGTACACTAATCTTCATACACTAGGTTGAAGAAGTGTATACTGCATGAATTATAGGTATTTTTTACCCAATGGAAATTCTATTATATTGTAAGGTATAAAAATGCTCCATTTTCAAAGCTGTGCAAAGGATAATGTTATACAAAGAACTTAGATTGTAAGTGTGCATCCTGTAAGACAGTAATGCATCTAAAAAACGGAAGTGCCCCAATGTGGTGCAAAAAAGGTGTAAAATGAGAAATGGTATGGCCAAAGTTTACACGCTCAGCTTTACACTTGAGTGTCGATTTGAAGCAGGGTATCCCCAGTCACATATTAATATTCTACATACCAATACACCACACTGACAATAGTAAGTATATTTTGCTGGAAATAAGTTGGGTCATTGAAATGAATTGACTGATTTCCAGCTAAACATTTTTCATTTTTGATTCTTAGGAGTAGCCTTCCATTTTCGGTTTCTACAGAGATTCAGATCAGAACCTGATTTCTTTAAAGCTAATAGAGGAAAACAATGGCTAAAATATTATTTGACAGTTAGAACTACACCCCCCACCCCACCCAATTTGGGAAGTTGATGAGCAGAATGATAAGGAAAGCTTGATAATGAAAATCTCTATGACAGATTGGATCAATGATAATGAGAAGGGACTTTTATTAGGTTCTAAAGAATTCAAAAGGTTCAATACTTTAGTGACATTTTATTTGATCTTAATAACAGTACTGTCCAACTGTGGAGTTTGTTTGTTTCTTTATAAGTTGAGTAACACACAAGTACTTCCACATATTGCATGTCTTGAAAATAGATTTTGGTTTTATGGCATAGATCAGTGCTGTCCAACTTCTAACCAGCCAAGGGCCGGACTTGAGGTCACTGATGACCTGGGGGCCGTTCGGCCCCGCCCCAGGCCCCGCCCCCAGCCCCACCCCCAGCCCCACCCCGCCCCCAGCCCCCTCCTACCCGGTCATTCTCCCTTCTCCTCCTCTTTCTCCGGCGCCGCGGCGCATGGGACACCAGCGGCACCGGGAAGGAGGAGGAGGCCCACCTCCTCTCACCCCCGCTCTTCCCGGCGCAGCCGGTGTCCCACGGGCGCTGCGGCGCTGGGAAAAGAGGAGGAGGGAGAGTTCTCCCTCCTCCTCCTCCTCCTCCTCTTCCACCGCAGCTGACTGCCTTCTTCTTCGTCCCTCTTTCCCCGCGCGTGCCGGTGCCGGGATCCCATGTGCGAGGGAAAGAGGGACGAAGAAGAAGGCAGTCAGCTGATTGCCTTCTTCTTTGTCACTCTTTCCCTGCCCGCGCCGGCGCCCGGGATCCCGCGTGCGGGGAAGAGGGACGAAGGAGAAGGCAGTCAGCTGATTGCCTTCTTCTTCGTCCCTCTTTCCCCACCCGCACGCGCGATCCGGGTGTGGCGGGCTGCTGGAAAGAGTGACGAAGGAGAAGGCAGTCAGCTGATTGCCTTCTTCTTCGTCCCTCTTTCCCCACCCGTGCGCCGGCACCGGGATCCCAAGACGGGGAAAGAGGAACGAAGGAGAAGGCAGTCAGCTGCTTGCCTTCTTCGTCCCTCTTTCCCCGCCGGCGCCGGAATCCTGGGTGCCTGGGTGCGGGGAAAAAGATGAGGAGGAGGGAGAGGTCTCCCTCCTCCTCCTCTTTCCCAGGCGTCGCTGCTTTCCCCTGCGCCGCAGCGCTGGTGGAGGAGGAGGAGGAGGGAGAACTCTCCCTCCTCCTCCTCTTTCCCCCCGCCCACGCCTTTGCCCGGATCCCGGGCGCCGGCGCGCGCGGGGGGAAAGAGGGACGAAGGAGAAGGCTGTCAGCTGACGGCCTTCTCCTTCGTCCCTCATCTTTCCCCCCGCCCGCGCCCTTGCCCCGATCCCGAGCGCCGGCGCGGGGAGGGGAAGGAGGAGGGGCGAAGGAGGAAGGCAGCCAGTTGACTACTTCCTCCTTCGCCCCTCCTCCTCCCCCGCGGACGCGCCGCGGCTCCAATCGCGAGCCGCGGTGCAGGGAGGGGAAGGAGGAAGGGCGAAGGAGGAGGAGCCAGCTCACTTCCTCCTCCCTGCCCCCCCTCCCCCCCGGCCACCATTTTTTTTAAAAAAATAAAAATGGCGGCCGGGGGCATAGCGGGGGCCGTGTCCAACAGGCTGGGGGCCGTGTACAGCCCCCCGGGCGGCAGTTGGACAGCCCTGGCATAGATAACCTCTTCATTCTTTGAAAATAATCAGAGACCATTTGAGTATGTTTCTTCTGTCTTAATCTCCAGCATTTCACAGATGAAAACTGGGACATGTCTGGTCATGCAACATTAAAGAGTGATCAAGATGGCAAAGTCGTTAATAGGAAAGAACATACATATGAACATAGAACACAGAAGCTGCAGCAGTTTAATTTTGTTTGAGTCTCCTGGGAAAAGCAAATGTCTGTCAGCTCTTCTCTTCCCCTTGTTGACTTACTGGAGTGCAAACTGCTTTTGCGCTTTGAACTCAGTTGGTGCCAATGGAGGCAAGCACAGGACAACGGAGGAAGGCAGGAAGAAAGGAAATAAACTGAGCATTTTTAAAACTGCTGAAATAGTGATAATTAATTGAGACTGTCCCTGCTAATTCAGGACAGCTGGAACGTTTGCTATATTGGAGTATTATCTACAAGAAAAGAAATCCAGTAATAGCAAGCAATAATCATGGAAGCCACTTTAGTACTTATTCTATGCAAAATTCACAAATGGCGCTTTTCCAAAGAAAACTGCATTTTCTCCAGAGAAAATAACACTTTCTATACAAAACCATATGAGAATTTTGCATAGATTTCTATCCCTGGTGTATGAGCTGCAATTTGGCTGTACTTAAATCTAGAATCTGGACTGCACCAAGTAAAGAGTAGAACAAACTGTACGATATTTCAGGATAAACACTTAGAAGGTTATGCAGCATTTGCAAAACTGTAATGTGTATGTTCCTATGCAGAACTAGATTTTGAAAAGTGATAACCTCCACTTGGAAGAAATGTTATAAAAATGAGGGAAATGAATACATGTCGTGGGTTTCATCACTGACTCTTACCATTCAAACATGTCAAGTGCAAGAAGAAGAAGCCAGAGTCATCATGAAGGTAATATAACTTGAAAATTCTTTAAGTAGTAAGTGCTTAAGTAAAGCTAATTTTGTCTACCACAGACAAGACATTGTTTCTTTTCTCAGTTACTTAGAAAAATGAAATGAGTGAGGATTACAAAATGAGAATAATAAACATACAATTATTGAAGTGAGTGACCATCAACCATCAGGCTATTATAATATCCTGCACAATGCAAGTCTCGGAGCAATGGAAATGCTTCACGAAAATGATACATTTATGCATCTGCCATCAATAATCTTTTGCTCACTTCTAATGAACCTATGTGGTGTGCCACTTTTTCTCTCTCTGCCCCCCATGTGTGTGTGACTGAGAGAGAAAACATATTGTAGTGTATCTTAGATTCTGTTTGATGCTTTTTTTGAAATGGCTTTTAAGTGTCCCCTTCTATACTTGTGTTGCTATAGTTTCTTGACCCTTACTAAACAGAACAGCCTTTCTCTTTTTTTCTTTACCAGGATACAAAGCTTTTGATCTCCTTTTTCTACCTGCTTACTCATAGTCTTAAAAATTGCAGACATGATCAAGAGATGTCTTCTCAAGTGTTTTGCTGAACTGGAGAGCCGAGTACAAAACCTTCTGTTCACTTAAGGAAAGGAAACAGTCAGTGTGAGTTCCTGGGTTATGTGCTGTTGTAGAGCTTTTGAAGTGCCCTGCTCTTCAATGTGTGCTTTCACAAAACATATTTTTCTTCTGAAATCAATAAGCACATAGTAGGGATATGAAGCAGAGTCTAGAAAAGTGCCTTTCTCCACTACAACACCAAAATCCCTGGGCCTGTTAACTGGGGTCCATCGTTGTTGTTTTTAAAGGTAATTTTTATAAACTCTGGCACAAACATCTGGTCAGTCTGGGCCTAACCGACTGAAGGCGGGGAAAAATAGGTGCAGCCATGTAAATAGATGCAATTGGTTAGAATACTCTCTATAGCACAGCAGTAGAAAGTCACCAGTAGTTTCTCATTCAATTGTTGGTTCCTTAAAAGTCTCAAATAATATTATCTCAAATACAGCATAATACAATAATACAATACTCTGTTCAGAGAAATGTTGAATCCTTTCCATTGTAATTTTGTATATGTTCTGAAACAGATGTGTATTTTGATAGAGCAGAAGGGGCCATCATGCCTCATCTCTCCCATATTTTGTTGCAACGACTGCAATACTTCTTCAGGTGTATCTCTGAATCTCAGTGTTATGAATTATTATGTAGGTACAGCAAGCACTCTTCAAATGTATCACTTTTTGGAACATATTCCTGAATATATCAAAGCTTAGACTATGAAAGCTTATTGTATCTCTTTGCTATTATTGAAACATCTTTGTTGCTGAAATCTGAATTGTTGTCCGTGAATCGAGCAATGAATCCAAGCTTCAGGCATTATTTGTAATACGTAGCATGTGAATACAAATCATTAGGCTTGTTTGATCAAGGAAAAAATGGTTCAAACTCGTTTCGGGTGTAGGGGGCGCTGGCGATTCGATTTTGAAGTGATTTCCCCCCCCCCAAAAAATTCTCCAAAGTCGGAATTTTCTGACATTTCCAAATCGCTTAGTTCATGGCGGACGCGATTGCGCAATGCGCAAAAAACTCCAAACGGGACAGGCCACATTTGGGGGATTCCCTTTCCCTCATTTTTAGACCACGTCTGACAAAACTTGCCATAGTGGTGTAAATTATTAACAGAGTATAGGAGATTTCTTGTTTCCAAAAGTATGTGTAACCCAAAGCAGACAAAGGAGCCTCCAAACTTTTATTCTGTGTTTTCCCAAGGAAATTATTAACAGATTATAGGAGATTTCTAGTTTACAAAAGTACAATGTGTAACCCAAAGCAGACAAAAGGGGGTCCAAAGTGGTATGGTGTGGTTCCCCAAGGAAATTATTAGCAGAAAATGGGCTTTCCAAAGTCCAAAGGGACTTTCTGGGATCCCAAAATCCAAAGTGTAACCCAAAGGGGATTGAGGTCTGTTGAAAGTTAAAATCACTGCTTCAAAAAGGAAAATTGGCAGTGGCAGACAAGAGAAGAACACTTCTCCCAGCTGCCCTGCCCTTCTTCCCTCCCTCCACACAAGGAAGCCTCGCAGGCAAGGGGCCTGCTTCCAGCCGGTTTCCCCTATTTGTTGCCAACCCTGTTGTTTCCTTGCAAAGTGGTGGTGTGGCACCTTTCCCACCCAAGCTGCCTAGTCCCTTCTCGTTTGCGTCCCTGGCTCACAATGAGCCCACGAGGCACACATGGGCCTTTTTAAGGGCAATGGCTGCCGTGCCGAAACCCTTCCCTTCCACACATGGTTTCCCCTCATTGGCTGGAGGCAAGCATCCCAGCATGCAAGCTGCTGCTTGCCTCCAAACGCTGGGTCTTTTCTGATTCACTTTCTGAGTCGGAACAAAGATGGCGACAGTGGCTTCAAAATGGCAAGGATACTTCCAGGTTCCCAAGTCGCATCGAAATTGCTTCAAAAAGGAATTTGATCCGAATTTAATCAAGATTCCTACTGGACCTAACCATGCCTACAAATCATTGCTCTCAAAGAGATAATTTTGGGTTTTGTTTGTTTTGTTTTGTTTTTTTACAAAAAATACATTAAATACATAGAAGTAAATTGAATGCGAATTTTTTGCTTCTTGGCAGGGAGTTAAATTAGATGGCCCACAAGGTCCCTTCCAACTCTATGATTCTATGATTCTAAGTAGTGGAATCTCCAAGTTTTAAATAAAGTAACCTGTAAATGTTTTTCATTACATTTAAAATGTGATAATGTTGGTGAATTATTTTTTAAAAACACTGAAACTTTTGTCCAAGTGTTGAGAACAAACACAAGGGAGAAATAAAATTATGTAAATCAATAGTTTTCCCTTAAGCTTTGCCACACCCCATTTTGAATTTAAATGGAGTACATTGAATTTAGCCAAAGATTACACCTTCCTGTGTTTTGGGATACTAAGTACTCTGTGGAAAGAAGCACCTTGCCACCTTGTCTTTGAATACTGGAAAAACAGAGGCTGTGTTTAGATATTTTGCAGCTCAGTGTCCAAGATACGCTGTCGTATGTTTTCTTTGACTTTTGTGTAGCCCATAGTTTGGACGATATTTCTTGAAAGTGCAGTGTTTAGGATTTTTTTCATCAACTAACCTTTTCTACCTTGATTGGAATAGATCACCAAGGGTCAATGGGTCCAAACCTTTAGGCATAAACATCAGTTTTAACCAAACCAAGTTTATACATCCAGATCTGACACTCAACAGCAATTTGCCCAGTCTCGAGAAGTAAAATTAAAGCCCTACATGGTCTGGGTCCAGGTTACCTATAGCAGGGCTGTCCAACTGGCGGCCCGCGAACCGTATACGGCCCCCATCCCCTTCCCTGCGGCCCCCTACCCTCCTGCAAGATATCTGGTTTTTTAAGATTTTTATTTTTATTTTTTGGAATATTTTTTGGAATATTTTTTGTATTATTTTTTATTAATTTTTTTCACGGTGGGGGAGGGGTGAGGGGCGGGGCAGGGAGGAGGCGCAGGCTCCCTTCCTCCTCCTCCTACTTCCCTCCCTCCCCCCGCCAATCGGCGTGCTCGCTGCCTTGCTGAGGGGGCGGCGGTGGCAGCGGCTGCTGAGGCGGCGGCGGAGGAGGAGGCTGCTGAGGTGCTCCCGCCTCCTCCACCACGGCGAAAGGGAAGGGAGCCGGCCATCCCCAGCCTCATGGCGGCTGCTGCGGCCTTCCTTTCGCCGCAGCGGCGGAGGAGGAGGCTGCCTCCCGCAGCAGCCTCCTCTTCCACCGCGGCAAAAGGGAAGGCCGCAGAGGTCGCCATGAGGCTGGGGATAGCCGGCTGCGGCCTTCCCTTTCACGGCGGTGGCGGAAGAGGCTGCTGGAGGTGAGAGAGAAAATGTGAGTGTGTGCGCGCGCGCGTGTGTGATGTGCCAGGAGGGAATGAGAGAGAAAGTGTGTGTGTGTATGCGCGCGTGTGTGGTGTGCCAGGAGGGAACAAAAGAGAAAGTGTGTGTGTGTGTGCGCACGCATGTGTGTGTGGTGTGCCAGGAGGGAATGAGAGAGAAAGTGTGTGTGTGCGTGCGCGCGTGTGTGGTGTGCCAGGAGGGAACGAGAGAGAAAGTGTTGTGTGTGTGTGTGTGCGCGCGTGCATGTGTGTGGTGTGCCAGGAGGGAACAAGAAAGTGTGTGTGTGTGCGCGCGCGTGTGTGGTGTGCCAGGAGGGAATAAGAGAGACAGAATGAGAGTGCGTGCGTGTGGTGTGCCAGGAGGGAACGAGTGTGTGTGTTTGCGCGCGCGCGCCCACCCCTCCTCCAGATGCCCATCGAGGAGGAGAAGGGCACTGCTTGCCCTTTCTTCTCTTCTTCCTCCTCCAGATGGCCATAGAGAAGGAAGAAGAGAAGCGGCACTGCTGCTGTTTCTTCTCCCCCGACTGGCCATCGAAGAGGAAGAGGAGGGAAAAGAGGAGAAACTGCAGCAGTGTCCCTTCTCTTCTTCCCTCCTCCTCGATGACCAACTGGAGAAAGAGGAGTAAGAAGAGAAGGGGCAGCAGCACCCCATCGAGGCAGGCAGGTGGTGGCTTGCAAGGGGGGGGTCTCCTCCGTGCTTTCATTCCCCTCCCGCGATCCATCAGCTGGCTGGAGTCACCTCTTCCTCTCCCTCCCACCTCCAGAAGGGAGACCTGCAAAGTCGGTAGGGGAATGGACGCGCTTTCCAGGACTCACTTCTGGGGACAAGGGAGAGAAGCAGGAGGCAACCCCCAGGCTTTGTGTGACGGCAATCTTCCTCCCCTCCAACCTCATTCCCCCCCACACACACACACACTTTTCTAGCACCCCTTTTCCACACCAGTCTTTCCTTTGACTAGTTTCCCCCTTCCTCTCCAAGTCTTTACTACCCCCATTCCCAGGAGGAGAGAGCAAAAATAGGATCTAGAGCAGGCATGGGCCAATTTGGGCCCTCCAGGTGTTTTGGACTCCAACTCCCACCATTCCTCAGGCCCTTTCCTTTCCCCTCTCAGCCACTTAAGACAACCCTCTTCTGCCTTGCAAGAAGACACCATCAAAGCCTTCCAGACAGATGGCCAGGTAGCCATAATTATGACAGACATTTTATATATAATTTTATACACATTTACTTTAATTAGGGAATCCTTTGTTGTCCGAGCCTTGGATATACTGGCCTAAAGGCACCTATTCTGCCTTGTCTTGGAGGCTAAGCAGGGCCTTCCTAGGTAATAATAATACTAACAATAATAATAATAACTGGGCACAAGCCGAACTGGACACCCAAAAGGTTGGCTTAAGCAGCCTGAGGGCCTGCGGCTGTTAGGAATGGTGGGAGTTGAAGTCCAAAACACCAGGAGGGCCCAAGTTTGCCCAGGCCTGGTGTAGACACATCTCAAGACTAGGTAGCTTAAAGGCACTTATCCAGTCTGGTCTTGAAGGCTAGCAGGGCCTTCCTAGGTAATAATAATAATAACTTGCATAATATGAGGATTTAAAGATCAAACTGCAAAGACTCTGGCACAAGCCATTAAAGGTTTTCCCCGTGGTGATTGATTGGCACACTGGGCTCAGTGCCTCAAGACCTTGGCCTGCACTTAAAAACAATCTGCACTGACAAAACTACCACCTGTCAGCTGCAAAAGGCCACCTTACTCTGATCTGATACACAGTCCTAGACACTTGGGAAGTGAGGCTCCCCGTGGCTCCGCCCTCCCTCACAAAGCGTCACGCCAGCATCAGAAGTGGGTGAAACTGGAGGAGGAGGGCCAGGGGCGGGGCCAGGGGCGGGGTGGAGTGGCCCCCCAGGTGATCAGTGACCGGAATTTCGGCCCAAGGTCCGGTAGAAGTTGGACAGCCCTGACCTATAGGATCATCTTCTCCCAGATAATTCATTCCTTCAGCCACTTAGGTCTTGGGGGGGGGGGGTCTACTCCAACTAGCCAGAACCTGGCAACTGTCACAAGAGGACCTTTGTACCAGTCGCCCCAAGACTGTGGAATAACCTGCTGGGAGAGCTCCAATAGCTAAATTAGCTGCCAAAATTCAAGATACAACTAAAGATCTTTTTCTTCCAGAAGGCCTACCCAGTCAATTTAAAACTGCCATTTTTTAAATTTACTGTCTATTCGTATTTTAATATATGTATTTGTATTGCATTTCTAATCCTTGTATTATGTATTTTAATATATGTATTTTGTGGTGGTGTGTTCCAATGTATGTATTTCATGGGATGTAATTTATAGTGATGTGTCTGAATTGTGTTGTGCCCTAACTTGAGCCATGAGGAGAAGCAGGTAACAAATAAACGTATTATTATTATTATCATCATCATTATCTGCCTGTCTGCTCACCTCTCTTCTAATCCAATATCTTTATTATCTTCTTCTTCATCTCTATGTCACATTATTTTGATATTAGTAGAACTTGGAAATGTTACTTTTTTGACTACAAATCCCAGAATCTTCTAGCATGGAGGGAAAAAGCATTCAGACTAGAAAATCATTAATGCTTTTTCAAACAGTGTGCACATTTTTATCATCTTCCTTACTATAAAAGACTCTGCTACACATTTATTTTGAGAGATGGAACAGATATTGTATACCCTTCCTCCTATTTTTTTTAAAGAAGGCATAAAATCATTCATTAGCAATATCTGAGGACTTCAGCTACTAAGGGCAGCAGCACAAAACAAATAAACCATAATTTTTTTAAAAAACTACAGCTCCCAGAATCCGGGCTGCCTGGCAAACACTGGAAGATGTAACCTCCTTGCTCTCACCATCCTATCCTCTTTCCTTCTCTCTTTCCTTCCTCCTTCCCTCCCTTCCTTCCCTCCCTCTTTCTCCTTCCATCCTTCTTTCCCTTTCACCCTTTTGTCCTTCCTTCCTTCCCTCTCTTCCTCTTTTTCTTTCTTTCCTTCCCTCTTTCTCCTTCCTTCCCCTTTTTTCTTCCCTTCTGTCCTTCCTTCCCTCCTTCTCTTTTTCCTTCTTCCTTTCCTTCTGGGCAGGGTCATAGCCAGGGGGGGCTTGAGGGGCTCAACCCCATACGAAATTCTCAGGGTGGTCCACGAGGTCTTACTGGTATATTATTTAAACTGTTCTGTGTATTCCATGATTTGATCACCATGCTCAATATATCCCATATGCATGGGGGTATTGGGATAATTTGCTTGGGTAGATACTCTGTCACTCAGACTCAGCCTTCCCCCCAAAATCAAACTCAGCCCCCCAATCAAAATCCTGGCTACGGTACTGCTTCTGGGGGATGTTTTGCTGGGAGAAGAGAAGTTAGAGAGGGAACATGAGAACCATGTTTCAAGATTTTAAAGGGTGTCAATTGAGATGGGGGAAACTGACTTTCTGCTGTTCTAGATACCAGGGTACAAGGGAGCAATGGGTTCAAATGGAAGAGAAAGAGATTCACCTGAAAAGATTAGGAGGAACCTCCTGGAGCATGGCATAGGCTGCCTCAGAGTGTGGTGGAGTCTCCTTCTCTAGAAGCTGTCTATTGGGAGTGCTTTGATTTTGCCTTCTTGCATGGCAGGGGGTTAGACTGGACGGCCCTTGGGGGGGGGGCTAGCATTCTATATCAGGAGTAGGCAATAGGGGTCTAATGGATACACTTTTTCTCTTCTGTCCACCATCTCATCCTGACCAAGACCAACCCTTTTGGGATCTAAACGTTTCCCATCTTTCCTTCACTTTCAGCCTCCAAAAGAGAAGAGGAAGGGGAGGAAAGGACAGGGAGGGACTTGGGGAGAATCCCCTCCCTCCCAGCCCTCCCACCCTGCTCTAGCCCACCATGCGGCCCCCAAGTTAGAAAGTTTACCCATGCCTGCTTTAGAGAAAAAACAGGTTAGTCTCATCATGAGATTCCTTTTCATAAAATCCAAGAATCCCTGTGTAAAAGCACATGCTTCCCAGCAAGGTGCCACATGGGATGATTAATACAACTCATCTAAAATGTTGCTAGCCCACTCCATCAGTTATTATTTTCGAATTAATTTTTAGGTTGTCATCCATGATATGCTATGTATTTCTCCAGCCAACCTTTCTATTAGCAAATCACTTAGATGAACTGCTTTGTTCAGTGCAACCTGAAAGCACGTAACAGTAAGTGCACTCATTTATTATTGGTGCCTCTCTTGGCAAGTTGAGCATAATGAAGTTATGCTGAAAGTGAATGTGAGGTCACTTCAAACTGTATTGTTCTTGATAAACTACGGATGACTCAAAGGGCACATTTCCAAACTTCTCCTGACTGGGCTTTGGGGAGTTTGAAATTTTAATGACTAGAAAGGAGATATCTTTATTTATTCAGGCATAGTATGTCCTATATACTGACCTACTTCCATGTGTACTTAAAATACAAAGAATTAATATATTTTAATACAATTAAAAGGATTTTAGCATAGGTATCACATTATTGTTTCACATAATCACAATTCAGTTCAATACATCTGTGAGATGAGTTTTTGATGCCTGTGTCATAGAAGTTTCCCTCCGCCTTTTTCAGCCAGTTTGTCACCGATTTTCACCTCATCGCCATCGTAAAAGTATTTTCTACCCAGGTGTTCCTTCAATTTAGTGAACAGATGATAGTCAATGGGTGTGAGATCGGGGCTGTGAGAGGGGTGGCTTAAAACTTCCCAACCAAATGAAGTCGACAACTCTTGTGTTGCATGAGTGGTGTGCAGACACGCAATGCAATGAAGGAGACAGACTCCTGCCGTCAGCATCCCATGCATTTGTTTTGGATAGCTCTGCGAAGTTTCTTCATGGTCTCACAATATATTCTGTACCTATTTTGTCACAAGCTTACATCCTCTCCATAACTTGAAATGATTTCATGATGAATCACAGCGGCGTTCATGCCCTTAGCATTTAGTGTATTACAGCGCAAACTTTGCACTTGGAGGGAAATGGAATGAGGACGCTCATCTCTAACCTTCACCACAACACCAGTTGATGAACTACTGGTGATCGGTACTGCTTGTTCACTTCCGCTGGCTTCCTGCTACATGGCAGTGATACCAACTTCCTCCGAGAAACTTCCCCATGAGAGCTACATGCCTTGTAACCTTACTTTCTGATAACCCTCATACTTGCTCTATGGTGTTGCAGAAAAGTAAACACAGACAGAAAAATCCAGATTACCAGGCAGGTATGCTGGACAAGAATTTCTTTTTTAATAAACCACAGGGCATACGTATTACAGCTATTAAAATAATTATAATAAAATACTCTAAGATCACTGTCATAACTTGGAAGTCATAATTCAGAACATCTGAAAGCATAGCAAAGTGAACTGCATGCAACTTATGTTAGAAACTGCATTGTATGGTCAGTATAGATTCATATAATGTAATTCAATGCAGTTAAACTGGATTATATGACTCTACCTGACAATGGGCAAACTTAAGCTCTCCAGGTGTTTAGTACTCCCACAATTCCTACAGGTAAGATGGCTGGGATTTCTGGGAGTTGAAGTGCAAAACACCTGGAGGGTCAAAGTTTTCCCATGCCTGGTCTACACAGACTGTATAGACCATTTGAAAGTAGACCATATGGCAATGCAGATGGGGCCTTAGTACATTTCATGGTAGTCTGTTACTTTCTCTTTCCTCTGATTCATTACTGATCTATACAAATGGGATATGTGATAAATGTTGCAGTATTGAAAAACAGCTTGCCAGTTTGGGGTTATATTCAAGTAGCCAACAAGCCATTGCTCCTTCTAACTTTATTCCCATTAAGCATACTAATCCCTGTTAGGATATTTTTGTGCCTTCACCTCAGTATATTGTTCTGAAGATGTATTTCTGCAAGACTTGGGTTTTCCTCTTGAGGGTATGGATGCTACCATTTTGGCTATAGAAGGATCCACACTTGAAGGAATTCCCTATTACAGCAGCGGCTGAAGAAATAATAATCTGCATTTTCCTAAATGTAGTACCATATAATACCAACTCTCTTCCTCTCATGCATACAGATAGAAAACTTGCATGATGAAAAATCTTGCTATTTTAAAATTCTTAGCTTCCCATCTCCCACTTTATCAAATTACAGGGTGTGCCAACTTCCTCAGAGACATGCTCTTACAAGACCAAGTAATTTCTAGTTCTGGAGAAAACAATAGGGGGCCAGAAGCCCAATTTTATTTTATTTTTTGGTGACATGCCAATTGCCTTTTTGGCCTCATACCAAAGCCTGTAGCTATAGCTGTGCTGAATTTAGGGGTGTTTGTTACCCTGTTAGGAAAATGTGTTCGCTGGATTCAGTTGCAAACTGCCAATTTCCAACCCTTACATGGGAAGGCATAGATATTCTCTACAGATTAGTATCCCTAAAACATTTTGTGATACACTCTCAGCTGGTTTAAATAAACACAGATGTAACACTATTCCGAACAAAACAACTCTCAACTCACTACAGATAAAATCTACCCTTTTGTAATGCTTGAGTTTACAGGACCACGGGGCTTTGTACCCAAGGTTGGGGGGTGTGTTTGGGTTGGGGGGGATGTTGGGGGGGGGGCTCTTTCTAGATGTTACCCCCATAGAACCCACAATCTGCTACTTAACATTCCTCAGAGTTTTAAAGGCCATTGAGAATTTGGCATATGAGCTATGAAAAGATTATACTTTGCTTAAAACAGGGTAGTTTCAGCTAAGTGAAGAATTTAGATGTGCGCTTAAGAGGAACAGTATCAATGTCTAGCATTTATGTAGCAATTTCCTTTCAAAATGCAGTCCAATGGTGCATCTACACCTTAGAATTAATGTTAATGCAGTTCAACACCACATTAACTTTCATCACTTAATGCTTTGAAATTATGGCAGATGTAGTTTGGTGAGGCACTAGCACTTTTAGGCAGAGAAGACTAAAGACCTTCTAGAACTACAACTCCCATGATTCTATATCATTGATCCATGGCTCAATGGCTGTTCAAGTGATGCCAAACTGCATTGTTTCTACAGTGTAGATGTAATAATAATAATAATCATCATCATCATCATCATCTTTATTTATATCCGGCCACCATCTCTCCGCAGAGACTCGGGTCAGCTAACATGAGGCCAAGCCCAACAATTACAATAAAACAAAATAAAGAACATGCAGCAGATAATAAATCAAATGAAATACAAAAAATAAAAAATACAGTAGGGTAAACACAGGATGTGAAATAAAATAAAAAGTTAAAAACATAGTGTTGAACAGAGTGTTGAAATACAAAAAATAAAAAAATACAGTAGGGTAAACACAGGATGTGAAATAAAATAAAAAGTTAAAAACATAGTGTTGAACAGAGTGGGCTGGCCAAATGCAGGGATATAATCATGCACCCTAAGACTGATTGTTCCTGCCCCTCCAAGCCATCATAATTAAGGGTGCTTTGGAAGACAGGTTGCTGTTCTTGAAATAGTAACTCATTCTAGTTCCACCACTACATATACACCAGTACATAGATTATACTGTTTTTGAAATGTGACAAAAAGTTGCACAGGGACAGTATTAGGATATGTATACAATTTGAGGAGTGGGAGCTTTTCTTCAACCACTTCTAACACTCTCTCATTTGTCTCTGGCATTGAGCTCATTTGTCAGCTCAGTAAGTGTTACACCTGGTAAAGTAGGTAGATCAGGACTGTTATTAGACCCAGATGCAAGAAAAGAGAGTAAAAAAGGAGTCTACATTCTTCCTATCGAGGCTTCCTGGTTTGAATTGGAATATTCAGGGCACGTCCAGACAGCACTTTAATCCAAGAACATTCACATTTTAAAAACGCAAATGTTCCCAGGTCCTAATCTACACATGTTCCAGAAAGTGCATGCTTTCTAGGGCAGGTGTCTAGATGCACCCCTGGAACCTTCCAGGAGAACACTTGGACACCCAACCCCCCTCCCCCAAACCCCTTTTATGAATAAAAGAACTTACTTGGCCTCCATTAGTGTGGTGCCGGAGTTCTCCTGGCATGTAGGAATGATGCACCAGGAGAAAGGGGGGGGGGGGGGGACAAAAGCAATTTTTCTCCCCCACCCCTTCTCCTGGCACACAGGAATAGCTCCAGCACCATGCTAATGGAGGCCGGGTAAGTTCATTAATTTTTAAGGGTTTTGGGGGGGGGGGAGTTGATGTCTTTGTGCTTTTCTGGAAAATCAAGAACTACTAACTGGGCTGCCCCTCAAAACCCCAGAACTTTTGAGGGAACCGTCCAGACAACGGAAGTAGTGGGTTTATCCCGTGGTTCCCAAAAAGGCACAGAATAAGCCCACTAACAATTAAATTTGCGGCAATTGTGGCGAATGAATTCATGTTTCTCTGGGACATCATCTGGATAGCCCCCTTTTAATTGCTGAAATTCCAACATTAAAGGGGCTGTCTGGATGCAGATGGGCAGTTAGGAATGGGTAACTTTGGTGAGTTCAGAGAGTAACCTACCATGGGCCACAAGTCCCTCTAGCACCAAACAGTGCCAGTTTTTAGAATTCTATGTATGCATTTTTAACCTATAGTAGAATATAGTGGTACTGAACAGGATTGGTGTGATGCTCACCCATTGGCTGCCAATCCCTGGCAAATATCCAAGAAGGAAATAAATATTTGAACCCAATGGGGACAAACTGACCCCTGGCACATTGGGGAAAATTTGTCCCATCCCACATATCATATAGCCCAAATAGCACTGCTGTAAGATCTATTCCCCCCCCCCCCAAGTGGCGCAGTGGGTTAAACCGCTGAGCTGCTGAACTTGGTGACCGAAAGGTTGGCAATTTGAATCCAGGGAGTGAGGTGAACTCCCGCTGTCAGGTCCAGCTTCTGCCAACCTAGCAGTTCAAAAACATGCAAATGTGAGTAGATCAATAAGTACCACTTCTGGGGGAAGGTAACATGGCCTTAGAGGTGTCTAAGGACAATGACGGCTCTTTGGCTTAGAAATGGAGATGAGTACCACCACCCCAGAGATGGACAAGACTAGACTTAATGTCAGGGGAAACTTTTACCTTTACTTAAGATCAGTTGGGTCCCATATTGGCAGGAAGATGGGATATATTTTAATAAGATAACATAAAAATTGATGTGAGGAATCAAAATCATGTTTGTTCATGATATACCATGTCAGAAGTTTCTCTCAATTTCTCCACACACACCCCACCCCCACAAGAAGGGGAGATGAATGACTGAGACCTGTAAAAATAGTTGGATGCTGGACCTTTTCAAAGGGACAGATTCTTACATGATCACCCTCTACACATAATATCTTCCTTAATTTTCTTTACCAATTTTTTGTCAGACTAAAATAATTTCTCTCATCCTAATGCCCACAGCATCTGCTGTTCACTGGTGAAACATAACATCCAACAGGCTGCATCCAACACTGGACAAGCAGAGTTCTATGTATGTAGCCCTTGCTTCTCCTCCTGGTTGACCATGATATACCCTTTTCTGACACTTCAATTAGGTTTTGAGGTGGGGCTACAGGGAATCTGTTCTATTAGCAGACCTTTCTATTGGCTGATGGACAGCAATCTATGCAACATAATATTTCCCCTATATTCCCCAATGTTTAATCCCAAATCTTCCATGTTAACCTAGGCCATACCAGCTCAGAAGTAACATATATACTCATGCATAAGTTTGACCTCATGGATAAATCAAGAGAAGGTTTGGGGGGCAAATGTGTGGATTTTGATATGATCTGTGGATAAGTTGAAGGTCAGTCCGCAGAGAGGTGAAAGTACCAATGCCACCTCAAGAGGTCAGACACCCCTGGCTGACACTAGCATTTCCCATGCAGTGCCATGGAAGAGAGAATAGAGGTCTGTTTACTTTAAGTTATTCTGAACTAAGCTATTGCCTTTTGCCACCCTACTCAGGGAAGGTTCTTTTTAAAATGAGAGTTACGGTGCAGTAGTCACATTGGCTCATGGATAAGCTGACCCAGGTTTTTGGGGGTTTATTTTTTGTCTAACTTTTTAAGACTTGCATAATAGTACATAGGGTAGGTGTTTTAGCATTTCAACACCAGCTCTTTGCTTGCATCCCCTCCAACTATCAGTCAATTCCAAGAAAGGTAAGTATTTTTTTTAAAACTCTAGTTGGCCTAAGAGTTCGCTAATTGTTACATGTTCGCCATCCAGCAATCAGAGATAAAAACTGGGGTACATGTGGCAACATGATATTGTGGTCTAGATGGCAAATGTAAATAATGAGAAAGAGGAGACACTACAGTAGTTTGCTTTTGCCTAAGGCACACTGATCAAACCTAGGGCCCACAGGCCAAATCTGGCCAGCCACATTATTTTATGTGGCCCATGAGGCTTTCAATGCCCGGAAACATAGTTATATTTACGCAGACTTACAATTTTTATTGGCCCTTTGAAAGCAACCATAAGGCTGATGTGGTCCTTGGTCAAAATGAGTTTGACACCCCTGGAAGCCAACTAGGAAGAATAAGATTTCATTCTTTCCTTTACCTCCTTCCCCACCCTGTTATGTTAATGGAGTGCAAATTGCTATTGCATTTTGAATACGTTTGCACCAACTGAAGTATACCAGGGACAAAGATGAGGAGGTGAGAGAAGGAGAGAGCAGTTGAGACATTTTAAAAGTAGATGAAACAATGGAAGGGGGAAGGGTTAATCAACACTGTTCCTACCACAAACAGTTAACTAGATATAATAAAGTTGGATGTGCCTTGAAGCCATACAATAACAATAACAATTGATATTTGAGGATTTTGTATGGTTCACATTTCAAAATGAATTAAGTAGATCTTCATCTCACATGAAGATCAGAAAGCAGTTATTCTCCAGACTTCATACTGGAGGATTTCATCTTCATATTTTCTGATATAGATCTTAGTTTAGAAGAAGCAGATATAAACATGTATTTTGGGACAAAATATCTTTAGGAATGTGTACTTTAAGAGAAGATATGTTTAGACATGCATATTTTGTGTGAAAGTATATTCAAAACATATATCTAAGTACTAATTTTTGTGTAGGTTTTGTTTTAAATCATCAGATTGCTACAGAAACATGTCAAAACAGGCTTTGAAATGAAGGTATGTGCAACTGACCCAGGCTAGAAATAGACTGATCTGTCCATCCCTAATTGTCGAACTACATTATAATTTTAGTATCCATTTGTATGTAGCTCTTACGTGTGCCACATTTTTACTTTTTAAATGGAATGTGAAGCAAGGTATCTGAAACCTGTGCCCATTTTAAGTTCTCCTGTGAAGCTTTAAAATGGCTCAAATAATCTTTGTTCCAAAATTCATACAAAATAATTGGAATGAGGCTCTGCCAATGCCTTCTTGAGAAGAAACTGTAGAAGCTGTTAGTATATGAGGGGGAAAAGATTTCTAATGGAAACGCTGACAGACTGCTAACCATAAGTGCTGCCTAAACACAAACACATGCTCCAGCTTTGGGGAGAATACAGCATAACCTTTAATATAAAATACACAATCCTACAAGCCTTCCCATGCTGCAGAGCTCCAGACACTGGAGCATAAGAACATGCTTCAATAAATGAAGTTTCTTGTTACTTTAGAATAGGTGATAAATTGTTGTAAGAATAAAAGACAAACCCTCCCAGATAAAGGCAAAATTCCATATAGTGTGTTTGGCAAGTGATGGTAACTACCTGTGGTCCTCCAGATGGTGTTGAAGCTCTCATAAGGATCTTCCAGCCTAATTTATGAAAACGATACAGGATTATGTCAGTTGTAATCCAACCAAACCTGAATGTGAGACTGATACCCTACTGATTTTTCATTTTTTATTAAAATATTTGTGGAGTTTGGTTGGGTTTTTTTTTTATAAAAAAAAACAACCAAATTTTAAAAATTGAAAAATGAGTTAGAGGTGGCAACACATTGCTGGAGTAGAATATTATCAAAATTTATCAAATCAGTTCAGTGGAAAACTGCATTTTATAGCAAAACAATGCATATCCTCAGCATGTTTCGATTCCTGTAAACTTTGTTCAAAAGGATTTGGTACTTTTTGGAAACAAGCTCTACATTTCTGTTCTTTCCTATATCTGAAGCTATTGGGATGTGGTACAAACAGTTAAGGGAATAGTAAAACAACTATAAACTTGTTTATTTAAAAAGTATGAGCTATCCCTCAAGCGATACTACCATGATCTGTGTAGCTGCGTGGGTGTGCTTGTCCATTTAGTAATTGCTTTCACCAAATGTGTGTGTGTGTGTGTGTGTGCATACACACACACACACACACATTTATATATCTGTGTGACTGGAACACTTTAGCAGTGATGTTGTTTTGTTCTTTTCAGTGCTTATTGAAAAATAAACTGCCTTGTTCCCCCGTGCTGAAACCAAATGACATTCTGAAAGCTTCCATCTGATAAGGCTAAAACCAGAATGGTCCCACCAGACTTGGTTTCCATTAGAACTTGGCAAAACATAGTCCTCTTATACTGAAAGATTAATTAGGGCTTGCCTACAGTAGCAAGCTAAAGCCAAGAGGAAATTCATAGATATAAAGAATGTGCTGTTAAGAAAGCCATGGAAAGTCAATGGCATTGCCTGATTGGGCCCAAAGAAAATTTAATCTTCTTGTTAGATCATATACCTCATTTTTTTGTTTGTTTTTCTAAGCGGCTTCCAAAATATTAATCTCCATCAATGAGACCGAATCATATTTCTTTCAGAATCGTTTGTCGAGTCCAATCAAGCCATTCCAGATACCATCTGGTTCTAAAATGGGGAAAGCCTTTTTTAGGCAAATGCTAGTATATTTTCAAATATAGCCAATACATTAGGAATGCAATTAGAAATTCTACCCATTTTCTGGTTCTGTCTGTCTGTAAGCTTCTATCCCCATATACAATAATAGGTGTGTGAGAGTAAATAGAAAGTTCAGCAGAATAGCATTTCCACATCCCGAGAAAAACAGAAGCATTTAACATTGTTGTTAAGAATTTTGTTCATTGAGATATTCAGTTAATTGATGATTTCTTATTCTTATAGAATAAAAATAAAATAATTACGTAAAATGCCCGGAGAGCATTTATAGGTGGGCCAATCTATTCTGAAAGGTCCTGTGTTACATATTAAACTGAGGGTTCAGGTTCACATGTTCCCTCCACATAATATGCAGAACATCTGCACCAGTGAGCAATATTTATAATGCTTTACCCAAGACAACCTGATGGAAAAACCACAGCCTGAAACTGGGAACTGTTAGTTTTTGGATTACAGCTTCCAAATTCCCATAGCCATCTGAGCCAGTGAGACCTCGAGTCCAAAAACTATTAATGAATTTATTTATTACAGTCACAGACCAGAAGTTTGAAACTTCAATACAATAAAATCAGAGGTTTTTTGAAATATTAAAAACAGAAGTTCAAAACATTAAAAGCAGAAAGTTCAAGGTACACAACCAACATAATCGGGTTAATATTGGAAACATACGAAGTTTGAAGCATGTTTTACAAATGACATCTGATTAAAATATATATTAAAATGAGTAGATTGAGACATTTATTCACTAAAATCATCTGCAATCTATCTCTTTAATTTTATAGCTGCAGCACAGAACCAAAGAATTCATCAAACGGTCGCCAGAACTACTCTGCTTCGTAATGGGGTGTGAGGAACCTGGTGCCCTACGGTCCGCATCACTTGGCTCCTGCAAAGGATGATCAGATGGGGGAAAGCATGACCACATGTGGTGTGTGTGGCTTCCTCTCTATGGATTGCAATGGCAACACGCGAGCCGTCCCATGTTGTCCTGGCGGCAGCATGCACCGGCACTGCCCTCCTTTATCTACGGAGCTGCACCAGCTCCATTTGATGGAAACCAGCCGGCTTGGTCAGTGACCAAGGCTAAATTGCTGCATGCTGCCAAATTTAGTCCTGTGTGAAGCTCTATTAAAGCGATTCATGGTTTCCTATAGTCTTTTTGATAATTCAAAAAGTATTTGCCACTTCTTCCATGAATCTTCTACATAATAGGGGTAATAAGAGGAGATTGAATGTCCTTGTAGAAGTGACAACGTAATAGGACATGCCTAGCAGTTTTCACCTCCTCCAGACCACAAGTCTACTCACTCATGGTAGGGGATGACTGCAGTAGTGCTGATGGCAGAACACTATATCTGTGTTTCAAATGCTTCAGCCCAACGCCAGGTATGGATCTTTTAAACCCACTATTGGCTAAAATCTTGGTTAAAATTGATATTTTTGGTCCAGCAGGCCTGACCCATCTCACTTTCCTAGGCAAGTTTCGTACAAAATGGAAATCTATGCTGCAGGAGAAACTGAGAAGCCTGGGGTTTTCACCTCAGGCTTCAATAACCCTTGGATACGACAAGGCCAAATCCAACCTATCTGGGATGTGGAGTTGCAAAGGCATATTGGACAAATGGGCAGGTACCAATAATATTTTTTTTTAATGTGAGGTTGTTTACTCCAAGTTATTTATCCAAGCTAGATATTCCAAAATTCGGGAAACCCTTCGCTCTGGCCAGATTTAATGTTTTGCCAAAAACTCTAGGAATTGTAGTCAATGGCTTATTGACTAGTTCCACATAAAGCAGAACTAGTAGATCAATGGAACTTCCATCAGTGGTGATTTTTCCATGTTGCACTATAAATACAGCCTGTTGTTATATAAGAATGCACACTAACACACAACAAATTAAAAATTAGATTAAATTAAAACACAAACAAATTAAAAATATATTAAAGGAGCAGATTTCTTCACCACTGGGTTTGTTTATCATTTGCTGTTTATATCTAAAACAGCTGAAATTGTCTTTTCTTTCCAATGTAGTCTGGTAGGATGCGTTGTATCTTGGATTTCCAGCAGCCGCACAAAGTAAGGAAAAGAGAAAGGCTGTTATTGAGTGGTTGGTATCACAGGCAAAAATAACAACCCAGAGAGCTTTCTCCTTATCAGCGACCTTTTGATATGGCTTTTCATCACAAAGATAAAATTTGACATCCTTTCTTTTTCTTGCTCACACACTCAGTTATACGACTGAACATACAAAAGAAGTGTACATCATGGTTTACTTAATTTACTTGCTAAAACAACTAAGTGAAAAACATTAATATTATATGTAGATTTTCTGCAACAACAAAGGAGACAAAAGGGTGTTGTTGGGGAGGTAGGGAGAAAGAGAACTCTGTGGCTGCTCCCAATTTGTGGAATTTCTTTGCACAGGAGGCCGTTCTTTTCTCATCTCATCTTGTTGCATCAACTTTTGTTTGTTTAGGCAAGCATTTGGCATTTAAGTGGGTTATTTTGGCCTGCTTCCTCCTGGGTTTCTGCCATATCTGGAAGGGCCCTAAGGTTTTCTTGACAAGACTCACTCAGAAAGTGTGAGTTGTCCAAAACCATCCAGTAGGTTTCATGGCCAAGTGAGGATTCAAATCCAGATCTCCAGAGCTGTGTAGTCCAACATTCAAACCACTACACCACACTGGATCTCATCTTTTGAATACAACTGGTGAAAGGGCTTGTCTTAAAATGGTGTGTATGTATTTATTAATTTAATTTATTGATTACAATATTTACATCCCACGGTTTTTTAAAGATCCCGGGGCATCTTACAATAAAATCAACTTATTTTATTATTTTATTATTTATTGCGATTTCTGCGTCGCCGACTCCCGAGGGCTCGCGGCGACTCACATACTAAGGCTCAATGCCAGGTACAACATAAAAGCATAAAGTACAAAAATGTAACACAGTTAAAAACAGGCAGTACAATTAAAACAATTAAAACAGTTAAAAACAGCGATTAAACAACAGCGGTAGCCGGTAAATTGGACCGGGGTGGGTAGGGGCCTACTCCCCAAAGGCCTGCTTAAACAGATAGGTTTTGCAGGCCCGTCTGAAGGGGAGTAGGTCCCCAAACTCTGGCCTCAGCCGGAAGGGCGTTCCATAGCGTAGGAGCTATCACGGAGAACGCCCTCGGGCGAGTGGATGTTAAGCGAGCCAGCTTGGCAGATGGAACTGCCAGCAAGTTGGCCTCTACAGACCGTAGTGATCTCGGTGGGCAATATAGGGTGAGACGGTCCTCAGGTACGCTGGCCCCAGGCCGTGAATGGCCTTGAAGGTAAGAACCAACACTTTGAAGGCGACCCGGTGCTCAATAGGCAGCCAGTGCAGATCCCGCAAGATTGGAGTTATTCGGCAACCTGCTGGAGCCCCAGACAGGAGCCGGGCGGCGGTGTTCTGCACCAGCTTGAGCTTCCGGATCGACGACATAGGCAGGCCAACGTAGAGCGCGTTACAGTAATCTAGCCTCGAGATGACCGTGGCTTGGATCACCGTGGCGAGGTCGTTCCGGGAGAGATAGGGGGCCAGCCTCCTTGCCTGGCGGAGGTGAAAAAAGGCAGCCTTGCTGGCCATGGAGACCTGGGCCTCCATGGTCAGCTGGGAGTCCAGATGGATGCCAAGGCTCCTCACTGACGGCGCTGGATGTAGTGCCGCACCGCCCAGGGTCGGAAGCCGGGCACCCATCCCGCCCGGGCGGCCCAGCCACAAGATCTCCGTCTTCGCCGGATTCACCCTCAACCTACTGGCTCGCAGCCATCCAGTGACGGCTTCAAGGCAATGTTGGAAATTATCGGGACGGACTCCGGCCTGCCCCCATCCTCAGAATGAGCTGAGTGTCATCAGCATATTGATGACAGGTCAGCCCATAACTCCGCACCAGCTGTGCAAGCGGCTGCATGTAGATGTTAAATAACAGAGGGGAGAGGATGGCCCCTGAGGGACCCCACAGGTCAGTGGGGGAGCCCTCAGAGACCACCCCCCCTCCTCACACGCTGAGACCGCTGGCGGAGGAAGGAGGCCAGCCATTTAAGGGCTGTCCCCTCACTCCGGCCATGGCCAGGCGGTGGATCAAAAGATTGTGGTCGACCGTGTCAAACGCTGCCGTGAGGTCCAATAACACGAGCAGCGCAGACCCGCCTTGGTCGAGCTGGCAGCGGAGTTGATCTGTGATGGAGACCAAGACCGTCTCCGTCCCGTGCCCCGAGCGGAAGCCGGACTGGAAGGGGTCAAGCCATGTTGCGTCATCCAAGAAGGACTGCAACTGCTCCATTACTGCCCTCTCAACTACCTTGCCCAGGTACGAGAGATTCGACACCGGGCGGTAGTTGGAGGGAACCGCGGGTCCAATGATGGTTTCTTCAGTAATGGAGCCACCACCGCCTCTTTCAACCACTCTGGAAAAACTCCTTGCTCAAGGGAGCTGTTAATGATATTCAACAGAGGCCCACGTAGCCCCTCCAGGCAAGATCTAACAAGCCAGGAGGGGCACGGGTCGAGGGAGCAGGTGGTAGGGCGAGCTGCAGTCACTATCTTGTCAACAGCATCTCGTCCAGTGGCCGAAACCGGTCGAGGGTGGGCCCGGCGGAGGGCCACGGTCTCTCTAGCTCTCTCACTGTATCAACTGTGGCTGGGAGGTCCCGGCGGAGGCTCAGTATCTTGTCTGCAAAAAAGCTCTGGAAAGCACCGGCAGTGAGGGCCTGATCACTATTTTTTGGGACAGTAGGGACCGTCGTCAAGGACCGAATCACCTTAAACAATTGGGCCGGGCGTGAGCCTGCAGACGCTATCAAGGCAGAGAAGTATTCATTTTGGCTGCCTTGACAGCATGCTCATAAGTCTCTTTTAATAGCTTATAAGCTGATAATGAGGCTTCGTCACGGAGCTTCCGCCACTCGCGCTCAAGCCGTCTCCTTTCCCGCTTCATGGTCCTGAGGTCCCCTGTATACCAGGGGGACCGATGATTGCGGGGTCGGAGAGGGCGCCTAGGAGCAATCTCGTCGAGGGCTCTGGCCAGTGAGGTGTTCCAGGCCTGGACAAGCTCCTCGACTGAGACGCTGGTAGACTCCAGATCCTCAGAGCATTCAGGAACCTACCGGGTTCCATAAGTCTCCTTGGGCGAACAAAAATCCGTTCGGCGCCCTTGCATGGGGGAGGCGGTTGCTCAACCCGGATCCTTAGAGCACAGTGGTCCGACCATGGAACCTCTATTACTTAAAATGATAAATAATTATAAAAAGTTATACATTGTCTCCTGAGAGAAACAATTATTTCTTCACAAATACACATGTGTAGGTTGAACAAATAGTTGCAACCTACTTGACCTAAAGAAAATTCCACTGATTTCTGTGGAAATCAATTCTTTGTTTTTTAAAAAGGGAGGGGGGTATAATGGTTGGATTTTAATGGGACTACATTTGGCCTTGCCTTAATGATGGAGTGATTAACATTGCAGCCTGGTCTTCCTTTAAGGAGGCTGGTTGTGCTCACGGTTACTAAAGGATAATAGTGGTCTCAGGCATCAAATTATGGATCTCTGATTAATTGCATCCCACATTTTAGTTTTACCATTTGGCATTTTTAATGTTTTTCTTTCCAACGGTACTTCTTTAGTAGTAAAGTCCGAATTGTCATTTGGTAGTGTAAAAGTTCATTTATTCAAGTCACCAACCCATATACATACAATGCACAAAGTTGTTATAGACACGAATTTCCTCCTAACCTTGTAATGAAGCATTCCCCCTTTTTCTAATGAGTCTCCAAGCAGTGAGATGCCTCATGAGTATTTTCCCAATATGCCTTTCAAAGAGAGAATGGCTGCTTTCTACATCACCACCTGCTCTGTATGTCTGCTGAAAATGTTACCCAGATGTTCCCCGATCTCACAGATGCTGGGATTCTCTTGAGTCTGTGGAGAAGGCAATCAACACACTCATTGCCCCAAATGTGAAGCAGCTGCAAGAAAACAAAACATACCTTCAGCAACAGTTATGGAATTAGAAAGCATAGAAATATTAGGAACATACTTAGGAGCAAGTAGTTCGGCTCCCTTGTGGTTTTGCTTGGAAGGAAGCTTTATGTTGCTTAGACAGAGCTGCACACTTCATATAAACATACATAATGCATCACATATCATTCACTGGAAATGATACATTCATTACACATTTTAAGAGCATTTCTTGTAAATCAGGGAAACTGTAGCCTTGTAGATCTTACTGGATTCCAATTTCAATCAGCCCCGGACAGCCTTGCCAACAAAAAGAGAAGTGGGAGGGCAAGGGAGCTGGAGTTCATCAGAAAAAAATCAGATTTGCTATCACTGGCGCAACTTAAAATAGAGTAATGCACTTTAATCTTTTACTATTCCGGAAGTCTCAATAGTGAGCAGAGTAAGGACCAAGAGGGAAGGTAACCCCCCGCCCCCAGTTCAATCCATGGCCTCCATTTATCCGGAGTAGGAAAGTTCTTGCCTGCCCAGTTTTATTTTAATTTCTATTGAAGGCACTGAACAACAACTGAAAAAGGGGTTGGTTTATAAGACATGACATGATGTGATGCTGAAAAAGCATCCTTATAGCCTAGTGGAGTATTTTTAGATTAACTTGTCGTTTCATTATTCTGCTTGTTTTACACTGCTGTGAACTGCTCCGAGCTTCTAGAGGGAGCGATCTAGAAGCCGAAATAATAAATAAATAAATAATCACTGCTGATTCAATGCAAAGGTGACCGTTGGATGTTGACAACAGTCATACAGGTGAAGATAAAGAGAATATTTTAATAAAACCCGCAAATAATCAAACCCACAGATGTGGAGGGCCCATTGTATTTCATGTATTTCATGTATTTCATATATACCAGCTCTTCAGCTTAGAAATGGAGATGAGCACCACCCCCCATGTCAAGGGAAAACCTTTACCTTTACTATACTATACCATAAACTCTGTATTGACTTGATATTAATACTGAAATGCAGTAATTCAAGGCAAATGGAGACAAACATAACACAGTTTTACTGTATTATAAGAACAGCTTTGTGAATGCAGTGGGCAATATTTAATGAAATGGCAATCAATAAACTTTTACCAGTCACTTGAGTTCCAGTTAATTGAGAGTCTAGTATATTTGGAACCTTGGAATTCCGGACACAGGGTGCTCCATGTATATATTCATGTGGCCGGCATGACTGTATGGAGCACTCTTACCTTCCCACAGAAGCGGTACCTATTGATCTACTCACATTTGCATGTTTTCGATCTGCTAGGTTGGCAGAAGCTGGACCTAACAGCCTGCTCACCCGGCTCTCTGGATTTGAACCGCCAATCTTTCGGTCAGCAAGTTCAGCAGTTAAACTGCTGTGCCATAGGGAGCTCCCATGGTATAGTACAGTGCTGTCCAACTTCTTCCAGCCCAAGGGCCAGAAGAAGTGTCACTGATCACCTGGGGGGCCGCAGTGAGCGGGGGGCGTGGCCACTCCTGGGGCGTGGCCACTCCGGGGGCGTGGCCGGCCTCCTGCTTGTGACCGCCCATTTTCAGGAGGTTTCCCTGGGTGACGTTAGGCTGGGTGGCGCCTGGCGTCACCCAGCCTAACGTCACCAGGGAAACCCTCCGCAAGCCTGGAAGGCTGCCGGGAAGCGAGAAGTGGCGCTCGCTTCCCCCGCGAGCCTTCCAGGCTTCGGGGAGGGTTCGCCCGGCTCCTGTGTCCCTCTGAGCAGAGGGACATGGGAGCTGGCGGCGGCTCCCCGCAAGCCTGGAAGGCTGCCGGGGGAAGCGAGCGGCGCTCGCTTCCCCGCGAGCCCCAGGCTTCGGGAGGGTTTCGCCCGGCTCCTGTGTCCCTCTGAGCAGAGGGACATGGGAGCTGGGCGAAACTCCCGCAAGCCTGGAAGGCTGCCGGGAAGCGAGAAGCGGCGCTCGCTTCCCCACGAGCCTTCCAGGCTTCGGGGAAGGGTTTCAGAGGGACACAGGAGCTGGGCGAAAACTACCCCGCCAGCCTGGATGGCTGGTGGGAGAAGCGGCGCCACTCGCTTTTCATGAGCCTTCCAGGTTTGGGGAAGGGTTTCGCCCGGCACTCGCGTCTCGAGTGCCGGGTGAAAACCCTTCCCAAACCGGAAGGCTCGCGGGGAGCGAGCTTGAAGGGAGGAGGCGCGCGAGGGACCCCCCCCTCCAAGGCATCGGCTCCCGGAGAGAGAGAGGGAAGAAGAGGGCGGTGCAGGGAGGAGGAGCTAGCTCTCTTCCTCCTCCCTGCACCGCCCCTTGTCCCTCTCGCCGGCGCCGATGCAAACCGGTTTGCATCGGCGCCGGTGAGAGAGGGAAAGAGGGCGGGGGCAGGGAGGAGGAGCTGGCTCACTTCCCTCCTGCCCTGCCCCCCCTCCCCGCCGCCATTTAAATTTTTTAAAAAAATTAAAAATGGCGGCGGGGGCATAGCTGGGGCCGGAGTCAACAGGCTGGGGGGCCGTGTACGGCCCCAGGGCCGCCAGTTGGACAGCCCTGGTATAGTATATAGGTTAAGTCTATTTTTAAGTTATTCTCATGCAACTACAAACATTTATCCATCATCTGCCAATCCCCATGTATGTTGGTTAACTGAGAGTCTACTCTTCATGTACCGCAAATTACTAGCCAGGTCCAAGTACTAGACAACTTCATTATGACTAGATTAGTTCAAACTCAAGCACTGAACCGTATGTAATTATGGACTGAGCTGGAAAAAGCATCTCATTATCAAAAGCGGTCAAACATTAACATTATTAACCTCATTTTCCGAACCTAAAGAGAAGGCAGTGCTGGTTAACGGAGAGTCTACTGTATTCTAATATCTGAATTTGTTTATATGGTTGGCTACGACAGTGGCACCTTTTATATTTGGTGGTTTAATGTATATGTTATGTATATGCTATCGCACAATAACTTTATTTCACGCACTATTATATGTGATCCATGTTTATATCAGTGTTTCTCAACCTGGGGGTCGGGACCCCTGGGGGGGGTCATGAGAGGGCATCAGAGGGGTCGCCAAAGACCATCAGATAACACACTGTTGGTCTTAGGGGTCCTGTGAGGGAAGTTTGGCCAATTCTGTCATTGGTGGGGTTCAGAATGCTCTTTGATTATAGGTGAACTATAAAACCCAGCAACTACAACTCCCAAATGTCAAGGTCTATTTTCCCCAAACTCCACCAGTGTTCACATTTGGCCATATAGCGTATCCATGCCAAATTTGGTCCAGATCAATCATTGTTTGAGCCCACAGTGCTCTCTGGGTGTAGGTGAACTACAACTCCCAAACTCAAGGTCAATGCCCACTAAACCCTTCCAGTATTTTCTGTTGCTCATGGGAGTTCTGTGTGGGAAGTTTGGTTCAATTCCATCGTTGGTGGAGTTCAGAATGCTCTTTACAGGTTAACTATAAATCCCAGCAGCTACAACTCCCAAATGACAAAATCAATCTATAGCAGAGTTGGTACTTTGGGCAGAAGTACAGTCAGGAGAGAGTGATGCACAAGCAAGAGCTATAGGATAGCTGGCTTTCTGTGCCAGAAATCACGCTGGCATGCAAGCCGTAAATGCTGTACCCTGATTGGTACGCCGAGCGTATGCAGGGATTTGCTAAAGTACATCATGTGTCTTCAATGATAACAAAAGCCTTGATTGGCCAAAGCAGTACATGGCGTGGGTTTGTTTACCTAAATGCTAATAGGATAAGAACTACGCAAGCGCAGAAGGGTCTGCCCCCTCCTTTGCTGGCAGGGAAGAGGCAGAAGCAAATGTTGCGATTTGGATACAGGCTGGCCAGAGCTGCTGATACTGTTCTATGGGAAATGAATTTCTTGCTGCGCCACAGTGTTTAACAAATAGAAGCCTGATAATGATGTGATGCTAATGAAAGTATTGTGTTTAATTGGATATTGAAATATGTTGTGATGCACCGGCCAATGAGGGGTTGTGAAGAAGGGCGGGCCAAGATCTGCCGCCATGAGGGGTATATAATGAATGCTCTTAGAATGTATGTTAGGATTTGCCCGGAGCAGCGTGTTCTGTGGGTGAACCCCACCAGCTGGTGTCAAATTTCAATAAACTTGACTTCACTTTTAAAACAGTCAATTGTTCGTTCTCTCGTTCCTGTGCCCGCGTGTCCATGTTGCCGTTGGCAAGAAGGTTATTTGCCACCCGGAGTTCTGGGACTCCTAATTTGCTGCTACAAATCACCCCGCCAACCCCACCAGTATTCAAATTGGGGCAAATGTGGCCCAGCTAATGAAAATACATCTTGCAAATTAGATATTTACATTATGATTCGTAAGCGTAGCAAAATTACAGTAGCAGCGAAAATAATGTTATGGTTGGGGGTCACCACGAGGAACCGGATTAAGGGGTCACGGAATAAGAAGGTTGAGAAGCACTGGTTTATATGGTTGGCTGAGACAGTGACACCTTTGGTTTTGGGTGGTTTAATGTATATGTTATCGCACAATAACTTTATCTCGCACACAATAGTATTAAATATATGTGGTCCATGTTTATAAGGTGTATAGGAAACATAATTGAACTTCGTGCTTGGGCTTGGGTCCCATCTATCTCCAAGAGGGCTCATTCTGCACAGACTGCTGGCCCCTCACATCTCTGGCTCTCACTTTTGCAGGTGGGTTGTTTATGGAGTTCAAAGGTTCACTCTAGGATCTCTTTGCCGTTCGCCGTCCCTGCCAACTGATGTGGAAGCTGGCCCATTCCAACATCCCATTAGTGAGGTTCCTGCGTTGAGATGGATGTAATGTAACCAGGCCTTGGGTCACCTTCGCTGTGCTCCGCCTACATCCTCGTCTCTTCAGGGCCGATCTTTCCCGAGCGCTTTCTTTCGCGCGTTCGGGTATTTCCGTGTCACGAAAACTGCCCGATCTTTCCTATTCGGGTACTTCCGGAAAAGGCCACCCGATCGCGTTCGGGTCCTGCCGTAGAGGACTGCGGCGCTTTCCCTTCCCGGCGCGCGGTGCATTGTGGGGGCGGCGCGCGGCGGCTTGTGGGTCGCGAGGAAGGAGGAGAATCCTCGCCTCGGACTCGGGCGGCCGCCATCTTGCTTCTCCGCGGCCGGGCTTGGGGCCTGTTGCGAGGGAGGAACCGCCGCCGCCGCCTTCGCCGCCGCTGCTGCCCGGGAGGTTTGGCGCGGATGCGGTGGTGAGGGGCCCAAGGAGGCCAGGCAGCGAGGCGCCCTCGGGATGGGCCGCTCCCGCTCGCGGAGCTCGTCCCACTCGAAGCGCGTCAAGAGCTCCAAGCACAACAAGAAGAACCGGAGCCGCTCGCGGTCCCGCTCCCGGGAGAAGGAGCGGCCGCACAAGCGCTCCAAGTCGCGGGAGGGCAAGCGGGCGAGGCGGAGGGAGTCCCGCTCGCGCTCCAACACCGCCCCGACCCGCCGCGAGCGGGAGAGGGAGCGCGAGCGAGAGCGGGCCTCCTCCCCGCCCGACCGCATCGACATCTTCGGCCGCACCGTCAGCAAGCGCAGCAGCCTCGACGAGAAGCAGAAGCGCGAGGAGGAGGAGAAGAAGGCCGAGTTCGAGCGGCAGCGGAAGATGTAAGGGCCTCTGGCGAGGGGGAGGGAGGGAGGGAGGGAGGGAGGGGCGGCCTTCCCCGCCACAGGCATGGCTTATGAGGACACCAGGGGCAGCCGCTTCCTGCAAGGCCTGTGTGCCAGGCCCCGGCGCTGGCGGCCTGGGCCCTCCGCAGCACGTGTGTGTGGCTGCGGCGCCTGGCTGGGCCGGCCTCCCGAGGACGGCCCCCTTTTCCGCCGCCTCGCCCCTCCCTCATCCCCTTCTCGCATTCAAGTCAATGAGCTGAGCTGTCACACTTGTTTTAAGCCAGTGGATCCCACTCTTCAACATTAGTATCATCAGCTTTACAGTCGGTTTAGTGGTTTGGGCTGCTGATTCAGAATAGACCACATGGAATAGACCACCCCGGTGGTGCAGTGGGTTAAATCGCTGAGCTGCTGAACTTGCTAAACTAAAGGTCACAGGTTCGAAACCCGAGTGGTGTGAGCTCCCCGCTGTTAGGCCCGGCTTCTGCCAACCTAGCAGATCGAAAACATGCAAATGTGAGTAGATCAATAGGTGCCGCTCCAGCAGGAAGGTAAACAGCACTCCATGCAGCAGGGGTGGGCAATTACCGGCCCTCCAGGTGTTTTGGACATCAACTCCCAGAAATCCCAGCCAGTTTACCAGCAGTTAGGATTTCTGGGAGTTGATGTCCAAAACACCTGGAGGGCCGGTAATTGCCCACCCCTGCCATGCGGTCATGGTGGCCGCGTTACCTTGGACGTGTCTACAGACAACAGCTTAGAAATTGAGACGAGCACCCACAGAGTTGACACAAGTGAACATAATGTCATAGGAAAACCTTTACCTACACTATTTATTTATTAATTATGTCATTTATATTCTGCCCTTCTCACCCCGCAGGGGACTCAGGGCGGATCACAATGCACATATACAGGCAAACATTCAATGCCATTGACATACAGCATATATAGACAGGCATAGAGGCAATATAACATTCCAGAAATCAGTTAAATTTAGCCTCCCTAAATTTCCTACTTGACAGATGCAACTGTCTACATCAGCTCAAGTTTCTGATACAGAACATATGTCGCCCAGTAGTTGCCATCTGCTTGCCCACAGAAAACCATATTTAACACTATAAGAGAGTTTTGCAAGACCAGTAATAGCGGGGCTGCAGACCATATTTTAGTTCTTGCAGATCACTGCTGGTCCACAGACCACTGGTTGGGAACCACTGTTTTAGGCGATTCCCTTCCGTCACGTTTCATTCTTCTCAGGGTTGGGAAGATCCTGATTTGAAGGCCAGAAACCTTGTTTCCTAACATAAGGGATGGCCCCTTTTTGTATATAGTGCTTGCTTATATCCATTGAGGTTTGATATCACCCCCCCCCCCCCCCCGATATCAAACCTATTTCCTGATGTAAGATTTGTATATAGTGGTTGCTTATATCCATTGATATAGGCCCCTGGTGGCACAATGCGTTAAACTGCTGAACCTGCTGACCAAAAGGTTGGCGGTTCGAATCTGGGGAATGAGGCGAGCTCCGCAGTTAGATCCAGCTTCTGCCAACCTAGTAGTTTGAAAACATGCGAATGTGAGTAGATCAATAAGTACCACTTAAGCAGGAAGGTTACAGCTCTCCATTCAGTCATGCCGGCCACGTGAACTTGGAGGCATCTACTGACAACGCTGGCTCTTCCGCTTAAAAATGGGATGAGCACCACCCCCACCCCCAAGGGTAGGACCCGACTAGGCTTAATGTCAAGGGGAAATCTTTACCTTTTTTATATCCATTGAGGCATGATTTCAGGAGACCCCTCGCCTTTTGTTTCATTGTCTTTCATCTCCTGTTTTCAAGGGGGCCTCTTCTGCAAAACAAGTCTTTGATCTGCAGGCCAAAAAGCTTCAGAATGATAAAGTGGGTTAATAATAATAATAATAATAATATTAATAATGTGGTCCCTCCTTGTATCCATTGAGGTTTGGTTTCAGGACCCTCATGGTTATCCCAGTTTTCTCCCTCTTCCCAATTTCTTTCCTCTCAGAGTTGCAAGGGGTCCTATTTGTGTAGAAAGTCCCTGATGGCCAGAAAACTTGTTCCTTGATCTAAGGCAGTGGTTCTCAACCTGTAGGTCCCCAGGTGTTTTGGCCTATAACTCCCAGAAATCCCACCCAGTTCACCAGGATTTCTGGGAGTTGAAGATCAAAACATATGGGGACCCACAGGTTAAGAACCACTGCCTCTCTCCTTTTATATAGTGGGCTCTTGGTATCCACTAATGTTGAGTTATAACAAAAAATCAGTGGGTATTTGTTTTTATATTCATAGGAATGAACAATCATTATTAATAATAACTAGCTGATCCCGGCACGCGTTGATGTGCCCTATTTAGGAGATGCGAGAAAGTTTGAGTATGTATGGGTTGGAATTGATGTTGTGTAGCCTGGTGGACAGGAAAGGTAGGAAAGAGGCAAAGAAGGAAGGAAAAGGAATGAATGTGGGGTGGACATACGTGTAGAATAATAAATAGGGTGGGAGAAAGAAAGAAGTGTTGTCTGTTTGCTGTAAGAGCGAAAGTTGCAACGGGTCACCGTGATCTGCACATAATGGCTTTGCAGTTTCAAGGTGTGGCTGGTTACTGTTGTAGTTGGATCCTTTGTTGGGAGGTGATTAGCAGTCCCTGTTTTTTTCTTGTTTGGAGTTCCCTTGTTTATGAGTTTTTTCTGGAGACCTGTCCACCTCCTCTGAGGATGCCTGTAGCCATAGATGGGGGAGTAATGTCAGGAGAGAATGTTTCTGTCCGCCCCCCGCTTTCTCTGTCTTCGTCGCTTTTCTCCCCTCCCTGGTGCCTGGACTTACTTGATGCGGGTCCCCATGGCTGCCTGCCTGGGCTCCTGTTTGACTGTTTGAGGGGCTAGTTCACTGGGCTCACTGGGAAGGAGGGCAGAGACTGGGCCGTGCAGTGCCTTCTGGGAAGTGTAGTTCCATGGCCGTGACCGCTTCGTCCGCCTTATCCCAGCCAGTTTTGGACCCGGGATGTGTTGGCAGCGCCGTTATTTGCCTCCTCTGCCGTCTCCTTGGCCTCCTCCGTGCTGGGAAGCGGCGGATAAGGGGGCACGGTGTTGCCTGTGGGGGTCAGGTCCGGGAGTGTGCCTGCCTCTCTCTGAGGTTAGCTTCCGGGTCCGCTCGGCTCTCTGGGAAGGAGGGCGGAGACTGGGTCATGCGGGGTCTTCTGGGAACGGTAGTCCCTTGGTGGTGGACGCTTTTTCTGGAGTCTCTCAGCAGCTTTTGGACTTGTTTTGTGCGGGCGGTGTCGTGGGCGGCTCCTCTGCCGTCTTCTCGGCCTCCTCCGCAGCCTCCCAGCGGGTCCCGGACTCGGGAGGCGCCGTGGCCACCTTGGTCCCGGCGTCGCCCGTGCGGGTCGGGTCCGTGAGCGGCTGGTAGGTGGTGGAGGAGGCGGCGGAGGAGGTGGGCTCGGCGGCGCCCATACGGCCCAGGTGTAGGAGCGGGTGGGAGGCGGCGGAGGAGGCGGTTATGGCGTCGTCGTGAACGGTGAGCGGGGACTGAGGGGATGGGGTTTTTGGGGGGGGTCAGTGCGCCTGCACAATTGTTTTCCCTCTCCCGTCCCCTAGTGGGGGAAAGAGGGCATTGCTATTCCTCAAGCTCCGCAACGCCAGGTCCCGCCGCAACGCCAGGTCCCGTTGCCAGTGTTTTCGGGGTTATCCTTGGGGGTCTTCCGAGGTACCTTGGTGGGGTTTTTTGTGCTCTCTAGGTACCTCGTGGTATGTGGGAATGTGTGGGGTGGTTATAGTGGCTCTGGGGCTTATAGTTTTCCTGTCCATTCGAGCCGTTGCACGACCATTCTCCTTTTATATATATAGATAATTTATGTATTATTACAATTATTTTGTAAAGTAAGTCCATGATTTGAAACCAGAACGCTCATTCCTTGATAGAAGGAGTGTTTTATTTCTTTTATACGGTGCTCATACTCACAACCCAGGAATATGGAGTTAAAGTGCTGGCTTTAGCCTATAAAGCCCTAAACAGTTCTGGCCCAACTTACCTGGCCGAATGCATATCCCCTTATGAACCATCTAGGATGTTAAGATTGCCTGAGGAGACTCTGTCTACATCACAAATGCGTTTGGCAGGGACGAGGGACAGGGCCTTCTCAGCAGTGGCCCCTCAGCTATGGAACACCCTTCCCAGGGACATTAGATCAGCCCCCTCTCTTTTGGCCTTCCAAAAAAACCCTCAAAACTTGGCTATTTGAGCAGGTGTTTGAAATGGCAGTGTAACTGACATAGGATTTGGAACAATTGACTATGAGATTGGACTATGCTTTAATCTTTGAGATGTACTGATGTTTTATTGTTATAATTTTAATCATGTGTTAATGTTTTTAATATGTTCTAAATGTTGCTTTTATGATGTTGTAAACCGCCCCGAGTCGCCTTCGGGCTGAGAGGGAGCGATATACAAATGTGCTAAATAAATAAATAAATAAAGGTGGATACAGGCATTTGCCAAAATGTGTCCCAGAAGAGTGATGACTAGGAATATACAATGGTTAATTTGTATCTGCAGTGGTTTGGTTCCAGGACTCCCATGTTTACCAAAATCAATGGATGTTCAAAATCTATTATACACAGCAGTGTAGTAAAATGGTATAAAATGGTAAAATCAAAGTTTTGGGGGGTCCGGGTCCCTTTTTGTATATTAACTGTGTACCCTGTTTCAAACTTTAAGGAGAGGCAGGTAACAAATAAAATTTGTCATTCTTACTTTACAAGGAAGTACCTGATTTGATGTGCCCAAAGCACACTCTTTGATATTTTTAAGGATACCCCCTTCTGAGGGTTGGATAGCTGTTCCTTACATACTGTGGGCATTTGGTATCCATTGAGGTTTCATTCCAGGATCCCTATTGATACCAAAATCCATGGATTCTGAAGTCCCATTATACACATATGCACATTATAGAATTGGGGTCTTTATATAAAATGGCAAAAGGATTGTTTGCTTTTGAGATTAAAAAAATATTTTTCAAGCTGTGAACAGTTGCATCTGTAGATGCAGAGAACCAACTGGACTGAACAAGATATCGGAAGAAAACTGTGTTTGGTGATGTGGCACCTTTATAGAAACAGGAGTGTATGCATCGTGTAATTTGTTAATTTGGACAATACATGACTAGGTTAACTGAAGTCAATACTCTCATTTGCTGCTTAGATAGGATTCAAATTTGTTGTTAACTACTTCCTGATTGTCGGTCTTGCATGCCATTAATTTTAGCTGTACCTTAGTATTTTGAAAACATGGCAATTCTATTCACAGACTTCTTCCCTAAGCTCTCTTAAAAGTTAACATTCAAGCACAATTACTTCCACTACATGAGCTCCCCTTTCCCCTGTTCCCGTAGAAAGCAATTCTATTACCTAAATACTGAATTTGGTGTATGGGCAGAAAACTAGGCAAGGTGTATTGAATGTTGGTGAGAGAAACCTAACCGTTTTTTTCTTAAATTTTAGCAAACATCTACAAATATGTTATTTCATTCTCATCATAATTTACATTACTATACACTTTAAATATAAGTATTACTATTCTGAACATAGTGTCAGTAATATATTAAACAGTGATATGAAGAGTTAAAATGTGTAAATCTGAGTTCAAAATATAGAACTGCTCCAGTTGATCATAAACCACTTTGCCTCAGTTTGACTCTTCTTCCTGCTACAGTTTACTTTCATTATATTATAGCGAGGGAGGCTTGATGTATTTCCTGTTTGAGCACATAGGGATCCTTTCTTTACCTGCATTATAAGATTTGCTAAATAGCATAGAGTACTATGCATAGCAGGCTGGCGACAAGTGAAGGTTAAAATCTTCAACACACAGGGTACATTTTCTGAGAGCAGAGAGCAGACAGGGTTGCACCCAAGGTTATAGACTGGGAAACTGCTCAGATTTTATAAAAATGTGAAAGAACACATAAAAGACAAGCAGAATAAATTCCTCTGTAATATAGTAAGAACTGCTAATGGAGTACTGTTGAGGACAGCAACAAATAAAAGCAAATGTATTCTAATTATTATTTACCTTATTCTAGTTTAAACATTTTCTTCACAGTATTAAAAATAAATGCATACAATCATTTTGTATGCAGTGTAAAATAAATTACAATTTATATATGCATAATATTAATGAGTAATAAATGGGATGCTAGGATGTTACTATACATTTTATTGGGATAGTAACCAGTTGCTCATGCAAATACATACATGTAAGTTGTTTGTTTGTATATAGTTGGGGTTTATTCAACCCTTCTTAACTTCTTGCATTGGCATGTTATTCAGAGAAGTGGGACATATTATCATGTGCTGGTATTGGCATGAAAAAAATAATAGGTGAAGTATTGTATTGATTTGTGGTTGAAGCAACTTATAAATTTTATTCAACCTAAAGAAGGAATTATCTTCCTGATGAAAGTTCAAGAACTTTCATTACATTATCTTGCAGAATTGTTACTTGCATTTATTTCTCTACATTTTTAACATTTGTTCTTAGAATTATTTTTAATGGATTCTTTATACACACATTCTTGTACACAAGGCTTGCTCTTTGAATGTATGGGTGCCACTACTTAAAATACTTACATTGAAATGTCAGCTGATACCTAATCTCAGTGAGAAGTATAATGTTAATCCATGATTCACTCATACTGAAATATGGAATTTGAAGATCATGAATGTTGTGTTTTCCTATATTGTTCTGTGTTTCCCAGTCATGGTTTATGTAGGCAAGATTTGATCAGATGGTGTTTGCTATTGCAGAGGACGAGAAATTTGCCCTAAGTCATCCAGTGGGTTTCCAGCCGAAGTCGAAATTTGAACCCTGATCTCCTGGAGTCTTAGTTTAACACACAAGCCACTATACTATACTGATTTTGGTATTTTTCTTCTAAGCAATTGAACCTTACCTTGTTGTTGATTTTCCAATAAAGGAAAACTGGTGACAGGATTGGATTTGATATTTTGCCATTATACAAGTCAGATGCAAAAATATCTCCAACATGTGTTGACAGGGAGATGTTTCGCATCTTACTATTACTATTCTAAATACTCAATGTGTACTTTAAATTTAGAGGTAAGAGATTGGCTGACAGCACGATAAATTCCTGTGGGAGTTCCTCCTATATGAGGAATGCTCCTCAACTTCTAACAATACTAAATTTGGATTCAGCATAATATCCCGAAAGTTAATCATACATAGTTATTAATTTTAAATAGGCAGGATTTCGGCACAGGCTTCTAATAAAACCAGTTAAGCTAAGTGTTTGATGATTGAGAAAGGTCCCCAATGTTTCTGACTCTCATGGTTAAAAAGAAAGAGGATAAAAATGAGAAGCTGTTATTTACTAGAGACTAGAATGCATCATTAATAAACTTTTCCTCCAGTGGTTTCTAACACCTGATTAAGAATGAATATTATTCTGGACTTCTGTTTCATCATATCTGTTTAAAATGCCCATCTTATGATAGCTAAGCATCTGCTGGATTCGAATTGATGACATATAAATTACATTTCAGTGTTCAAATGGGCAAACATTGTGCCTCTGGCTTGTGATGTCCTTTTTGTGCTGCTGCTGCTGTTGAATCCTCTGTAGCCAGAAGCTTTTAAACCAAATTTGTATTTTTATCCAGCTGTGTAGGCTTTCTTATGTATTGACCTTAACAAAGGTTTGTGCTTTTACAGTTGCTTGAAATTGCTTCTCTGTTGCTGTAAAAATGATAGTTTGAGAGGACTCTATGGTTGCACAAATACATCTTAATTATTTTTATGAAATTAATTCAAGGTCATTGTGCTCTAAAATAATGAGAACACTGTAAAATTTTCATGAGGTTGATTGTATGTTAAGCAGGAATAGAATTTTATGTTTTAACAATATATTGTATTAGCATTCTTGGAATTAAACACTCATCCGGCTGTGGACACTAACATGATATGAAATATAGGAGTATTTCTACTTTTAAATGACTACATGTAAATTACAGGAATAGTGCCCATTGCGAGGTAATACTGATATATCTGTGAATGTGTAAATTGACCTGTTTGAGGGGATAGCAATTCTTGACAATTTCTCAATTTCTGTCTTTCCAGCCGACAGCAAGAAATAGAAGAGAAGCTCATTGAAGAAGAGACAGCCAGAAGAGTTGAAGAGCTTGTAGCAAAGCGAGTGGAAGAAGAACTAGAGAAACGGAAAGATGAGATTGAACGGGAAGTTCTCCGCAGGGTGGAGGAGGCTAAGCGCATCATGGAAAAACAGTTGCTCGAAGAACTCGAGCGACAGCGCCAAGCTGAACTAGCAGCACAAAAGGCTAGAGAGGTAACGCTCGGTCGTTTGGAAAGTAGAAACAGTCCATGGCAAAACTTTCAGTGTTGGGTTGTGCCTCCTGTTGCGTTCAGAAGGAGATGGAATACAGCAAATCTAATTCCCTTCTTGTGTAAACTTGCATTGCTGCGAAACCTAATTTCTAACCTATTCAGAGGAACTCACTGATACCTAAAACAGTTATTCTCCTAAAACCTGTGCAAGGATACTTGAATTTTAATGGAACTGACCTACATATTTGAGAACTGTTTGAAACTTTTGCCATGGCTGCAGGATATATCCACAGTCCTTTCTTACTGGGGGAATGGGTTAAACAATTTGTAACTATGTATCCTTCCTTTGTTTGTTTTACCTAGACTGTAAGAGGCTTCACGCCTTCAGTCAGTGGGAGAAAGTAAAAGCAGGGTCCAGCACTGAGCTGCACTACTGCTTTTAAAAGACATAGATTTTATTGTTCTCCCTGTAAGGCAATCATGCATTCTTTCTGAAAACACAGTGGACTAATTCTGGGACTCTGATCCTGTTCACTTTCATCACAAAAGGCTTATGCCAAATTCATGAGATCCATTTTTTTTCAGTGACTACTAACAACACCTTCTTTTTCTCTAGACTAGAGAGTTGTAAAAGAGCAGGTTGTCCTTGTCTGACGTTGAGCTAAACAAGTGACTTCTTCTGTCAGCAGCTGGAGCAGAAGCTGAAAATGTCTTTCTGTGAGACAGTAACTTGCTACTGGAGATTTTAATGCTTGCTAGCACTAATCACTCCAGGATCCTAAAATTCTGAAGTTGCATTCCTTTTTAATTTTTATGAAAATAGTTGTCAGACTATTCTGACAACTCACTCCTTTTTCCTGTTTGGGGATCTCACTGAGTTGTTTTAGTTATTTAGGAAAGAAGCTTCAGTAAGATCATTTTCCCCTTGATAATTTTTATTATGATACAGCATGTTTAAAATTTTTAAAAATTGCATGTGCTGTAAATTCAGGTTAATTTTTGCAAATCAAAATTTTGGCTTTAAGCAGCTACTGAATTATTTCAGATGTCAATTCTTTTTATAAAAAATCTTAGTGCAATGGATTTTGTTAAAACAATAGTCTAAAACTTTCCCCATTTCCAAAAAGTTGATAATTAAATATCAGCGAGCAAACATGATAGTGACTGATCTCCTCAGGACTTTTACGACACAACATAATCCTGAATTCCTGGAGTGAAGGGTGCCAACTTATAGCTGGTGACTTGACATAGCAAGAAGGTTCTCCCACACATGTTGTTCCTATTAACTATACTTTTCCGCAAACCTCAGGATAATTATAACAACTTCCAAAAAATAAGGTAACTTGAATATTCATCTGGTTACTGAAATTACTCTTGAATCTTATGGTTTGCATAATGGAATTTCTTTAAACTTATAAAGGAAACTCAGTTTCAGATTTGATTTCCATTTCTGATTTTCCCTGGACTCCTGTATCCAATTTAAATTGTAAAAAGACAGTTTGATGCTGTCTTTAAGCTTGTCACACTATAGGATATTCAGTCCCAGTTGCCCACGAAGGAAACCCATAGTTCCACGGAATATGGATTACCATTTGTACTTTTCACTAACAGTAAATGTATTTTTTTCTTATTAATTGTTTGCTTAGGAATGTTTTATATAATTTTTGTTCCTTCTTACCGTAAACATCTGCATTCCTCAGCTCAGCCTTCCTTGTATGTTGTTTCTTTATAAATGGTTGAGCTGCTGATGCAGGCATTGCCAAGCTAACAGTACAAATCATTTTAAAGAGGAAGCTGGCGCGTATGGCAGCCGAGGAGCACACTCTGCAGGACACTGGACAAGACAGTAAATATTCAACTTTTAATGCTGATTAAAGGAGTATAGGTAAAGAATACGTAGGTATACATGATTGGTGAGACAAACTATTCACTTTATTTATATTTTATATATTTCTCTTTTAATTTGGTAAATACTATCCAGTTTTTGTAGTTGTCCTTGTTGATTTGTGTGATATTAAAATATTAGTAATAACTGGTGAGGAGTCTCTGATTAGGGAGGGTTTAGTTGGTTGCTGTTTGGACTGGGAGGGATGGTTTAAATTTAGCACTAGAGACCAATTTTAGTGGCTGCACCGTTTGCTGTTTGAAAGACAAAGATGGTGGCTATAAAGCTGCCCCTTTAAATCAGTTCACAGAAGCAATTCCTAGGAAGACTAGTGCAGATGGGTGAGTGAGTATGTTACTTTTCTAACATCTTACCCTGTCCTCCCATTTAGGAGGAAGAGCGTGCAAAGCGTGAGGAGCTAGAACGAATACTAGAAGAGAATAATCGAAAAATCGCAGAAGCACAAGCTAAATTGGTAAGTAGAAGTAGTATTCATGTGGTTTGAAATGTTGTCTTTTGAATTCCTATCAAGGAAGACTCTACCCTCTTTGAGCGCCCTCAGAAGCGGGTACTTCTGAGAGCACTCAAGTGAATTACTATATTTCTTGGACTGAGTTGAACTGATTTTATTGGCGATTTGGGCTTGAATGTATTTTATCTATCTGTATTTTATTTATATGTATTTTAACTTGTATTGTAGATGATGTTTTAATTTTATGAAATGCATTGAATTTTGCTGTAAGGCCGGTCTGAGTCTCTCCCCAGAGGTGAGAAGGTCAGGATATAAAAGTTTTAAATAAATAAATAATTACTTTTCTTTTAACATGGTGTCATTTGCTCCTAATGCAGTCCTGCTTCTAGAAACAGGTGAATGCCCACGGAATACAAGGACTTGGACTCTGAAATGAACCTATGGTTAAAAACAATGGTATTCAAACTGGGAATAGGTTTACTATAACACCTCCCTCATGAAGCCTCCAAACCTCTTTGGGCATGGAGGACTAAATGAAAAGCAGCCTCAATTGGACTATTCACACTCCTTCTGCTACTTCTGGGATTAAAAATGGCACAAGAATCCCTGAAGCAAAGGTTGCAGGATATTGCCCTGGGAGAGCTTAGAGCCCACTCAAATTCACCATGGTCCCCCAAAGTCCTAAATTTACCATACAATGAGCCATTTAAAGACACGTAAATACCTAAAAAGCCTTGCAGTGAGTAAATACTGCAGACCCTTTACAAAGGTGAAATTAAATATACTTCTCTCCGTGCTGCTAATAGGCAGACTGTCTGGAATTCCCTACTCCAAAGACTAGGCCCCTGGAGGAAATGGAATAGAACACATTTTATCGCAGTGCCGCTACTTCACAGTGCAGCATAGCTAACTTTTATATCCAATCCTGTCCTGCATGACCAGCCATCCCCTGCAGATTATTGTTAGATATCTTTTAGAGGACAAGTGTCACAGGGTGACTCGCATAGTGGCAAAATTCCTTGCAGTGGCAATAAGGCCGGGAAAGTAACTAATTTCCATTAGGGGTAGTATTTGACACTATATAGATGTATCTTGTACAATAGACTGCTGAGACGGGAGAATTTATAATGACTGTTGGTTTTACTGATGGGCCTATGGACCGTAATAAATGTTGTTGTTGTTGTATTGATGTGATGGAATAAATATGGAGTACAGCCAGGTATTGTGGTGAGCACCCTTAGATAGTTGTAACCAGTGGAGTTAAGAGCATTTGACTCTATGCTGGATTGTTGTAGGCTATTGGGGTAAAGGTCATACGTCTCTGTTCTTAGGATTTCCAAAACATTTATTTATTTATTTGTTTGTTTTATTGGCCGCCACTCCCAGTGGCTCGGGGCAGCTCACATCACACACCACAATAAAATAGCAATTTACAATAACATTAAAACCACAGAATAAAAACAATCCCTGAAAGAGAACATAGTCTTCAAAGATGGTATATCACAGCTCAAAGGCCTGCCGGAATAGGACCGCCTTGCAAGCTTTCAAAAAAGCCAACAGATTGCGCAAGGCCCTAACCTCTGGAGGCAGTACATTCCAGAGGACTGGGGCGATGATGGAGAATGCCCTTCTCCGTGTTGATGTTAGATGGTATTGTTTAACATTGGGCACGGCTAAAAGGTTCCACTCTTCCGATCTAAGTGTTCTCGTGGGACAGTATGGGGTTAGGCGGTCCCTCAGGTACACTTGCCCCAGACCATACAAGGCCTTGAAAGTCAAAACTAGCACTTTGAAGGTGATCCGGTACTCAATGGGGAGCCAGTGCAGTTCCCGCAGAATAGGTATTATGTGGCAGCTCGCAGGGGCTCCTACGAGCAACCGAGCTGTGGTGTTCTGCACCAGCTTGAGTTTCCGGGTCACAAACAAAGGCAGGCCAATGTAGAGAGCGTTACAGTAGTCTAGCCTTGAGATGACTGTAGCTTGGATCACCGTGATCAAGTTGTGCCGAGACAAATAAGGGGCCAGCCTCCGAACCTGACGAAGATGGAAAAACGCCACTCTGTTGACAGTGGAGATTTGAGCCTCCAATGACAGCAGAGGGTGCAGAAGAACTCCAAGGCTCTTTACTGAGGATGACAGGCATAGTGCCACGCCGTCCAGGGTCGGAAACCGGATATCCCTACCGCCCGGACAACCCAGCCAGAGGATCTTCGTCTTCGCTGGATTCACCTTCAACCTATTGGCTCGCAGCCATCCAGTAACGGCTTCGAGGCAGAGATGGAAATTACGGTTTCGGCCCCGCCCTCCATCCTCAGAATGAGCTGGGTGTCATCAGCGTACTGGTGACATTCCAGCCCAAAGCTACGCACCAGCTGAGCAAGTGGTCGCATATAGATGTTAAGTAATAGAGGGGAGAGAATGGCCTCCTGAGGAACCCCCACAAACTAGGGAGCCCCCCGGAGACCACCTCACCCCTCCTCACTCGCTGTGATCGGTTCCGGAGGAAGGAGGACAGCCAGTTCAAGGCTATCCCCCTCACCCCAACCCTGGCAAGACAGTGAGTCAAAAGATCGTAACCGACAGTATCAAACACTTCTGTGAGGTCCAATAACACAAGCAGCGCCGATCCGCCTTGGTCAAGCTGGCAACGTAGCTGGTCTGTGATGGATACCAGGACCATCTCCGTCCCATGCCCCAAACGGAAGCCAGACTGGAAGGGGTCTAGCCAGGCTGTGTCGTCTAGGAAGGTCTGCAACTACTCCATTGCTGCCCTCTCAATCACCTTGCCCAGGAACGATAAATTCAAAACCGGGCAGTAAAATTCGAAACTTGGCTGTAAAAGGTTGGGCAAGTATCCAAAGTCGCTCTGAATGGGCAGTGAAAGAGATCAAGAAGTATTTCTGTTCCATATATGAATGTTTGTGGTGGGATACACAGTTTTGTATAACAGCAGTTTCATTTTTGTCCAAGTGTTGGTGTGAACAGAATGATATGCTTGGAATTGGCTTCAGATATTGCTTGGTATAAAAAAGGTTTTTCTACACTCTGCAAAAGCATCTTTAAACTCTTTATCTCTTGTTCACTTTTAAACTGGTTTCTGAGATCTTTATTCTGCAGATTCTAACAAAACCCCAGTCTTAAGACGTACCATATCTGCATGAAGACATTTTAAAATTATCTTTGCAGTTGTGCTACTGTTTTTATCATGCATATTCTATTACTGTGAACAGGCATGTAGCCAGTGGGGGGGGCTAAGGGGGCTTCAGCCCCCCGAAATTCTCAGGGTGGTCCGCGAGAAGGCCTTACTGGTACATTATTTAAACTGTTATGTTTATTCATATCATGATCTAATCACCATGCTCATTATATCCCACCTTCATGGGGTTATTGGGATAACAATACAAAAGGTTTGCTAGGGTAAACCCCTTCCCCGAACCAAAATCCTGGCTACGGCCCTGACTGTGAATACTAGCTTTTTAAAATAAGCAAATGTCTTGGATTTGTAATGAAAAGAACTTCAATATTATGTTGTTTTCTTAGAGCTGGAGTGAAAAGTGTGTGATATTTCAGACAAGCACTATTTTTGGGATCCTCTACTAATGCCCCCAAACTTCAGGAGACAAAGGTGTTTTTTTAAAGTTAATCCAAAAGCAGCTAGCAGGTGGGGGAGATTTTAAAATGCTGCTCTTCATCCCACAGAAACATCCAAAAAAGAAAGAAAGAAAAAACACAACTGGTCGTTGGAAGTGATGCGACATCACTTTCACCCACCCAAAATAGCATTCATGGCAGTATACTACAGCAATAAGAAATGGAGTAGTTCAGTCTTGAGTTCTGAGTTTTAAGATTTCATAATGCGGGTTTGATCCCTAGTTATAAAAATAATCCATCTATTTTGTTTTCATCTGTTGTTAAATAATGATGTAGCATTTGAGATTCATAGCAAATATATTTTGCAACACAATATCTTTTGAGTATTCATGTTGGAGTAAAAGATGATGGGAAAATACATGTGCTATTTTTTGAAAATACGTTATCTAAATTCTACTTTTATGTTACAGGCTGAAGAACAATTGAAAATTGTTGAAGAGCAAAGAAAAATTCATGAGGAAAGGATGAAACTAGAACAAGAAAGACAACGTCAGCAAAAGGAAGAACAAAAAATTATCCTAGGCAAGGGAAAGTCTAGGCCCAAACTGTCATTCTCACTAAAGAGTCAGGATTAAATTTCAGCTCTGAACTCTCATGGAAAATGAAACAAACTTTGTATAGTAGCTTCATGTTGAAGTGTTTTTTTATTTTCTTTTGTGATTTTTTTTTTCTTTTTGGACATCTGAAAAGTTAGCTTGTTCTAATAGGGGCTGTGCTCTGCATCTCTTATTTTAATCTCAATTGAGTTAGATCCTTATCAGATCATTGACTTCTTAAATAATCTAATCTTATCTTGTTTTGGTTCTGCGATAAAATGGCTTGATGTAGATCAAGTCATTTTATAAATTATGTATGATCTGATAAGGTTTTTACTGACCCACTGATCTCAGAGTTATACTCTGATGTTAACTATTAATGCTGGTTTTGCTGAATTTCTTTTAAAAGTTCAGCAAAAGTATTGGTAAATTCCCACAGTGTACTGGATCCTCAGTGGTGTGTTATATCAGTGTCTAATGATGCTATCCCACTGTTGTGCTTGATGTTCCTGATACAGGTAAGGAAAATGTTGGTCAGTGTTTCTGGAGATGTGTAAAGGGAGTTCAGTATTGTATCTGCTAGAATTGTTTTTATTCCACTGATAAAATTCAACCAGCATTCCCAATTGTGTAAATAAATTAATTTGCTGAATAAAGTGAAGTCTTAAATTCATATGTTTAAGTATTTTTTTTAGTGCATGTATGCTTATGTTATGAAAAGAAATCTTATTTTCCCCAATTCAAAAGCATATTAAGCATAGTTGTATGAAGGTCACCAGTATTTTTTCATACCTTCAGTTCCAGGCTTTCACATACATTTGCAACTACTACAGTTGTACTGTTAAGTGGCTGTTTTTGGTTCAGTGGTGGCTTTATTTTAATTGAGCTTTTATTTATCAGCAGTCTTTTCTCTCTCTGTCTCTCTGTCTGTCTCTGTCTCTCTATCTCTGTCTCTCTCTCTCTCTCAGGCAGTAATCAAGAAGTTTGTTTCATATTTGCCTAGAGGAGTTTCTGATTCATGATATGTCCATATCTTTTGAAACTTTCCTCATTTTTAAATGCAGTTTTATGGCATTCAGTACTTGGAGAATAAGTCAAAAATTCCTTGGGTTTCTAAAACAAGTTTCACAGTTCTTTGCTCTTTACTATTCCCCCCTTTGCTCCCCCCCTCCCAAAAATTCCAAATATAATTACTCCTGTGATCCTGAATATGTTCACTGTTATAATCACAGTATGTAATACTAGATCAGTAGAATTGATCTACGCTGTGTGAAGCACTTACTTTTTGGCATGACAAGTCTTGCAGTTCAGTCATTACAATAATTTTGTAATGAGAGCAATTTTCATGGATATTGTAATGATAAAACAAATGAAGCTTGTGCTGAAAGCAAAGCAGGTGCTATGTGCAAATAATTCCAGTCACAGACCTATTGGATCCTGCTTCCCTATTCTTTATGCCTGGCTTAAGGGTTAATCCATCTAACATAACTGTTATGGAGTTTTGCTCAGCTGTCATGTACTATATCTACTAGATCTGAAGAATTCATGGTTTGTTTTTAATGTCTTATTTCAGCATTTGAAGAAAAATGGTTCAAATAGTAATGGTACCCTTCTAGTTTTGCAAATATGTAATATCCTTTGTGCTAGGTTTCCAGTCTGTGACCCAGATCTGGAGCAGCTTCCTGTTTTGCTTGCCCAGAATACAAGATTAAAAGATAATGATGAAATACGCCATTGAACAGTCAATATATTTGAGAATGTTTATAATAAATTAATACTGATGTAAGCATTGTGCTGTTCTTACTTTCATCTACATTTATTTAAATTATAGCAAAACATTCCTAGAAATGTCAATCTGTTTTGAGTCTCCATAGTTTGCTTTGATCTATGTACCCTGATATGGTTTATATCAGAGTTTCTGTTTCGGACTTCAGCTTCCACAATTCCTAACAACTGATAAGATGACTGGGATTTCTGGGTTTAGAAGTCCAAAATACGTAGAGGAGCATAGTTTGAGAAACACTGGTTTAAATAATGTGCTTGCATTATATTGTAGAAGGAGGGATAGTAAATGTATGGAAAGGTACATAGAGTCATTAACATATTCAGTGCATTGGACAGCTTAGATCTGAAATTGGTTTATACTAATGCAAGTGCTCCCTGCGTTTTGCTCAGCATGGCCTTGAAACAAGAGTAGTTGTTGCATATTCCCTTTATTTCTTCCATTTCCATTCCGTTGTGAGGGCCCTCCCATCGTCCCAGAGCAGACTTTCAGGTGGTATAGGGGGTTGATGTGGGCTGAGGAAATAATCTGCAAAATCACCTCCATTCCATCAACAGAAATGTTGCATTCAATCAAAATCCCAGTGAGCAGTCTTTCTGATCCATGTGGCATGGATCCTAAAACATACAATTTGCTAGGTTGATTTTTTTCCTTTAAAGAATACTGAAAGGGGAAACTCCTGTATTGGAATAGGTATCTGGTTAAAAGTAAAGTGTCAACATATCAAAACCTGTAACAATGACACTACTCCATAACAGCAGCTAGTATATACACACAACATAACTGTTCTAGGAACTGATGCCTCATTGGAAGAGTATTGTATAACTTCGCAGCTTCTGCTAAAAGAAGCAAGTCCTGGTTTTTGCATAGTGTTCTTTGAGACATTGCAAAGCCCACCAGCAGTAGACCACAGTGAACTTATGGCTCCCTGTAAATAAAAATACATTGAATGCAAGTGCCTGCTCAACCAAGAAAAGTAAGCAGTGCTTGTTTCTCTGTTCTTACTGCGCATCAAATAACCATTACAGTGACTTAGGACAATATTACTGTCAGATCCCCAACGTTGGAAAAATGTAAGTATGGTCTAAGAGCAAGGACAGTTCAGTAGTTTTTTTTAGTATTAGACTAGAATGCTAGGAGATTGGGGTTTAAATCTGCTGTGAATCCGAAACTGACTGAGTGACGTGGGGCAAGTCACATTCGGCAACAGAGAAAGGCAATGGCAAACCCCTCTGAAATAAACCCTGCCAAGAATTCACCCAAGAACAACAAATGCAATAAGAACACCAGTAATTAGAGAAATGGCCTTTAGGGTTTTAATGTAGCACAGGAGCAACACTTTACAATTGGACAGGAATGTTTTATCTAATGAAAACGGGACAACAAAGTGGTCAAATCTTTTTTTTCATGTCAGGAGCGACTTGAGAAACTAAGTCGCTTCTGGTGTGAGAGAATTGGCCATCTGCAAGGACATTGACCAGGGGATGCCTGGATGTTTTGGTGTTTGACCATCCTTGTGGGAGGCTTCTCTCACGTCCCTGCATGAGGAGCTGGAGCTGACAGCTCAGCCATGCTTCCCCCCCCCCCCCCCATTTGAACCTGCGAACTGCCGGCTCAAGGGTTTAACCCACCATGCCACCGAGGGCTCCTGGTCCAATCACTAATCAGCTTTCTTAGGCAAAATATATGTGGACTTTCCTATTCCTCCTTGGATGTCCATGCTACAAGGAGAGGTACACTGAAAAATGTTTAAGGCCTCTGTGTCAATTCTTGAACTCTTTCAGGGTAGACATTTCTTCCAAGAAAGCATTCTTGCCAAGAAAACTCCCTGATCGAGCTACTACAAATTAGAATTGACATGAAGGCATATGACAAAGAAGGGTTTGGAAAAAGATGACATGGATTCCTTTGTGTGGGGATGGGTTCTGTTTCCTGATACTCTGCTGTAGTTTGAAATGGGCAGTTGATGGGTTCGACCATTGCATTTCCCATGTTCATTTTTCCCTATTGGCTGATATGGAAGAGTGAGATGGGGTCCTGATAGCAGTGCTTGGTTTCCATATAAAGGTAACAAAATAACATGGATACCTACCAACGAACCCTCAGATTACTGCAGTTGTTCCCAGACAAGGAATCAATTGCCACCTGAATAATAAGTCTGAAAAAAATAATATTGATTGACTTTTAATGCCTCTGTTTTGACTGGTGAACTAAGGAAGGAAACTGGTTAAGGGTAGTTGATGGGAAACTTGCTCTGTGCTGAATCAAAAGGGAGTATTCTTTTTGTAATTTATTATTTTTCAGTTGCTGACCTTTCCTGTTTTGTGGGTCATTCTCAGGAGCAGCTGCTTTCCTTAAACTTATTTCCCATACACTTTCTCTGGATTTTTCCTAGGCCTGCGATAGTGGAGGCCTTTAACATGAGCCTCATTTTTTTAAAGTTGACATTCTCTCTACTTGGGACCAAGCAGCTTTAGTTGAGGCAGCATCTAGCCCTGGCTACTGACTGGTGTGTGCTTGCAAAAGCACAGTGTGGAGAAGCAGGGTGCATCAACACTAGAATTAATGCTGTTTGACATCACTTTAACTATTGTCTCCATGCTATGGAAACATGGGAGCTGGAGTTTGAAATGCCTTTCACTTTCTCTGCCAAAGTGTGCCAGTGCCTCACCTTTCAAATGGTATCAAACCAGTGGCACAAAGGGTTAAATTCTTGTGCAGGTTGAACTGAAAGTTGGAGGTTCGAATCTGTGAGACGAGATGGGGTGAGCTCCTTTCTGTCAGCACCAGCTTCCCATGCGGGGACATGACAAAAGCCTCCCACAGGATGGTTACACATCCAGGGGCAGACAGCCAATTCTCTCACACAATTCTCTTGCAGTTTCTTAAGTCGCTTCTGACACTATAAAAAAGTATCAAATTTGAAATGGAAGTGAAAAATAGTGTCTCACTTCCAGGGGGAGGTTCCATGCTCTCTCTCTCTCTCTCTCTCTCTCTCTCTCTCTCTCTCCCTCCCTCTCTCCCTCCCTCCCTCCCTCCCTCCCCCCTCTCTCTCTCTCTCTATTACACCCCTTTTTGAAATTACTTCATTCTCAGATGAAGAAAAGCAAATCTGCTGAATCCCATAAACACTTAATTTCAAAGCATAGTCGGTGACTTTAGAGGAAGCACCCAGACAGGAATGAATCATAGCTGGTGCTTCTGACCCAGAATTGCTGGCTGAGCAAGGTCCCAGCAGAGAGCAACTCCTTTCTACACCTTGATCAGTTGGTTCAAAAGCCGAGGTGGTGCAATGGGTTAAACCCTTGTGCTGGCTGAATTGCTAACCTGAGTGTTGGGTGGTTCAAGTCTGAGAGACAGGATGACCTCCTGTCTGTCAGCTCTAGCTTTCCATGTGGGGACATGAGAGAAGCCTCCCACAGGATGGCATCCCCTCGGCCCACATCCAGGGCCCACATCCAGGCATCCCCTCGGGAACTTCTCTGCAGACAGCCAATTCTCTCACACCAGGAACGCAAGTTGCTTCTGATATGATTTTAAACAAACTTGGCTGTTAGGAATCGTGGGGGTTGAAGTTTAAAACACCTGGAGGGCCCATACCTGGGCTAGAGGTTGTTTGTGTGCTGGAGGAGGTATCTAGAGCAGGCATGGGCAAACTTTCTAACTTGGGGGAGGCATGTCAGACAGGAGCAGGGTGGGTGGGCTGGAAGGGAGGGGGTTCTCCCCAAGTCCCCTCCCTGCCCTTTCCTCCCCTTCCTCTTCTCTTTTGGAGGCAGAAAGTGAAGGAAAGACAGGAAACGTTTAGATCCCAAAAGGGTTGGCCTGGTTCAGGATGAAATAGTGGACTGGAGAGAAAAAGTGTACCCATTAGGCCCCGTATTGCCTACTCCTGATATGTAAACCTAGGATCCTAGAGCTGGAAGAGGCCTCCAAGGGCCATCTTCTCCAACATGAAGGCACAATCAAAGCACTCCCGGTAGACAGCCTCTGCAGAAAAGCCTCCAAAGAAAAAGACTCCACCACACAATTTATGCTGCTCTCCAATAGCTCTTACTCTCAGGAAGTTTTTCCTACTCTTTTCAGTCAAATCTCTTTCCCTGCCACTTGAAACCATTGCTTCCTTGTGCCCTGGTCTCTAGAGCAGCAGAAAGTCACCCCCCCCCCCCTCTCAATGGGACAACCTTCTAAATCTTGAAACATGGTTGTTCCCTCTCTAACTTTTCTTCTCCCAGTAAAACATCTCCCAGGAGGAAAGGAGGAAGGAAAAAGAGGAGGGAGGGAGGGAGGAAGAGAAGAAGGAAGGAAGGCGAAAGTGAGGGGGTGGAGGGAGGAAAGAGGAAATGAAGGAAGGATGAAAGGGGAGGGAGGGGAGGGAGGAAGAAGGAAGAAGGGAGGGAGAAAGAGGGAGGGAAGAGAGAAAGGAAGGGGAAAGAAAGGGAAGGAAGGAGAAGGGGAGGAGGGAGGAAAGAGGAAATGAAGGAAGGATGAAAGGGAAGAAAGGAAGGGAGGGGAGGGAGGAGGACGGAAGAAGGGGGAAAGAGGGAGGAAAGGGAGAAAGGAAGGGAAGGGGAACGAACGAGAGAAGGAAGGAAAGAAAGAGAGGGGTGGAGGGAGGAAAGAGGAAATGAAGGAAGGATGAAAAGGAAGGGAGGGAGAAAGACGGAGGGAAGGGAGAAAGGAAGGGAAGGGGGAATGAAAGAGAGGAAGGAAGGGAGGGAGGGAGAAAAGGAAAGGAAAAGATAGAATGGTGAGAGAGAGGAGGGCCCAAGGGGCCTCATGCCGCATCCCGCCCTGGGCCTGGATTTGCCCATATCTGATCTAGAGGGAAGCATTTGAAACCCTACGTCCCAGTTTTTCAAGCAGTAAGTTTCTTTCCTGGGTGTTTCATGGTTGCAGAAAGAGAGTGGTTTCAAACTGGGTCCATCTTTTTGAAACACCCTGTATTTCAGGGGAAGGAGGTGTGTCCCTTGCCTAAGAAAACCCAGGAAAACTATGGGGTCGCCATCAATCAGTAGGCGCCCTCAAGGCACACACTGCTTGGGACTTCGGTTTTGAAAAAGCAAAGAAAACTTCCAACAGAAGCAATAATTCATTAAGAGACCCCCCCCCTCCCCCCAAAAACCCCTTTTTTTCCCTTGCAGAGCTGACTTGCCCGGTTCTTCTCGCGAGGTGAGGCCCCAGAGTGGATCGTTTTGCGACGCCGGATCTCCCTGGGAGCCCGACAAGATCTCCCGGATCGGATAGAGATGAGCTCGGAGATCGAGTGCGTCTCCGAGAGGAGCCCAGGTCTTTCTTTGGCAGGCAGCCCGGCTGTCAGGGAAACTTTGCTGGGGGAGCGAGGACTCGGGTTTCTCTTCCCAGAGAAAGAACAACTTGGACAGAAGGGAAAGTATAATTGCTGTGGGGCGGAGAGAGAGAAATAAGAAGTAACCTGAACAGAAAGGGCCGAGGCTGTTAGGAATGGTGGGAGTTGGAGTCCAAAGCACCTGGAGGGCCCAAGTTGGCCCATGAATGGTCTAATGGACCCTCAGGAACAGGAGAGCAGCACAAACGTTTCCCGAAGGAGTGCTGATCCGGAACTCTAGGGTTTGGCACTGAGTGGCCCACTTGGGGAGAGAGGTGAAGCTTCCCTCGGCTTCCCTCTCTCCTTTTTCCAACTCCGGAATCAGGGTCAGTCTTGTCAAAGGAGGAGGAAGGTTTTCCCTTCGCATCTGGAGCGCCTAAAATAGCCCCAGGGGCTAAAAATACTTCCGCCTGGAAGGAGGCAGAAATAGCCTGGGAAGAGCCAGCCACTGCCCAGCCTGATCGCCTTCTTCTTTCCCCCCTTTCCTTCTTCTTTTTTTCCGGGGGAAAGGAACGCAAACAAAGGTGGGGCACATCGTTCCCGTCCTGGTCTCAAAGAGAAAACTGTTTGGAAGGAAACATTTCGGGACCCTCGCAAATACTCTAAACAATACGATTAAAAATGCTTTGAAAAAACAAAACAAAAACTCTGCCTATTTTGGATTTTCCTGAGCCTTGTGTTGTCGAAGGCTTGAATCACTGGATCGCTGTGAGTTTTCCGGGCTGTATGGTCATGTTCCAGAAGCATTCCCTCCTGACGTTTCGCCCACATCTATGGCAGGCATCCTCAGAGGTTGTGTGGTCTGTTGGAAACTAGGCAAGTGGGGTTTATATTATATCTTATATCTGTGGAATAATGTCCAGGGTGGGAGAAAGAACTCTTGTCTGCCTGAGGCAAGTGGGAATGTTGCAATTGGCCAGCTTGATTAGCATTGAATAGCTTCGCAGCTTCAAAACCTGGCTGCTTCCTGCCCGGTGGTCCTTTGTTGGGAAGTTTTAGCTGGCCCTGATTATTTATTTATTTACTGTTTGATTAACATTGAATAGTCTTGCAGCTTCAAGGCTTTTAGAAGCCGTTGAAATCCACATGCATGTGGACCACTTCAACAGAAAGGAGGAAACCATGAAAATGAACAAAATCTGGCCACCAGTATTTTTTTTAAAAAAAACAACTCTAAAATCAGGACAGTAAATAAATAGCTACACTAAAAATGCGGGAATTCCAGACAAGAATCAATCAGGGCCAGCTAACACCTTCCAACAAAGGATTACCTCAGGCAGGAAGCAGCCAGGCTTCGAAGCTGCAAGGCTATTCAATCAAGCTGGTCAATTGCAACATACACACTTTCCTCAAACAGGCAAGAGTTCTTTCTCCCACTCTGGACATTCCACAGAAATATAAACCTCCCTTGTTAGTTTCCAATATACCTCACAACCCCACTTGCTTAGTTTCCAACAGATCTCACAACTTCTGAGGATGACAGCCATAGATGCGGGCAAAACGTCAGGAGAAAATGCTTCTGGAGCATGGGCATACAGCCCGGAAAACTCACAGAAACCTGATTCAAGCCCTCGTCAAGACAGGGCTCGGGGAAGTCCAAAATAGGCAGAGTTTTTGTTTTGTTTTTCAAACTCGGGTAAAGAATATCAAGAAGCAGAAACCTTCCCTGAGGCTGAGCCTCTTTTCATGGGAGCTAAATAGCTGCCACTCCTAGGATTCCATCGCATTGAGCCATGGCAGTTAAAGCGGTGTTAAACCGGACTCATTCTGCAGTGTAGACGCGTCCTAAACTAGCAAAGCCCAGAAAGGCGGCGAGACGGCGCCGCTTCTTGCCAAGTTGCCTCAATTCGGAGTCACCCGCCTTTGGGGAGGAGGGGGAGGGGGCCTTCCCCTCAATTCCCTCCGAAAGGAAACGATACTCTTTTTCCTTTGTGAAAATAGAAACCCAACAGGTCCCCCTCCTCATTCTTCCCCGTCGCTCGTTTTTTGTCTGAAGATCCTCTCTTTGTATTATTATTATTTCATGATCGAGGAAGTATTAATTTGTAGTTCTTCGGCTGTAACTTTTTCCGCGGCGTTTTGATTCAAGGAAAAGGTAAAGTTTCCATCCATAAATGCGCTTGAAACGCCCCGCGGAAAACAAAAAGTGTTGGGAAAGTTGAAGGCTTTCATGGCCGGGATCACTGGGTTGTTGTGAGTTTTCCGGGCTGTGTGGCCATGTTCCAGAGGCATTCTCTCCTGACGTTTCGTCCCCATCTACGGCAGGCACCCTCAGAGGTTGTGAGGTCTGTCGGTGGTCGCATTTGTTTTCAAATGAGCGTACCTTGCGCACCTTTCACAGTAATGTGATGGTTTGGATAGCTGGCCATGCACCAAATTGAGATCATCCCGCCCGGGCCTTGTAATTCATAATGTATAGGACGCATTTTATCTCGGGTTCGGGTTTTATCTCTATCGGACGATTTAGGAGAAGAGAGAGATCGAAGGCTGCTCGTGATCCAATTCCGTCCCGCCTTTGGAAAGCGCAAGAAGGAATCTGAAAAACTTCCAAGGCGAAGTGGCGTCAGGATCTTCAGAGGAGGTTTTCCACGAGCGCCTGCGCTTCCCGCCTCCGCCGCTAGTGGGCGCTGTGGCTCTATGGATGGCGCCCACGGAGGCGGCTAGCTCCGCCGAAAAGGCAGCGGCGGCGGCGGGGCTCGGCGCGTCCTTTCCTTTCCCTCCCGGGGCCTCGCTCTCCCTCTCGTCTTTGGGGGACTCCATTTTAGGCCTTGGCTCCGCAGCTACCCCAGGGTCGAGCCGACCAACAGCTACGGCCAGGGCGGAACGATAAAAGCAAGGGAAACCCGGGGCGGGGGAAAGCTACACATCAATTGGGTGGTTATGTAAAGCCCGCTTTGAGAAGGCCTCCAAAGAGTCAAGGAAGGCCCGCGGGGGTCCCAACCGCAACCTCCCCTTTCCAGCTGAGCCAATCGATAAACCCCATTGAGCGCAATCCCATTGAGACCAATGGGCCTGATTCCCAAGGAAGGAGAAAGGCGAGAGCAACCATAGGGTTCGCAGGGAGGCCACTAGGGCTAGTCCCTGTGCCATCAGGCTTTTTGGGAGGGGGGCGAGGCTTGGGGGGAGGGGATGGGGAGCGTTGCATGCAACTGCAATGGGAGTTACTGTATTCTTCAGGAGAGTCCAATGCCAATCTGGGTATGCTTTGAAACGTGTGAGCGTGCCAACACGGGTGTGCGTTTCAAATCGCCTTTAAACGCACACATATTGTCGAAGGGTTTCATGGCCGGAATCAATAGGTCGTTGTGAGTTTTCTGGGCTGTGTGGCCATGTTCCAGACGCATTCTCTCCTGACGTTTCGCCCACATCTATGGCAGGCATCCCCAGAGGTTGGGAGGTCTGTTGGAAACTAGCCAAGTGGGATTTATATATATCTGCAGAATAATGCCCAGAGTGGGAGAAAGAGCTCTTGTCTGTTTGAGGAAAATGTGAATGTTGCACTCGGCCAGCTTGATTAGCTTTGCAGCTTCAAAGCCTGGCTGCTTCCTGCCTGGTTGAATACTTTGCTGGGAGGTGTTACTTGCCTCCAACAGAGAAGAGTACTTTCTCCCACAATGTATATTCCACAGACTGTGATAGGCTATATAAACCCCACTCGCCTAGTTTCCAACAGACCTCCCAACCTCTGAGGATGCCTGCCATAGATGCGGGCGAAACGTCAGGAGAGAATGCTTCTGGAACATGGCCAGACAGCCCGGAAAACGCACCGTAACCAGCATCTATCCCAGGAGCCCCCGGCGGCACAATCCAGGGAGAGCGGGTTGAGCTCCCTCTGTCAGCTCCGGCTCCCCCATGCGGGGACATGAGAGAAGCCTCCCACAAAGATGGTAAAAGCATCAAACACCTGGGCGTCCCCTGGGCAACGTCCTTGCAGACGGCCAACCCTCTCACACCAGAAGCGGCTTGCAGTTTCTCAAGTCTCTCCTGACACTGGAAAAAATATCTTCATACACATACATGCGTACATACATACATGCATGCATATATGAGCGAGCACACGCTATATATAAATCTGAAAGCGACTTGTCTTTCCCTCCCCTGCCTCTTTCGGGACGCCCAAGCCGTGTGCCCCTCTTTGCGCGCGCCTGGGCGGCGAGGGGCGCGCGCTACCTGCCTCCTCCTCCCACCCTCCCCCTGCCTGCCTCCTAGTCCCGCCCCTTTCGGGCGAAGGGCGCCTGTCTCCGGGAGCGAGGTGCGCCTTAAGTGACAGCGGCGCCACCCAACCAGCGCGCGCGCTGCCGAGCGAAGGGGGGCGGCGGCGTTTATAGCGCGGAGGCCGGGCGCGAGAGCGGCGACTCGGAGGAGCTCACTCTCGCCTTCGGAGCTCAAGGAGGAGGAAGAAGGAGAAGGAGAAGAAGGCAGCCGCGCGGGGAAGCCAAGCCCAAGGGGGGAGAGAGAGCAAAGAAAGAAAGGAAGGAAGGAAGGGAGCCAAAAGAGCGTTGAAAGCCCCCAAGGAGGGCGCCTTTGAGGGGAAGGGCTTTGCTTGGTTTCCAACGCGGGCGCTGGGAGCCCGCCGCCGGAGGAGCCTTTGGCGTCGAGGGCTTGGCTTGCTGCTCTTGGGCGTCCTTGGAGGATATTTGGATCCCTCTTCCCCGGAGGAGGAGGAGGAGGAGGATGGGGCCCCGCGGATGCTGCTGGCGCGGCGCCTCCTCCGGGCTACTGCCGCCTTTGGGTCTTCTCCAGGTGGATTATTAGCAGCGGCGAAGGGAGGCTGGTGGCTTCTTTCTCGGCGGCGCGGAGGGGCAGGACCGCAGGGCAGTCTTCCTTCCGTCCGTCCGTCTGTCCTTCCTCCTCGGCTTCTCCTCCTCCTCCCGTCCATTCCATTCCAGGGACGCGAGGCCCGTCGATGGCGGCGCGCGGGACTCTCTAACCCGGCCGGGATTGTGGCTCCGAGGAGAGGCTCCTTCCGGGGGCACCGCGGGCGCGCCTCCTCCTCCGCCTCGGCTTCCTCGGGGGGACCATTATGCCGCCTCTTCCGCCTGCTCTGCCTCCTCCTCGCCGCGGGGCGCCTTCCCCGCTGGGGCGCTGCTGCTGGGCCCTCTGGGTGCTGCTCTGCCGGACGGCGCTGGCCAGCTCCCTGGTGCTGGAGCCCATCTACTGGAACTCCTCCAACTCCAAGTAAGTGCGCCGACACGGGAGAGCGCCCAAGGGCCAGCCAGGCCCAACGCACCGTCTAAGCACTCCCGGCAGATGGCCGTCCGGCTCAGTACAAACCTCAAGCGGACGAGGAGACGCCCCCACTGCCCAGCGGTCTCCCCCAGGCCTAGAAAAAAAGGGGGGGGGCTTGGAGAGGGAGCGATATATCCCCATGTCCCCATCCTTTGTTAGGCCAGGCATTCTCAAACTGCGGCCCTCCGGCTGTTTGGGCCTTCAGCTCCCAGAATTGCTGACAATTGAACAGGCTCGTTAGGGCTTCTGGGAGTCAGAGGCCCAAATGGCTGGAGGGCCGCAGTTTGAGGATGCCTGGTTTTAACTGTCATGGTTCAATGTTATGGGGTCCTGAAAGTTGTCGCTTTGGAATTTGCATCCATGTTTAGACGGTAATCTATGCCCCCCACTACCTCCGTCCTGCAAGTCTCAAGATTGTGGAATGTCAAGATTCAATGAATGGATTGGAGAACATTGTGTGGAAAAGGTGTGTGTGTGTGTGGGTTTGCCACATATAATGGTAGCACTGGGCCGGATCCATCTATGAATGGATTGGAGAGCATTTTAGGCAAAAGGTAGGGGTGTGTGTGTGTGTGGGAGGTGGAAGTATGGGTTTTCCCACCACATAATGGTAGCACTGGGGCCTGGTCCATTGGGCCGGCCGGGGCCCCCAGTGGTGCAATGGGTTAAACCCTTGTTCCAGTAGGACTTCTGACTGAAGCATCGGAGGTTTGAATCCGGGGACCAGGGTGAGCTTCTGTCTGTCAGCTCCAGCTTTCCATGCGGGGACATGAGAGAAGCCTCCCACAGGATGGTAAATCATCCGGGCGTCCCCTGGGCAACGTCCTTGCAGATGACCAATTCTGTCACAGCAGAAGCAACTTGCAGTTTCTCAAGTCGCACCTGACACAACGGGGTGAGCTCCCATCTGTTAGCTCCAGTGTCCCATACATGGACATGAGAGAGGCCTCCCACAGGATGGTAACACATCAGGATGGCCCCTGGGCAATGCCCTTGTAGACAGTCAATTATTTTACACCAGAACCAGAACCGACTTGCAGTTTCTCAAGTCCCTCCTAAACACAGGCCTGCTGAAGTTTAGACACTTCCCCGTTTTGGGAGATATCTAGGAAAGGCAGGAGAGGAGCTTTGGCACTCCTTTGCACATTCACAGAGATCCCTTCCAAGAACCAGGTGGCTGAGTCATGAAAGCCTGAGCCCAGGGAGGACTTTCTCAAGCCTTGCCCTCTTTTGCAAGTCCAGGCAGAGCCGAGACTGTGAAGGCTGCGTGGGTCGCCCACCAGGGTCGTGGCCTCCCTCCACGCAGAACTGCTGCGACTCCAGGAGTGGGTTGAGAGAGGCAAGAGTTTCTCTAGAACCGGCTGACGCAATGCAAGCAGAAAGTGGGAGTTGGTTAGGGCTTTCCACTTCGAATCTGTGGCATTCAAGGTCCTTTTGTCGCTTTTTAGCATGTCAGCTTGAAAGTACAACAGTTTGGCTTTCCTCATAAGATAAGGTTGTGATTTTCAGTACAGGGCTATGTGACTGAATGGGGATAGATAAGAGCATGAAAGATCTTTCCCTGAACAGCTTGGAAGAAAGGAAGACCTGCTGAGAGAGAGAGGGAGAGAGAGAGGAGTTCTGTGTTTTGTTCTCCTGGAAAGTAATCTCACAAATCTGGGAGAACTTCCTCAAACTAAGATTTCTCTCTGTTTGTCTATAAATCAGTGTAGGTGCCTTAACAGTCTCACTAGAGGACATATCTTTTAAGGAGCTGTGATAAGGGAGGTTTCTTTTAATGGTTCTGTAGGACATAGTTTATTGAAAACAAGCACATCGGCTTGCTCATAAAACCCACAAGGTTGCTTGGAAGTGAATGGAGTATAGCTCTTGTATAAAGCATAGCTAAATGGCTGTTAAAATACCTTTAAGTGAACAACGCAGCTTTGGGGAAATGGCCTTCCTCACAAGTGCAAAGTGCCTCTTCAGTGAGTGTGCTGTATATTACTCACAGGCTCCATAAAATCTAGCCGAAACAACAGAAGTTTGGAATTGGCATTCAGGAGCTTTGAGAAATCACATTCCAATTCTATCATTATCCCTTGGGTGACATTAGATTTATTTCCTTGTTGTTTCCCCGAGGGAAAAGGGGCTTTCAGGCGGGTTTGAGGCCCATCATAGCAAGCCTAGTTTTCAACAAGAAGCAAAGAAGATTCATTGGTTTTCATTTTCAAAATGTGAGAACCTGGGCCATTTTCAGCAGGATCCTGTTAGTCTTGCACAATTTAGTGGTGCTTTCTTTCCTCCCTAGATAGGAATACAAAGACATGGCTATGCGCCTGTTGTGGATTCAAGCTTATTATAGCACTCCTTCCAACCCAGTAAAAGCCTGGATGTTAAGTTTATGTTTTAGACTTATAGAATAACATTTGTTCCAAAGGAGAAGAACTACTTCTTCTTCTTCTTCTTCTTCTTCTTCTTCTCTCTCTCTCTCTCTCTCTCTCTCTCTCTCTCTCTCTATGCATTTGCGTGGGGGAAGACTTAGTGTTGCATACTGGGTAGCATTAAGTTTCGCCTTAGAGGAGAAAGGCATTTTCCCTGCTTGCTGCTGCAGACTAGTGATTGCTTTATTCCTACAGAGGTCACTCTTCCAATATATAACAATCTTTCCCAGATGCTGGCCATTCCTTCTACTCCCTTCCAAGGCCTAATCTTCCTTTGCAACTTGCGATTTCTTAATCCACAACTTTCCTTTTCCACCTTAAATGGCTTGTCTGAGATGTAATATAAGGCTTTGTCCCTAAATTAGGGGTTTCTTTGTTGCTACTTCCTTCTGTTGCGCACATTAATTCCAGTAAAACACAGCAGCAATGACAAGGACATCAACCTGCTCTGACACACTGTTAACAAGTTTAACTTAATTGGTAAACCCCATTTCTATCCAATCTAAATATATCACTTTTCAATATATCACTTCTTTTTGATGTTAACTTTCTGAGGGCCCTTCCACACAGCCATATAACCCATAATATCAAGGCATAAATCCCACAATATCTGCTTTGAACTGGTTTAGCTGAGTCCACACTGCCATACATTCCAGTTCAAAGCAGATAATGTGGGATTTTATTCAGCTGTGTGGAAGGGGCCGAAGATTAATCAATTCAGGCATACCTCATTATTGCGCTTTTCCATATATTTGTAAATGCATTAGCAAAATTATTCTCTTGAGAGGGAATGGGAAAAGGGGGTGACCTTTATTTTTGAGGAACATAGTTTATTTTCAGATGCATCACTGTTGTTTACCTGAAGAATGAATGATTTTGTAGTGGAGTGAAACTAGTCTCCTTTCTCCACTTCTCAGGAGTACCCCGTCAGAAGTTTGCTTGGAAGCACAATAAGACTTGTTTCTTTGTAAACAAAGCAATGGGGTTGTGTTATGAGATCCTTTCATTGTCAGGGAGAGAGAGAAATAGCAAAATTGCTATGCACCATTTGCATTATTTACTAAAGATAAGTAATTATTTCTATTTACACATCCATTGGTAATTAAAGAAGACTTTTCGTAGGTTCATAGCGCATCTGTGAAAGTGATGCAAATTCTTCATTTTGGGCCTTTTATGGCCTACTCTACTAAATGAAAACTTCTCTGAGTCACTTTAGCGCCTTTAAGGCCAGGAAAGGAGAGCAAGAAAGGGGGATGGATGTCCTTTATAATTATCTGAAGCAATAACTTAATAAGTCAGTCATAAAATTGTTGTGTTAAAATATTGCATAAGAACCGTGATCATAAAGTTAGTTGGGAAATAATATCGTACTGAGATGTCTCTTTTGTGAGTTTTCAGACCTCAGAAAACTAGATTGCAAGGAAGCCTAGTAAAACAAACTCTTGTGTAAGCAAATGACAGCTACCAATGAAAGGTATTTCCCATATGCATTCCTGTCAATAAAAAGATTACTTTATATACTTAGTCACTTGTTTTCTGGAACCAACAAATAAAAACTGCCCAACTCAATGCTACATCCCCCAAGTTGCAGTTTATTATCTTTTAAGTGTGAAGGACATGAAGCTCTACTTCTCAATAGTGTTGGGCAATCTAAGGTTCCCTTTGTTAGTGGGCAGTTGCCCTGTCAGCAAATAATTTTTCTTTCTTCACCCACAATGGGCCTCTTTTCCTTAACTAAATGTCATTTAACTAAAGGAAAGCAAACAAATAGCTTAGTAATATCTCCAATGATAACCTATTACACATGAAATCAGCCACAGTTAGCCTGAATAAACACTAAACCTGTCAGAGACTGATAAAATAGCCTACAATTGATGGCCCTGCTTCAGCAGTCTTTTCGGTGGCATAAAACAGCCTGCTCCTCATTGTTTATTTGTGAAATTTTTATTTTCTATTTTTGGTAGGCAAACAAATCCACATTCACTTCCAATGAATATCCCCCTGAACTGTGCTCTGTCATTTGCGTTTGGGTTAATGTTGTCTGTTTTAATGTACAGAAAGGGGAACAGAGCACCAGGGGAGGAATTGTTAGTGCCTTCACATTCCCCGTTCCTACCGTTTTTTGTCAGGATGATAAACTATAAGTAATGGACAATCTTGTTTCACAAGAAAACTGAACCTACTGGAGCATGAAGAGCTGCCAAAATGTTGCCTTGCAATATTTGTGGTATCTCTCCTTGTTGGCCAGGATTTATTTTGGAATCTTGGAGCTTTACTGCTTAATCCTCACTTAATGTTAGACAAACATAATATGGCGTATGTACTCTATAAAGATGGCTGGGGCCGATTCTCTCACTAGATACCAATCCGAATTGTTCGATACTTCCCTGCGCACTAGAAGCCTATAAATAGAATAATTGTGTCTCCTTCTTACACTGGGAAAATATGTGGGATGCCTCAAAATGTTTAAGGTTCTTTCCCCCGCATGGGCTAAATAGCGGGAGCTTCATAATTACTCCCCTCATTGGTTTTACTTCATCGGAGAGAGGCCTGTACTCTAGGCCAAGGCAAAAGACACTTTCTTATAGCGGCCAAAAATGTACATTGCAGCTTGTTGAACTCGATATACAGTGGAAACATGTCTCTTCGGATTTTGTGCAAAGTATACTTTTGCTAGTTGCTGATTAAAGTGAAAGGTTTGTGCAGCACAATTCTACAATGTTTACTCAGTGCCTCTGTATTTAATTGGGAATGCTTCCAAATGGTAGCCTTTAAATGTTGCAAGACACGAAGGCCTAAATCCAATGACCAGGCCTAACTATAGTAGAACCATAGAATCAGTTGCTTGATCCACCGGTTAACATCAAATTCCATTAATTTAATGGGTTAACTCTACCTTGTGGCCAGCCATTAAAAAAGAGCCAGACTTGGATGAAGCCCCCTCCCAACACGAACCTTACTTCCAGCAAACCCCTAGATTTTAGATTCATTCTTGTTTTCTTTTTTTTTTTTGCACAGTCTGCCATTTGGTAGCATAATTGCTATATTTATACCAATTATCTCCAAGTCTCTTATCTCTGTGCCTTATAAAGTAAAATCACTCATAGTTCAGTAATTGCTGTAATACAGGTAGTGTCTGACTCAGTCTGAAATCAGGGAAAAAAAATGCCTTCCCTCCTCTCCTTTTTTAAAGGGACGTAAACAGCCGGTACACAAGAGTTATAATCTATTCCCTGCTCATTAAACATTTATTTTAGTGGGACTTTTGTTTGCAGATCACCTAGGGAGAAATCTCCATAGTGTGATGGAATGACATTTAGGGAATCTTTTTTTTAAGAAACCCAAAACAAAAATCAAGTTGGATAAGAATCTATTCTTGAATAACCCGGGCTAATTATAGCTTACCTGATGCAAAGAATTAACATGACATCTTTGAGGATAAAGAAGTAGACAAAACATTCTCTCATATATACTATATATACACATGTTTTGTTGTTGTTGAATTTTTCACATGTTTTAGCTTTCTCTGTAAACCTTGTTCTGTGGTGGTAGGAAGATGTTAAATTAAGAAGAGGGATTACCTGGTTAAAGTACTTTGATTAAAGTCAGAAGAGTTTAATAACTATGCTTATCAGGCTGAAGACTGAATACCTTTTCATATTTCCAAGTTAGAGATTCCTTTAATTTGTATATGGCAAATGTAAAGTAGTCAGGAGGGGTGAAGGCCAAAGACAGTGTTAAGAACTCCTTGGGAACAAAACTCCTGCGGCTTCATTGTTTTTTTTGTAAAGCTAGTGCGCACAAAGGCATAACGCTATTCAGCCCTTCAGCCATGATGGAAAATGTAAACCGTTGACATCGTCCCCCTTGTTTAACTTGTTTAATTCTCATTTTAAATTCAGTAGTATAGCGGCCGTGTGAACTCTAAAGATTTCTTTAGTAATCCATTTTGTAGTTCCGAATCAAAAACAAAGTGAAAAGGTCTGACACAATTTGCTTTTATTTTTAGGCAAATCAACCCTGCTCCTAGTTAATAAGGGGATTACAACCCAGACTAGGCCTTTACAGATGTAATGTAAATCAAGGGCAGGGTATAAAGAAAGTGATCCCTTTTGATTGAAGTATGGTAAAAAGGCATAGAGAAACTAGCAGCGGTAATCTGATTGTATGGCAATAAAACCACCATTTTCTGTCTTTCAGATAAAAATAATGTGGTAAATCCATGCAGCTCATAAGATGTAAAGGCAGATAAATGGGGATACCATGGCAACATATAGATTAGCTTGATGTTAGAAATGACACGTCTATGAAAGGGATGTAGAAACCAAGGGCCTTGCTTCAGGGCTGCAAGGTATTATGTGGGAACTGAAGGGGGGACGGGACTCAATTTGGGGGCTGGGATTAGGAACTATGAAAGGCCTACTTGTGGCCAGGCTGGTTAAGGCAGTAAAGAAAAGCTGCTCAGTTCTTGCTCATTGGTGGAGTATAATATGGTAAAGGTAGATTTCATTTACTGCCTTTTTATTGCTGAGATTTGGCCTGATTAAAACTCCGGATCACTGCAGTTGTTCAGATGGAGAAGATTTTCCTTTTTAACTCCTGGTCTAAGAGCGACACCCATTCTGTAGGATTAGCTGCACTTGGAGTTTGTTTCCTTAATCTATTTGGGATTCAGACAGGGCCATGCTGGCAAAGAACAGAGAGAGGAGGGTTAGGTGGTACAGAGGTTATCTGAAAAGAAAAGAGAAGGCTTTTGATTTCCGCCATCTTTCAAACAGAGCTCTCGATCCCGCACTCCACAGGAGAAGCTAAAACAAACATTCCTTATTGTCCTACTTCCTTGGCCAGATGATTCTTCTAGAAAATTACTTTTTGATTTCTTATTTCAATGTGTCTTTGAGAAAGAGATGGCAAAATCCATCTGTACATCAGTGGAATTGCACCATCTTAAAGGAAGTTTACTGCTGTTTTGCCATATACCCTTAGGTTCCTACAGCACTTGTGGAAGTAAGAAAAGAAAGGTTCAAAGCTCTGTATTCTTCCGTACATGTACTTTCAAGTGTACTTTGAGACATAACTTTTACTTCTACTTGTTAGATGCTTCACAGTTTGTAAAAAAAAAACTTATAAAGAAAAAAAGCTACAAGCTATTATTGTATACTGAGTTCTCTAAAATATAGGAGAACTGCCAAGTTTATCACCCGGCTGTATGCATGGAAGACTAATTGTAAGAATTGTAAAGCAACATGCAAGAAAATCCAGGTTCTTAGTGGAGTAGATCATGGGGTAAGCTTGGCAAAAATCCACATGTTGACACTTCCAGACTAGATGTAATCTGTTATTCTTGTGGGTCACCGTGCTTTGGGGTTTGGCATATTCTGAGTAAGCCGACGGGTAAAATTCTCCAAATTGCCCCGCACATTTTCCCCTCTGTCAAGGCTCTTTCAAACAATTTTTGACCCATAACAGCATTTCCAAACCCAAATTGACAAGTTGTTCCAAGTTGCTGCAGTTTTAACAAATGCGCTGTAGAGAGCTGAATATATTTGTGTAAGTGTATGAAGTCTTGAAGCGCTGCAATGTTTTCCATTGTCCCAGCTTAACCTTCAGAAATCTATAGCAAAAGATCCATTTTGGCTGTAGATAGCATGCAAAGCTCAGGGCAGCGTCCTCTACTTTGCAGGCTGGTCACATCCAAGCACCTTGCATTCTGTATTTGACAATGATTGCTAATGGGCTATTCAGCTAAAGTATTTGCTTGTTCATAGGGAACAGGGCATGATAAATGTCCAGCAAGCTTGCGGCCTCCTTCAGCTTTTCAAATACAGACTGGTGCATATTTATGGACTGCAAATCACAAAAGAAGCTGTTGAATTACTGTGGCCTTATGCTTTCTGTTGCAACAAGGGTTAAAGTGATTAAAGAAATAATGTAAAAACCAATGTCATTTGTTTGCTAACCATTATCCAGCATTTAGCTTTCTGAACTTCCCTGTCATGTCACATTTCAAAAATGCTGCAGATAAGACTGAGTACATTTTGATACATCAAAAGGAAGAAGTGGCAATCATTTACGTAGTATTTCCCTATGCAACTATTGTCAAGCGAACTTCTTTGTGTTGCTCCCTCCTGATACAGTGGAGGCAAATCTTACAACGGGATTTACAGAAATACATTATTCAGATTAGGAGTACCCAGAATGAGGTGGATGCTATGTCTTCCTTCTCTCTCTCTCTCTCTGCACAAACAAGACTGTTAGCAGTTGACTTTTTACGTTTCTTTCCTCTTTGGGTAGTGCAAGGCAAATATTCAACTAAAGATTAATGTTGGGTATAGGCTAGGACACTGTTTCAATGGTTTTGAATTATGTTTGCATTGCAGGCCATCACCATTTCATTGATTATCCTTCTTAAACCCACCTCCAACCTAAACTTTTACCACTATTGATGAGTGAATCCCAAATTGGGTAGACCCATTGAATCAGCAGGATATACATAATTGTAGTGTACCCTACTGATAATGCTCAGTTTATCATTGATACAAATGACTTGAAAGTTTAATGCAATTTGTTAAAGTCAAAATAATGTGTTCATATGCACATACAGTAGAGTCTTGCTTATCCAACCTTTGCTCATCCACCGTTAGCATTATCCAACGCAGTCTGCCTCCTGCCCAGATCCATAGCTGTTTCTCTAGGTAGTCAATGTTTTCATTACATTGCAATGTTTTGGTGCTAAATTTGTAAATACGGTAATTCCTACATAACGTTACCATGTATTAAACTGCTTTTTCTGTCGATTTGTTGTAAAACATGATGTTTTGGTGCTTAATTTGTAAAACCATAACGTAATTTGGCATTTCATAGGCTTTTCCTTAATCCCTCTTTATTATCCAACATTTTTGCTTCTCCAATGTTTTTCCGGCCCTCTATGTTGGATAAGCAAGACTCCACTATAATCGCAAATATTGCTGTGCGAATAAATCTTCAACTTAAGCACAAACATTTTGGATTCTATTTTCCCCATTTCTCCTCTCTTTGTACTTCCATGTATCCAAGAACATAAGAACCACACTCAATCTAACCAAAGTCTACTTCAGCCAACTTTCTATATTCATGGATACCTTCCGCAAAGATGCCTCTTTTCTGGCAAGCATTCAATCTTAGTGGCCCCTCTTAAAACTTGTAGAAACTTGGTTTTTATATGTATTGCTTTTTAATGTATATGCTTTTAGATTTTGTGAACCACCCCGAGCCTATGGGGAGGAGCGGTATAGAAACCGAAATAATTAATTAATTAATTAATAGTATAGCTTAGTATAAAGAGTGTGTTTACATATTTATGGAAACTATCCTCTATAACCTGATTCTGAAGGATGTACATAGCGATGTTATGGAATACTTGAAATAACAGCTTTCTATTTCATTCATCGGGCAGTGTGATAGAGAAATGTTGTGTTTAAATGCTGCCTCTGACTTCACTGAGCCAATTCATTTAGTAAGAAATGTAAACCTAAGTTACATGGGTTGCTTTTGTTTGACATGTTAACATTCAAGTTATCCACTCACAGAAAGACTTTCCATAACTAACATATTATTCTATAATTTTCCAAAATGCATGTAATTAGGCCACCAAGCTAGCTTTCATTAGAATACCTGGAGATACAGTTTTTGAAAGTTGGGTCTGCTCCTAAAATTTATCATTTGAAGAAGCTAGAAACTTTTCTAAATTTCTTGCTGAATCACAGCTGTCTTGGTTAACTTTATACTGGCCATGACAAATATATAAAACAACTCTTATTGCATGATAGAGTGAGTTTAACAAGATAATTAGGTGGCTGTAAAATTCAGAAGTTAGGTGCGGGCTGTGGGCAGCATATATTTGAAAGAGCAGCCACAGTTTGCTACAGCGGTCACCTTCTTGTTTACTTTACACATGTTAACTTTATACACATTGCCTTTACACACATTACCTGAAAGCCTTTCACCTTTTTCTAGTGAGAGTTGCTGCAACCTCAAGGTAACAAGGTGGGAAGGTGAAAGTGTGATGTAGACCAAGCATGTCTCTGGAGCCACCTAAGTTTATTATTTTTATTTATTTTATTTACAGCATTTGTAGCCCGCCTTTCTCAGCCTTATGGCAACTCAAGGCGGCTCACAGAATTGGCAGATTTGATGCCATACATTCATAAAAATACAGTTAAAAACATTCAACCCAACACTGTGAAAAAACATATATAAACCATTTAAAAACATATGATCACTGGCGTCCTCCTGTTAAAATCATTATCCAGCATTTAGTAAGTTTATTACCATTTCCAGCGTAACAAGTAAATAACATTTAAATGTAGCGGCTTGGCTACCTAAAATGGTGTAATACCATGTTTTAAACTTTGTTGTAGGCTGTTTTATGTTCAATGCTTCTGCTGAAAATGAGCTGCAGGAGCTCATAGATTAAGAGTTCAAGTGTGCCTAGAAGATGTGTATAGAACGATAGATATGTCAAGGGAATAAAGATGCACTTAAGGATGCCATCTTAGATTTTTACATTTTAGAATTGTTAATCTTGTGTTGATATCCCATGACTGGACTGATGAATGTTTTGTAGAAGCAATATGCGGAAAGAGCCAGGTCCTAGTCACTCTGAGCTATATTAAAACTGTGTGTTCCCTTTAGAAACAGAAGCATGCAGCCACATATCATTCTATACTGGAGATGGAAACTCAGCCAAACCATAGTCAGTGAAAGCAGAACACCCTGTCCTGGACATAGAAGAGAAAGCTTGCCCAGAATGCCTTGTACTGATAAAGCTTCAGCAAAAATCTAGTGCATAAGAAGTGGGGCAAGGCCATTCTGATACCCCTGTGAGATGTGAGTGGGAATTATACATAAGGATGAATATATTTATTATTTATGTGGCAATGCACAGAGTATCATTTGTTTATTTAAAATATATCTCCATTGCTTGAACCTGCTTAAATATTTTGTGAATTTGCGCACAATGCAAACATGCTTGTAATCTTGGTTTTAGTATTCAAAACAATAGGGAGGAATAGGGGAGAGCAAGAAGCAATAAAAACAGTGGGGGACACCCACAAATGCAGTTTTGCAAATCCCAGAATGCTTATTTTGTGTAGTGTTTTTGTTTTTACGGTGGTTGCACTGTGAATGCTGCATTTGGTGCCACATTGTGAATTTCATGGTTTTGGCTTGATTCATTGGTTAATCATTATTTAGCACCCAGTCATTAATTGTGATCTCCTTCAATCAATCACCTTTCTGATCCTTCTTTGACAAATGCAGAAAAAAACACCCCCCACCACCAACAAAAACAGGGAGGATAGAAACTTCTCTCAATTCATGCTCAGATCTGCTCTGGCTAGCTTGCTTTTGGAAATGTCTTAGTTGGCCAGAGCTTTCAAATTGCACTGACATGTTAATGTTGCTAACATTTGTTGGTGTTGAAACATTAAGAGGCTGTTACTTTAAAAAAAGCAGTGAATGAAAATAATGAGAAACATTGGTTGGTATTCAGTTCATGAAATACGGTGATGTAAGTCAGACTCATGCCATTACAATTTACTTTTTCAGTTGTTCAGAGTGCTCCCAATGATGTTTCCCCATTAATTCCACTGATCTCTGGCAACATGGAAATGGCAATGGAGAGCATTAGATACAAATGTCTGTGAGGTGTTGGAGGACAGAGGTGTGTGTGTCGTTTGGCATGCCTTATATACTCTGAACAAAAATACAGTTTGTGTCACAAGTTGAAGTAAAAGTCATTCTTTCATTCTAATTGGGTTTTATACATAGGAGGCAGAGGGAGAATGCCATCTTATCCTTTATCTCAGATGTCGGGACATGGAATCAGCTCACTGCCAGCATAATATCACAGTGTGTTGACCCTGAAACTGCTGCATTTAGGGTGCATTTACATTGTAGAATTAATGCAGTTTGATGCTAACTGCCATGGCTCAATGCTGAGGAATCATGGCAGCATGTGTTTTAAAAGGTCTTCAGTTTCTCTGAAAAACAGTACTTGTTCCTCCCTCAAACAACAGGATCCAGGATTAGATAACATTGAGTCATGGCAGTTACAGACAGTTAAAGTGGTCTCAAGCTAAACTAATTCGATAGTGTAGATGCACACCTACCGTAGTTGGTATGAAAGTGAAGGCACAGCTAGAAGCTCAGCTCTCACTTTGCAAGGTGATATTCCCTTTACTCTTGCGTGGCAAAATGGGCACCAAAACCTTTTTGGTTATTGATATGTGGCCAGTGTGGGAGATAAAGAATCTGAGCAGAGAGACACGTAGGTAAATCTGTACACTGTTGTAATGTTGCCTCTCAAGTGGGCAATCTTTACTGCAGGTCTACTTCTGTTGGAATCCACCATCTGTTTAAATGGTGCCCAGGCAGCAATTGATTTGTATGCCTGATTGGATAAAAGTGCCATTTGAGATGAAGAACATTTTGACTCCTGTGGGTAGCTCTGCTGTCCTTTTGCAGTTTCCGTCCACACTCCAGTTGTTTTCTTCACATTTAATTAATCTTTTATCTTAAGAGCAGCTTGGTTTAACCATTCTGCAGTGCTTAACCTTTGATTTCTCTCTCTTCTTTCTTTTCTTTCCCCAAGATAACTCTATATTTTATTGGTGAGATGAGCAGAGAAAATCAGGCATCTTGACAGCTAACCTTACTGTGCATTTCTAGCCATGCATACTCAAAGTAAGTCCCATTATTTCCAGCGAGGCAGCTTACTGTCAGAAAAACATGTTCAGGATTGGAGTCTAGGGAGTTTTTAAAAAGACACATGTGATGTTCCATAATTCCATATGTCAAAGTCGACAAAATATGTGTGATTGATCTGATTTCTTTAAAGGATTGCCTGGAAAATCCTTACTTATTTTTGGTTGTTGAAATATTGGATGTACATTAATTCTTGTAGTCCTAATATTTAGAGAAGAGGCCATACTAATGTATTTGCAGCATGCTGAAAGCTAATTAAGAAACCCTGATTAGAAGAGACTCTTCTCAGAAAGACCTTACATTAGAGGACTTATTCGTAGAAATGCTTAAGATCTCCAAAAAAACAGGATGACTTAGCAAATAAGCAGGAGGATCAAGAGCGCCTCTTTAAGAGACCAAGAAAGATTAATAAAAGATGAAATGGCTAACCTAAAGAAGGCGTGTCCAAACTTTTAAAGCTGAGGGTCAGTTCATTGTTCCTCAGCCTGTTTGGGGGCCAAACTATAGTTTGAAAAAAAAACCATTAATGCAGTCCTTTGCACACTGCATAGATCTTATTTGTAGTGCAAAATATATATGAGAGAACAATACAATATATAAAATGAATAATAATTTTAACCAACATAAACATACCAGTCTTTCAATGGGAAATATGGGTCTCTTTTGGCTGATGAGAGAGTTAAGTTAAATTAGGGTGGTGGTGGTGGTGGTTGTTGTTGTTGTTGTGTGCCTTCATGTTGGTTCAGAAGGAAAAAATGAAAAGAAGGAAGTCAAGAAAGGGAGAAAGAGGGCTGATGGAAATTTGAACAAGGACAGCAATTGGTTCCTGGGTCGGTTTTTGAACATGCCTGGTTTAAGCCTTTTGGTTAAGTGGAGCTGCAAGAAAAGGGATTTTTGTGAAAGTAAACATAAAATGCATGGGCATCTATTTCAGAAAAACAAGCTGAACCATAGCATTAAACTTTCAAGTTCCAGCTTGAAACCACTGTTTAAACTAGTACTGGGTTGTGTAGAATGATTAATGCAACTTATAATATTTTAATAAAATTACTTTGTCCATTGATACTCATATCTGGGCATATCCAATTTTCACAGTTTTGTTAAATTTTTCAAAATAGATTTATAAAAATATGGTTCCAAAGAAAAGATTGAGATAGAAAAAAAGAGTAAAGGGGAAATAAATAAGATATGAACACAAGTTGGGCAATACAAATGTATGTATATCAATATCTCACAAACTATCATATATTTTCTTCACTTTTTTTCTGTGTCAGGATTGACTTGAGAAACTGCAAATCGCTTCTGGTGTGAGAGAATTGGCCGTCTCCAAGGACGTTGCCCAGGAGACACCAGATATTTTAGCATTCTGTGGGAGGCTTCTCTTATGTCCCCACATGAGAAGCTGAAGCTGACAGATGGGAGCTCATCCTGCTCTCTGGATTCGAACCACCAATGTTTTGGTCAGCAGTACTGCTGGCACGAGGGTTTAACCCATTACACCATTGGCTCTATAAAATCTATGTTCATGTTTAAGTAAGAACTAAATACATAAAGTTAAATAGTGAATAAAAATTTTTCAATCTTAGAATATTTGTGCAACAGTAAATGCGGGTAGGATCTACATGCTTTTACTGATGCTGAGTTTAATTCCATTTCACAGAACTATACTTAGAAAATATGCAATGTCAAATGTCAAAGATTTTATATTCAAAGTCAAGATATTGTCGCACTTGCAACTAAAAATGAATAACCACTGAACAAACCCACATCATACATACAATATGGCATATAGTGACTTATGATACTGCAATCCATTTTGATATGTGTGGATTCCAAGCACCCTCATTCTGCAGACTTTAACCCTTGTCTTCAGATATCGTAGACTTGGTGTTATCATTCATTCTTGGCTTCTAATAATTTTTTTATTTAATAAACGTGTTACTTACTTTTTAAAAAGTCTTACACATCTAAAATGTTTAGTGTTAGTATAGCAAACACAGTCTTGTTCTTTAATGTGCATTACATATGTAGTCTTGGGAAAATAGAAATAACTACTATTTCTTCTTAAGTATATGCATGAATCATGATGACAAATCTATCTTTGCAGTTCTGCAGTGTGTGAAGCAATTCTTTTAGTCACAGTTGAACTATGTAGTGTTCACCATGATTTGGTTGCCTGTTGCTTTTGTACTTCAGTAATAGTCACACTCAGGCATGTAGCGGGGGGGCTTGGGGGGCTTCCCCCCCCCCGAAATTCTTAGGGTGGTCTGTGAGAAGGACTTGCTGGTACATTATTTAAACTGTTATGTTTATTCATATCATGATCTGATCACCATGGTCAATATATCCCATATGCATGAGGGGATTGGGATAACGATACAAAAGGTTTGCTAAAGTAGACCCTCTCTCACTCAGCCTCAGCCCCCCCCCCCCTTGGCGAATCAAATTCAGCCCCTCCGGAATCAAAATCCTGGCTACGGCCCTGGCCACACTGTAAGGTAGTTCTAGTAAGGGTCTTCCACACTATAACCCAGAAATCAAGGCTGAAAATCCCACAATATCTGCTTTGAACTGGGTTATCTGAGTCTACTCTGCCATATATTCCAATCCAAAGCAGATAATGTGAGATTTTATTCAGCTGTGTGGAAGAGGCCCAAAACTGCTGTTATAAAGCTAGCGATGTGCTTTAAATATGTAAATAAGCCAAATCAGATAATGATTGGCATTCAGGGATTTTGAGTTAGTTTTTCTTTTAATGCTTTTGTAAGAAATCATGGTTGCATTTTTTGAAAACTAGGTGTATATATAGAGATCAGGTTTGTGGAAGAATACTTTGATCCAAAATTATTGGGGGAAGAAAATCTAGATATAAATTCAATTCATGAAAGGCTGCTGATTCATGTAGTTTCTATGTACACCTTCAATTACCCTCTGCAATCTCGGTGCTTTTTTGTGGTGTAAAGCAACTTCAGTTACTATATGCTGCGTACCGTGCAATTTTAATTGCTGCTTTGTCATTAAGGTATGTGATAAGTCGGAATTCATTTTCAAAGAATGTAAGAAGGGCTAAAACACTCTGACAAGAAAAAGCAATGTCAACTGTTTAAACTTGGCAATATGATTTAAATGTAAACCTGTGGATCTGCTCACAGGACTGCCATCATGATGGTGCAAGTCATGGAATGATTACAAAAAAGGAAAAGCTTTCTGAGGAGAAAGTGTCGGCATGAATCGTCCTCTACTATTCACAATGCCAGTGTGAAGAAACAACTGATGCACTCTGTCCCTGCTTGCAATCAGCATCCTTTAGGACACGTCTGTGTTCCTGTGCTGTCTTAATTCATGCAGTCAACCCTTTTCTCTCAGGGCGGAGGGAAACTAGATTCTCCAGTACTGTAAGGCACAATTGTGTCTGTAGCATTCTAGACAATCCCCACCCTTTTTTGTTCCTGCCGTGTGACTCAGAACAAGACTGTGCAGGTGCTGACGAATTGTAATTAGAAGAAAGGAGACGCGTAGCTTGAATCCTCCCTCCTTACACTCTGGCTGACAAAAGGATTTCTGAGTGCCGGAGACTGGTAGTCCCACAATAGACTCGTCTAGTTGTGTTGGCTCTACAAGCTTCTCTGTGTTATTTACTGTACCTCTTACAAAGCAAACTCAAGGACAGATGCTAGCCAGGATCTGTTAGCTCAATTACAGATGGAATTTCTATGGCTTCTGAAAAAAAATATATATTCGTTCTGACTTTTTCTTGCATCATATACTGAATGCCTGAATCTTTAGAAGGGATGTGTCCTGCTTTCCAGATTTTTTGCATGTGTCAGGAGTGCTTTGAGAAACTGCAATTCTGTGAGAGAATTGGCCATCTGCAAGGACGTTGCCCAGGGGACACCCAGATGTTTTGATGTTTTACCATCCTTGTGGGGGGCTCCTCTCATGTCCCCGCATGGGGAGCTGGAGCTGACAGAGGGAGCTCATCCACGCTCTCCCCGGATTTGAACCTCCAGCCTGTCAGTCTTCAGTCCTGCTGGCACAAGGGTTTAACCCATTGCTCCACCTGGGGCTCCAGATGGGAGCGTTGAAGTATTGTTACTTTAAGTAACAGTACCTGTGATAATCATGGTCCAGACCTTTGTTTGTGAAAAGGCAAGATGATTATCCGAATGCGGACCCCTTAGAATGGTCTGTGTTGCATAGTTTGAAGAGACACTCCCTCACATGCAGTTCTTTCATACAGCACCAGACTTTTCCTGTATTTCTTGGCTACAAACTAGAACACCAATCTCTATATCAAAGGGAGTTGGCTTTCATTATAGCAAAGGTTCAATTGCACTTTGCTGTAGGCAGTGAAATTTAATATTATTGTGACTTGTTTAGTAATTTTAGGATGACAGAGGGAAATGGATTATGTTTGAATATAAAGGCGCACAGCACACATGGGTTTTGTCAAATGGAATCTGAGGTTACTTAGGGAGGGAGTGTCTTTCGTTCTTATTGTCAGTGTGAATTAGTAGTTTGTAAATAACCATCTAGTAAATGGTGGATTTATTGCTTTTAAGGAGGAAAAGAAGTATATAGAAATATGGCGGTGCAGACAACATTACTAGTGCAGTTGCAGTTCAGAGCTGTCAGACTGGTTTTTTGCCCTATAGCCTTACAGAGACATTTGAATTAGCTTGGACTTCTCATCTTTCCCTTTTATAATGTTATGTTCGATATGCCTCTGTAAAAAAAAAAGGGATGGGTGGGATGAAAAATAGTTGTGCCTGTTTAAGGTTCTGCAAATGTTGACACTACAACATTCAAATAGTACATAGTCTCTTTACTGTTCTTTTCTTTTCCCGAAAATGGCAGTATATTTTGCCTTTTATAAACATGCAGAAAGAATGCATGGAATAACAGGAAAGACCTCCATGTGTGGATGTGCTTGTAAAAACACTTGGCATTTTGGTTTAACCCTCCAGTCGCTGAGTTGTTCCATAGCTTTATACAGTGATTTACCATCACACTTATTCACATCTTCTGTAATTACTATAATGTTCCAAAATACATTGTTTGACTGTCTGTTCCTGTGTAAACCCATGGCTTTGTTCTTCTCCTTGATTATCTCACTGGGATTTACAACGGCTTCTTCATGCTCAAACCTGTTCTAATGTTAAGAGTGCAAAAGGGGGCAGTAAAGTGCTATCCAGAAAAATGCTATCTTTTGAAGAGCATTTTAAAAGAAAAATTTAGATACTCATTTTAATCTCGATTTGTTATCTCAATTATTCATTGCTTTGTTATTTTAGGTGACCCTTCCCTGCATTTGATGGTTTTTTTTAAAAAAAAAAGTGTGAGTGTTTCTGTGCATATGAGACTTGCCACTTTAAACAGTAAAAGTAGTAAATGATGTTGCAGTGGAATATGGCTTTCTCTGCTGAGCCCCCCCGTGTGAAATCTTTATGCTTTCTTTCCTTCAAACAGAATTCCTCTTTTTTCTGCATAGCTTATGACAAAGGACTTTTGCAAGGCCCTCCTTCTGTAAAGGTTATTTAGCCCTCAGTATTAATAGTGTATTCCTGTGAAAGCAATGCTAAAAGGAAAAAAGGAGAGGACTTGGAGACTAGCAACTGAGATCTGGAGTAGTAAAATGTGGAGTGGGGTCATGGGGTCAAGAGTTGGGCTCTCATCCAGAGGTACATGCATGATTCATCAAGAAGTAGCTGGAATGAGCATCTAATTGCACTTCATCTCCCCATGCCTTCCTTTTTAACTATCAGTCCCGAACTCTAGGTCCTTTCTATGCAAACATGCCCTCCCTTTTTTTACAGTTGTGTTTCATTCTTTCTCCCAGCCCCAAGAACAGTAGAACAACATATTATCTTACAACAGTGGCATATAGGGACTGTAGCTGCCTAATTCTTAGGTAGTTTTCTAGTGGCGGCGCAAATCTAGCACAGGTGTTGGAATTCTATATAATTACGGGGTACTGAAATATTATTGGATTGATAATACAATAGTAAAAGAGAAAATTCAGTACAAGAAAAAAGTTGCCACACATTTGCTACTTCTTTAAGGGGGGAGTTGATAAAGTAAACCCAACTGTTTTAGTGCTTCAGCTGCTTACATACAATGTTCTGGCAATTGCTTTTCTGCATCATTTTACATATTGATCTTTTTTAAATTAAAGGAGGCCTTTGTTTTTTAACTTCCTGCAGCAGATGGAATTTTTAATGGGGTGTCTTTTCAAGTTTTGTTCAAACTGTGCTTGTTTTAAAAATAGAATTGGGGCTTAATTGGTTTTTAACTTCGGTGTTAATTTTTCATTTTATTTTTTGAAAGCCTATGTTGGCAGAAATCTGAGATCATACATGCACAAATACATACAATTTATTATGAAAAATAAATGGCCTAGTTTTTCCTGTAAGGATGTGTGACTCTTTCACACATTGTTTTAACACACAATGTGCTCTGTTTAATTTTATCACATTATCGTCTTGTCTGTGTGGAAGGAGACCAGATAGAGCTGATTTCTATATCAAATTTCTCTTTGGAAAAAAAACTTCCAACACAAATGAAATTCTGTATTGCAATAAAAAAATATTAGATTTGGTGTATGGCCACTAGTCCCTGGACTCAAATTTATTAGTGACAGCACTGAAACCCATGTTCAACATGTAGCCTTTTACCCTCCTATTATAATATGATAATAATGATATTAATAATGATGATGATAATAATAATTTTATTCTTATACCCTGCCACCATCTCCCTGAAGGGACTCGGGGCGGCTTACATATGAGAAAATGTCCACAAAACATAAAACAAAGCAATCCATAAAATAAAACACATTAAATAGGAGTATCACAAAATACATCAATCCAGATAAACACATTAAATTAAACATAACAGAATATAAGAAATTGCGCTGGAGCTCCATTATACCAAGTTCAACAAAAACAATGACCCAAGATTTCTAAAATGGGCAAGACCAAACTATAAAAGGCCTATGCAGGGGTAGTGCAAATAGTGTAACATAGGGCCGGAGAAGTGGATGAAGTGTATACAGGGGCGGTCTTTCCCATTACGCGGACTACGCAACCGCGTAGAGCGGCATCTTGGATGCGGCGGGGTGGGGCGCCATCGTGGGGTGCCGCAGCGCCGTATCTCTGTGCTGCTGCTGCGCTGCGGCACCCTCTGTGCTGCTGCCGCGCTGCGTCGCGCCTGGATGACCTTCTGGGCATGCGCGGAGATTTCGCGCGCATGCGCTGTATCTATGGAGCCCTCTTGAGCTCTGTAGATACAGCACATGCACATGGAGATTTTCGCGCGCATGCCCAGTGCCTACGGAGCTCAAGTGAACTCCGTAGGCACTGGGCATGCACGCGAAAATCTCCGCGTGCATGCGCTGTATCTACGAAGCTCAAGAGAACTCCGTAGATACAGCGCATGCGCGCGGAGATTTTCGCGCGCATGCCCAGTGCCTACGGAGTTCACTTGAGCTCCGTAGGCACTGGGCATGCGCGCGAAAATCTCCGCGCGCATGCGCTGTATCTACGAAGCTCAAGAGGGCTCCGTAGATACAGCGCATGCTCGCGGAGACACCGCAGCGCATGCCCAGTGCCTGCGGAGTTCACTTGAGCTCTGTAGGCACTGGGTATGCGCGTGAAAACCTCGGTAAGTCAGGGAAGGCGAGAGGGGCGGTGGAGAAGAGGGGAGCCGTGTGAAAGGAGCCGGAGGAGCGGGGGAATAATGTTTTTTGGGGCGCCAAAATAGTGTTTGCTTACAACTTAGAATTATCTTAGACCGCCCCTGAGTGTATAATAGAGTACTATCTAACTGCGAGTATAAGTTTGTCTATCAGTTGTAGGTTTTTGGGAGTCAGGTGAACTGTTAGGGAAAATGCATTGAAACATATTGTTGGTGGAAAAGTTATTATAAAGACATATTACTCTTATGTAGCCAGGGGCATAGGCCTATGCACCTTAATGTCATTTTGTATGGATTTCCTCAGAGAAGATGAAAGCAGACTGGTGTTATTTTCATATATGACACGACAAGTGCCTTTGAGCTTACCTCGCCTAGTTTGTGCCCATGTGAATATTATTAACAATGTTATCTTTGTGGAAAAAAGCACAGACCTTGAAATGGAATGTACATTCCAGCCAATGGTCGATAGTACGTTTTCATTACAGATATGGGAAAACAAAAAAGAACAAAAACAAAACCCACTTTCAGTGTAATGTAAAAATACTGATAGAGGAAAGCAAGTCTACTAGTTGCAGTTACTATGGGAACTAGAAAACAGTAAAAGAGACCAAGTACATGTAGGATTTTACAGGCAGTTAGAAGAAGCATTATAACATAGTTGTGGCTTATACAGATGCTACATTTTTAGAATCTGGGAAGCAGTCGGCTACCTGTTGTACTTCATAATGGGTCCCACAATCCTCCTCAGTTATTTCTTTTCTCCTAAAAAGTCGCTTGAGTTTTTCAGTGTGTGAAGCAGTGCCATTCATCCTTGCTACCACACAGACGATCTAACATATGAGACAAAGACTCCAGATAAATCATTAATGATGTGCATACACATTTTTGAAAGAAAGAGGGATAATCAAATGGGAGTCTTCAAGTGTTTTAATACTCACAAAGAGTCTGTCTCTCATACGCCACACTTTAGAAGTTTTGAGTAAAAATACACACACACACACACATATATATATACACACACACGTATTAAACTACATAATAAAGTATAAATGCTGTCATTAAATTATACTATTAAAACACCATTAAAACAGTTTAATAACAGCACACTAATTTTAAAAAATGAGGAATTAGAGTATTAACAAGCCCACAACATCCACATTAGACCTCTGGTTGTAACAGGCAGTTGCGGAAAGCATGTTGGAATAGAAACATCTTTGTCTTATGACAGAAGAATGATCATAATGGTTATGCCATCAGTGTACATGACACTATATAAAAAGAGGAGAGTGTGGGAAAGAGAGCACCTTGCTGAAAGTGTGTGTGTGTGTGTATAGATAGATAGATAGATAGATAGATAGATAGGGAATATATGGCAGGAAGGAACAATCGGGAGGGGGCTAGCCTAACCTGTCTGGGAAGGGAATTCCACATCTAGCTACTGATAAAGCCCTCTCTTGTATGCACTCAGGATGTATCTTGGAAGGTGGTGGACTAGGAGAAAGGCCTCTCTGCATATTTGAAGAACCATATAGGCTTATGTGGGTTAATATGGGCTGAGATCCTAAAATATCTATATTATTATTTTGTGCAAAAAGTATTGCATAAATAAGTATAATAAAACTGATAAAATATAGGAAGTAGAAGCAGCTAAATAATTTTGACCAAAAATGGGCAACAGCGATCACATTGTCTGTAGCTTTAAACATTTATTCCTCTGCACATGAGGCAGGACATTGTGTACAAGCATACAGATGCAGAGTTGTTTTTTTCCTACTCTGCAGTCACACAAGGTGGAGGATTCTTCATTATTATTTATTATTTATTTATGGTATTTGTACCTCGCAGGTGGACTCAGCACGGCTTACATTTGCAGCACTACAGGCCGCAACACCACAATACAATATAAAAAATACAACATATAATCAACATCATTAAAAAAGCATTAAAACCATTAGAAAACATTACATTAAAAACCACTACATACAACAATAATTAATTAAAGCCACCAAGCGGAACACACTGTCAGTCCAGTTAAGTCCAAAGTGTCAATCCAGTCAAATCCAAAGGTACAATTTACATCTGCTGCCCAAAGGCCTGGTCCCAGAACCACGACTTTAGCTTTTTTCTAAAAATGAGGAGAGATGGAGTCGATCTTTTTTCGTTTGGGAGTGCGTTCCATAGGCGAGGGGCCACTGCCGAGAAGGACCTGTCTCGCGTCCCCACCAGCCGCATTTGCGATGCTTGCGGGAGTGAGAGCAGGGCTTCCCCAGATGATCTTAGACTGCGAGATGGGACATAGAGGCAGATGCGTTCGGATAAGTAAGCTGGGCCAGAACTGTATAGAGCTTTATAGGTCAATACCAGCACTTTGAATTGGGCTCGGAGATGGACAGGCAACCAGTGGAGTTGACACAGCAGGGGGGTTCTAGGTAGTGTCATTTTGCTAGGTTGTCTTTTGATCTGCCCACTCCTCTTCTGAGTCTGTTCAGGGACTTCCACGTTGCTCATTCTTGGTTTGAAATACCTATACACTGTTACCTTTCAGTAACTTACTTATCGGAGTAGCAGAACCTCTTAATACAGTACAGCTACCTGGCTTTAAAGGTGGGTTTTAGGAACATACTGTAAGTAATTGTAAATGGGAATACAAAACAGTTATGAGATTGTAAGTCTAGTTTATGATATTATAATTGTTTAACAGGACTCAAGTCATGGTCTTTCAAACAGTCTGGGTCTATAGCTGTATAAGTTATAAGTAGTACTCTGAATTGTGGCCAGAAATAGATGGGAAGCAAGTGGAGTTGATGTAATAAGATGATGCTCCTTGTAAGCAACTAGTCAACATTCTGGCTGCAGCATTTTGGAACTGCTGCTGTTTCAAATACTTTGAAAAGGCATCCCAATGTAGAATGTGTTTCAGTTACCTAAATGAGATGCAACTAAGGCATGTGTCAACATGGCCAGATCTCACATCGCAAGACAGGGTTGTAGTTGGCACACCAGCTTTGCTTGTGCAAAAACTGCCCTTGCTATAGATGAAATCTAGGCATCCAAAGTCAAATCTGAGTTCAGGAGTATGCCCAACCTATGAATCTGAGATTTCGGGTGGAGTGTAACCCATCCAGCATAGCTTGAATCCCATTTCCCTGATCTTCCGTACAACCAGCCAGAAGCATCTCTGTCCTATCTGAAATAAGTTTGAGTTCGTTCATTCTTATCTAGATCAGTATTTATACCAGACATGGTCTAACATTCCAGCCAATGGTCGATAGTAGATTTTCATTACATAAGGTAATGAAATAGGGTTAAATGTCACCAGTATATCTGAACAGTACCTGTAAGATGAAGATGAGGGAATATGTAACTTCATTTCAGATGTAATTAATTTGTCCCATTTGTGAAATCCAGATATCCCCTTCCAGGATCCCAGTGTCTGTTTCCACAGCCATCCCTCCTCCCAGGCTCAGGTAGCCTGGGAAAGATGGATGAAATGCCACACACTCCCCTCTCTGTCCTCCATTTCCCCTCAACTTACCTGATGAAGTCTGAGACCGAGACCTGGAGGCCCCACTTCTCTCTCTCCTCCCTCTGTTGGCTCTTCCTACATCTTCACACTAGAGAATGAATCCAGTTTAAATCTGGTTGCTGACTCTTGCAGAATTCTGGGGTTTGTAGTTTTGTGAGGTTGTCAAAGGATCCTCCCTAAACTTGTACCTCAGAGATCTGCAGGAGGCAGAAACCGGATTTAAAGTGGATTCATTCCCTAGTGTGGATGAAGTAGTGACTAGGAAAAAAAAAACCTTGAGGCCTTCATCGGAGGCTTCATCCAGTAAGTGGAAGGCAAAAGGCCACCCTTCCAAAATTGCGGGGTTTGGTGCTGCTGTTTTTAAAATGCCGTTTCTCTCAAGTTTTAGGCCTGTGTGCAAGTGGCCTAAGATGTGGAAATGTGTAAACCCATTTCAGATGTTATTCATGTGTTCCATTTGTGAAATCCCATTTACCAGAGTAGAAAAGACTGACTCATCAATGTCTTGCATTGCATTTTGTTACACATTCCTGTCCCATTGTTGTTCATTCTTTTTATGTAAGTGCCACATCCCATTTTAAGTGGCCTTTGTATTCCTTTATGCAAACTGTTCATCTTTGAAGAGGATGGAATGAAACAAGTTACAATGGTAAAAGTGAATTAATTGATATTCCAATAACATTTTGTGGTGATCCTTTATTAAAAACAGGTGTTTTTCTCAAAGTTGCTAGAAGCTGCACTTCAAGGATACGTTACTGAATATCAATACATTTGTATGTCTGTGTCTGTGTATATATATGTGTGTGTGTGTGTGTGTGTGTGTGCCTTCAAGTTATCTGTTGACTTATGGTGACCCCCATAGATTTCATAGGGGTTTCTTAAGTAAGGAATACTCTAGAGGTGGTTTTGTCAGTTACTTCATCTGAAATACAGCCTACAGCACCTGGTATCCAGTAGCAGTCCCCTATCCAAATACAGACCAGAACTGACCTGATTTAGCTTCCTAGATCAGACAAGAGTCTGGTGCCTTCAGAGTATTTAGGCATTTGTGTTTAGTTAACATCTTTTTAAAAATCTCCCAGTTTCCCATCTTCTTATATTTCATACATAGTGAAAGATCCTAATATGGGGTAAGTACTGAGGGTGATTTCAGCAGTTGTCAACCCCTAGAGCAGTGGTTCTCAACTTGTGGGTCCACCGATGTTTTGGCCTTCAACTCCCAGACATCCTAACAGCTGGTAAACTGGCTGGGATTTCTAGGAGTTGTAGGCCAAAACACCCGGGAGGCCACAGGTTGAGAACCACTGCTCTAGAGTCTACCATTGTGCTGCTATGGAGGACCAGATGTGGCATTATGTTGCTATGCTTTTTGTGGGAATGTTGGTTCTTTTTTGCCTCTAAATATATGGACACCAAGACCTTAAACATTTATTTTATTTATTTATTTAGCACATTTGTCTACCGTTCCCTCCCAGCCCGAAGCCGACTTGGGGCGGTTCACAAGGCAACAAATTGAATGCCAATAGCATCATACAAACAGCATTTAAAACAATTAAAACATTAGCAAATAAATTAAAACCATAACAATAATAAAAACAACATTACTTCTAGATAAAACATTGTGCAATCACGTAATCCAATCACGTTCCAATCCTATGTCTGTTACACTGCCTTTTCAAATGCCTGCTCAAACAGCCAAGTTTTGACCTTTTTTCTGAAGGTCAAGAGTGAGGGGTCTGATCTGATGTCCCTGGGAAGTGCGTTCCACAGCCGAGGGGCCACTGCTGAGAAAGCCCTGTCTCTCGTCCCCGCCAAACGCATTTGTGATGCAGACGGAGTCGAGAGCAGGAGCCTCCTTAGACGATCTTAATGCCCTAGGTGGTTCGTAAGGGGAGATGCGTTCGGACAGGTAGGTTGAGATCTGGCTGTATTGGAGGGGCAGAGGTGAGATCAGCCTTGCCTTAATATTTTTTTTTATTCAAGGCTGAATGGCTAGAGCTCACTGTGGAACAGGAGAATAGAGTCAATGAAAGAGCCTTAAGACGGAAATTCAGACTGGCATCTGGCAACAGTGTTCTGGCGATTCTAGAAAATGCAAAGCAGAAAACATATGTCACAATAAGAGTACAACAAAGCTATAGAATAACAAAGGAACTGCCTTAGCTGTTTATTCTTTCAGAGCTTTTCAGACTGCAGGAGTGATTATGACATACTATTTGGGAAGTGCTGTTCATGTCAGTGATATTTCTCCAGCGGTGGCCCTTGTTGTGAGTGACAGTCATACAACTGTAACCTTGATCAGCCTGACCTACTTACTAGCATCCAGAATAATCCATAATTAGCAACACATCTTCAAGTGATGTGTTTCATTAAGAACATATGGCATTCTTGCTATGTAGTCACTCAACCTCTAATGGGGTAAAATAATCAAGAATAATTTTTTTTAGCATCCTGGTATTGGCATTGATATTGGTTTATAAAAGAAGATCTTCTGGGTGTAGTATAACACCAGAGTGTGGCAGATGTAAAAATGTCTGTCCTGCTATTAAGCTGATGGCATGATTCTCTGGAACTGATTCTGCTCCAGTTGAGTAATTCAGGAATTTTGTTCTCTGCTTCTGTACAAATACATTCAATCCATCTAACAAAGAAAAGAGTGAGAGGCTTTTTGTGTCGGTCAGGAGCAACTTGAGAAACTGCAAGTCGCTTCTGGTGTGAGAGAATTGGCCGTCTGCAAGGACGTTGCCCAAGGGACACCCAGATGTTTTGATGTTTTACCATCTTGTGGGAGGCTTCTCTCATGTCCCTGCATGGGGAGCTGGAGCTGACAGAGGGAGCTCATCTACACTCTCCCTGGATTTGAACCTCCGACTTGTCAGTCTTCAGACCTGCCAGCACAAGGGTTTAACCCATTGCACCACCGGGGGCTCAAATAAAACAATAAATTAGGATGTCAGTGCAAGGAATTAATGAACATTTAATATAGAAATAGGAATAAAACATCCCTGTTTGATCATGGTAGTACTATAGCGGAAGCCTTCAAAGCTTTCAATGTGCCTTCCCTTACATAGACATAAAGACAAAAGGGGCCTCAAAACCCAGCTAAATCAGTGCTTGAATTTGCCCCCAAGGAGAGCTTGAAGGATTTCAAATTCAAAATGGGACATGAGAATCTTTTGCCATGCCATTTTACATATCTGGAAGTGGGTTCCTGCTTTGTTTTTGTTTACATTCTTGGCTAAGTTTAAAATGTCCACAAAATAATGGAAAATTTACCCCATGCTCTCTAGAGCAGTGTTTCCCAACCAGTGTGCCGGGGCACACTAGTGTGCCGTGAGCGAACATCAGGTGTGCCGTGGGAAATTGGCACTCTTCCCCCTCCTAGTAGCTCTTTCTCCCTCTTTCCATCCCCAAAGATCCTCCCCGAGGCAAAGGAAGGGCTCCGCCAAATGCCAGGGCCAGGCCCACCTTTCGAAAGCCTTCAGGAGCCTCGACTCAGCATGGGTCCATACTCTATATGTTTCATAGATCTGTGTGGCCTCTTTCGCTGCCTCCCTCCTCCTTCCGCAAAAGCAGAGCACTGGGTGAAAGTGATTGAGTTGGCATTTTAGTGTTGGCTTGGATTTCTCGCGAGATCAGCCAAAGCTGGAAGCTCCACGTCGGTGAATTGGGCAGTGAGCGAACCTGGGAGCATCGGGAGGCTGAAGCATTCACAAGTTTCCAAGAAACAAATTGAGCCTCTCCGCTTGGAAATGTTGTTGTTTTTTTAAACTATTTTACTGGATTTTTCGAGAGTCCCCCGAGGAATTTATAACAGCTTCATGACATCCATAGTTAACTGGAAGCAAGTTTCACTCAGGGTGACATTTCACAAGGGTCTGGAGAACAAGCCCTATGAGGAGCGGCTTGAAGAGCTGCGCATGTTTAGCCTGAAGAAGAGAAGGTTGAGAGAAGACATGATAGCCATGTATAAATATGTGAGAGGAAGTCATATATATGTTTTGTTCATTGAAACAGGCCCAGGTTTCACACTGAGTGTATAAATACATTTAAATACATATTAACTATATGTATTACTGTCTTAGAGTGTCATTTTGTGTCATTTTGGTTGGTGGTGTGCCACAGGATTTTGTAAATGTAAAAAATGTGCCGCGGCTCAAAAAAGGTTGAAAAACACTGCTCTAGAGGGCATTTGGGTCATTTTGGGGGCAATTAAAAAACAACTCCATGTGAGCCTCACCCCAAATCTAGTCCAACTCATGTTCAGTTTAGGAATCTGTTGCTAAAGCACCCTTGAGAAGTGACCATCTAACTCTACTTAAAAATCTTACCGAGAAAGGTCTACTACCTCTGAGATAGTCTTTTTCTCTGTAGAAAAGCCTTTTAAAATGTAACTAGAATATCCTTGGCTGTTATTTGAATCTCATGGTTTGTATCATGTTTTTAAACACATCCATAAAATTGTAACAAGATTAAAAATCTTTTTAATGCACCACAATGCAGAATCAGGCAGCACAAAATACAAATTTGGATTGGGGTTTTTCACTCTGCCCCTAAAACAATAAGAACTAAAACATATCTCGTCCTCCAGGATTTGAAAGTATTGCAGAAAAGCAATATTTTGTTGCCTCTTTTTCACACGCATGTCCAGATGCGCACAATTACTCCTGTTATATGCATAAATAAATGTTTTTTAAACCCCCAAAGCCATTATTTTATCCTTTTTAAAAAAAAAAAAAACAACAAAACAAAACCTCAACCATATGGCAGCACTGCAATGAATTTGTCAACCTTTAGTGTAATCTTGTCCAGACAGTGTACTGAATCTGAAAACAAAAATTGCAGCTTATATACTATGAAGCCAAAATCTATATCCTATATTCATGTTACCAACGTACAACACTTGTAGTGAAGGAGGGGATGAAGAAAAAAGAGACAGAATTCAGGAAGCAAACCTTTCCAGGGACTGATTCAGAGCCAATGAAGGGAGTAAGAGTGACATTCAGGGAAAATTTTAACTGTGCTGTATTTTGGGTGAAGAAAAACAGAAGGAGCAGACAGGTTCAGGAGCTGGAGGGTGAAAGCAGCTCCACAGAATCTGGGGCAACTATTTAGGTGCCAGTTTAGATTAATTCTATGATGGAACCAAATAAGATCCTGAAGTGTGAAGATAGATTATTTAATATTAAAGTTAGGATTGTCCATTGCATCATATTTTTTATTGTGGTTGTGAAACTTGGACAGTGAAGAAAGCTGATAGGAGGAAAATCAGCTCCTTTGAAATGTGCTTCAAAAGATTTCTACGGATACCATGGACTGCTTAAAAAGACAAATAAATGGATCCTCCAGCAAATCAATGTCAACTCTCCTCAGAAGCCAAGATGAATAAACTATGATTGTCATACTTTGGCAATGTCATGAAAGAAAATAATGTTTGGTAAGATAGAAGGAAATATGAAAAGATAAAGATTGCATTTGAGATGGATAGATTCAATCAAGGAAGCCACAGCTCCGAGTCTCTAAGAACTGAGCAGAGCTGTTGACTTGGAGATTTCCCATTCATTCATGGGGTGACATAAGTCAAAGTCAGCTTGACAGCAGTTATTAACAGCAAAGTTAAAAGAAAGCCTCAAAAATGGAAGTTGTCATGTATTGTCTGTATTGGTTTCAGTTTCAGAATTCTATCATGCTGATTCATACTTTAGGAGTAAAAATCAAAAGAGTCACAGCAGCCTTTTCCAGGCTTAGAAGGATGTTGACAAATCTGTTCCAGAAGCTTGTGTATTCTATGTTCCAACTCTTGCCCTTGTATTTTCACATAAAATCTTACTATACTTAGGCAAAAGGTGCCATCAGGCAGTGCCTATTGGCTGCTGGAAAGGATCCTAGTAACCATATGCAGCTCCATATTTTCTGTCTTGGCAGCCATGAGAAGGGCGAATAAGGCAGACAAAGGGAGATTAAAACCAATTTTGTTCATCAACTCCATCTGGTCGGGTATGCCAGCCCTAAAAGTAATATGTTCTCTGTCTGAGACTGTCTCCTGCGTTTAGCAACGCAGCATTTGCTTGTTTTGTGCCCTGCTTAATTTCTGTGACTTCTTGTTTGAATAAAAATCCGCAATGAGTCACTGTGAACAGTAAAGCAGTTGAAGTGCTGCTTTTTATAGCTCCATATTTTTGCATTTGGATTTGGCGCTTAGCATCAACATACCTTTGCTCTCGAAGATACCCGACCGCTACAGACATAATTAACCTCCCCTAGCTGTGATGCTTCAAGCAGAACTCTTTAAAAGACATGGCCTTGGCATCGTTGGTTTGGCACCAGCCCTGGGATTTGGGAGACTTTTGATCCTGTGTATTAGTTATATTTCTGGTTGAATCAAAGTTTTTAATTAGCTTAAGGGCTGCTGTCTTACACCTTTCGAAGTATTGCCAGAGAGCATGGCTGGATTACGGATACTTGAAATGTCTTGAAAGATCCACCCCCACTTCCCAATAACGTCGGGACATCTAGCAGGCTCCCTTTCATGAATTTAAACCTTCAGGCTACTTCCATAGTACAATGCAGCAATAAAGTCAGAGAATTTGGTTTTGAGATGAATCCATATTTTACAGTTAAAGAAAATACCTAAGCATAAAAATTACTTATACTTTCTTGCTGTTTAATGTGGAATATATACAACTTTTATTATTTCTAAACTTGTTTTAAAAATCTGCACAGTCCAAACTTGTCCCTATAAATGCCTTTTGTGGATGAATACATGTTTTTAAAAGTAGTTTGATAAGTTTAAAAAAAAACCCTGTAAAACAGAGTAGAATAATATGAGAAACAACATAGATTTATATCAGTTTTTCTTCCAATAACTTTAAAATAACGTATTTGGAAATATTTATTTTCTGTCAGGCTGTACACTACTTTCCTACAGTTCTTAGGAAGGAAAAGGATCAGTCTAGTCTGGATAAGTCTGACATATCTGGAAATGAAGATAACTGAAAAATAGGAGATCTAGGATACTATGTCACTTTATTGCTATATATACCAAGTAGGATCGAAATCCTAGTGCTATTTCCAACTAGAGAAAAATAGAAAATCTAGGCTACTATGTCACTTTATTGCTATATATCAAGTAAGATCTAAATCCTACTGGTACTTCCAACTAAAGAAAAACCATTGAATCATTATCTGGGTGGTGAATCAAGCCAATGTGTTTATTCCAGTTGTTGGGAACTAGAATTGCATTGAGGTCTTGGACCGTTGTGGTATTTCCCATGTACAGAGTCTATGTATCTAATAAGCTTCTTTAATTAAGCACTTAGTTTTATTGTGATGTTTATATATCTGATTAAGCTATGTGTGTGTACCTCAATGTATAAATGAAAGAGAGAGATTAATAAGAACTGCTGGGCAGGACCTTTCATTAGGAAGCCATTGTTTCAGCGCACAGAGACATTTTCTGTTAAGGGAGACTTTCTGTAGCAACGTGGCAGACAAGAAATAATTAGAAAAAATATGCTTTCATCTGCATGTATCAGAGGGATCTTATATCCATAGCTCTAAAGACCAGCATCCAAACATAAATGGGAATAAATGTAATGTAGGGGGGAAAGGATAACAGTGTCCTTTGTTTGTTACAAGCTTATGCTTTCATTTTGCAGTTTAATCAATTTTATAAGCAATTATTTTCATTTTGAAATATTTACTTTGCTTCATTAAAATTAAGCTAGTTGCTTAGCTGTGCAGCTAGTAGGAAGTAATTAGAAATATTTAAAGTGTCTTTTGATTCTATTCTTGACACAATGGTTTATGTAGAATTGCCTGCAGTTTGAAGGCATGGTGATGCTTCTGTGTGTGTGGTGTGTGTGTGTGTGTGTGTGTGTGAAAGAAATGAAGATGAGGCTGTGCTAAAGGATCAGCCAACAGAAAAAAGGAGGTCAGATCTAGTGCCTGGAGAGAGAGGGAAAAAAAGAAAACTGCAGCTGCCGTTGGTTCCATCTCTGTCCATATGGCAGACAGAGAGGGAGGGTATCAACCAATACCTGTACTGTAGTTGGAATTGCTCTGTGTCAAATAACTGAACAGCTGTCGCCCTTATTGGGTGGTGTCCGGGACAGTATCAAAGGTGATGTATTTGCCACCCCACAAGTGGACCACCTCATTTTGAAGAGAATAAAATGTTTCCATTATACTACCTTTCTTTTATGCATCTCAAACACAGAAATAATCTCAAATCAACACTACCTACTCCTTTGTAGGCACTCTCTTTGGAGAGCATTTACATCTTAATATGCAGGATCTTTCCATGATCCTGTCTGTATTGTTAAAAAGTGGGGAATGGCCCATGTAACAAGGGCTGCATCTGCACTATAGAATTAATGCCATCCTATATCATTTTAATGACCATGGTTCAATGCTGTGGAATTATGGTAGACTTGGTTTTACAAGTTCCTTAACCTCTGAAAAAGAGTGTTTGTGCCTCACCAAACTGCACATTCCCAGACTGAGTCATGATGCACATACAACCAGCAGCCATACAATAAACATAAAACCTAAAAACATAAAGCCAATATACAGTAAAAACCACAGGATTTCAATTTCTAGGGCTCGAGGCATGGACCCCTCAGGCAGCTCGATTAGTCGAAAGCCACTTTGAAGAGGGCAGTTTTACAAGCCCTTTGAAATGGGCCGAGCTCTGGGATCGCTCGGGTAGCATCTGGCAAGGAGTTCCACCACATTGGGGCCTACACGGAGAAAGCTATCTGCCTAGTTGTGGATAGATGGCAGGTGCGGATTGATGGAACCAGTAGAATTTTGCTGACCGTGGAGACCTGGGTCTCCATGGTCAGCAAGGGGTCGAATTGGACACCCAAGCTCTTGACAAGAGATGACGGGCTAAGTTGCTCGCCATCCAGGGTAGGCAACCGGCACTCATCCAGCCCAGGGCGACCAGGCCACAAGATCTCCGTCTTCGACGGGTTCACCTTCAGCTGGCTGGAACGCAGCCAGCCAGTCACGGCTTCGAGGCATCGATGGAAACAATCAGGTACGGTATCCGGCCTGCCGTCCATTCTCAGCAAAAGCTGGGTGTCATCCGCATACTGATAACACTCCAGACCAAAGTCGCGAGCCAGCTGGGCCAGGGGTGTTGAATAATAAGGGGGAGAGGATGGCCCCCTGGGGGACCCCACAACTTAATGGCAGTCTCCCAGAGACCCCCCCGCCCCCTCCACACGCTGTCCCCGATCCTGGAGGAAAGAGGCCACCCATTTAGTTAGAGTTGTCTCAAACTGCATTAATTCTACAGTGCAGATGGTACCCAAGGTTCCCTTTCTAGGTTTCACTCTTACCATCTTATCTCCCTTTTTTGATCATCACCTGAATCTAGCCACTTCATGACATTTACTAAATTCTACTGAGAGCTACACTTGAAATCCATGAAGCCACTCTTGTCATCATATTAGTTTGGCTTCAAGTGTAGGATAGAGCAGTCTTTGTGTATTTTAAGCGTGAGGGCCAGCATTATTTTATAGCACTGGCACTTGTCATCCAAAAAGGGGTGTGCAGTATCCCAACACTGTAGCTAGATTGTAATGCTGGTTTGTTGAAGATTGTGTGTGTTCCTAATCTGCCTTCACTCCCCATTTTAATGTGCCATGTTTTTAAGAAGATTTTTTTTTAAAAAACCAAATGCTTCACTTTTGTCTTTTCTCTGGATTCTTGCAGATTCCATCCTGGACAAGGACTGGTACTGTACCCAAAGATAGGAGACAAACTGGATATTATATGCCCAAAGGTGGACTCTAAAACTGGTGGACCTGGACAGTATGAGTACTATAAGGTCTATATGGTTGAAAAAGACCAAGCAGATAGCTGCACTATTAAAAAGGACAACACGCCTCTACTCAACTGTGCCAAGCCTGATCAAGATGTTAAGTTTACCATCAAGTTTCAAGAGTTCAGCCCAAATCTCTGGGGCCTGGAATTTCAGAGAAACAAAGATTATTACATCATATGTAAGTGAACAATGATTTCTGTTTCCTTTCTTTCTGCCGGGCTGTTTCTTAATTTATTCATTGTATTCAATCAAGCAAGAAGCTTAAAGGATTTGTATTGTTTTCTTTTAAAGTATTTTCATGGCAGCTTATTATTAACCACCTTCCCTACTGTTTTAGATCCTGTTTTTTATTTCCAGGTTTTTATAGAACCAATATAGGCTGTGTAATTGTGGAAGTGATGCTAGTAATACAATTTATGGAAAAACATGAGTATCTTAATTGGTTTCCAAAACAATGTATGCCGGAAGAAAGATCCTTTTGTGCTACAGATTAATAGAATTGTATTCTGTAGGCCAAACTGTGGAATTGTTTTATTTACATTTTGTGTAAAACCTTAAACCCTCATGATATATTTTTGCAGTGTTAAGAGTATCACCCTCTTGAGACACTGTATCTATCCATCAATGTTTGCTAAACACCAAGAACTAGCAATCCAATATTTTATAGCATCACTCTTTAAAAACACATCAGTAAAATGTACACTCAGAACAATTTGGAGTAGGGAAAATATATATATTTAAAACGAAATAATGTGTTTGCATAAGACAATAAGCAAACTTTCAATTAAAATTAACTCACAAATTAGTCTTGTGTAAAAGAGGTTTTAGTTATTACTTTGTTCCCATCCATACTGACCATGTATTGACACTAGCTTCAAACTGTGGCAGCTAGACAACAAATTCCCATAAAAGCACATGAAAGAAAGACCTTAATGCACATCAGTGCTCTTTGGTCTGTATCATCAACATCTGGGCCTCAAACTGGTTCCTATGATTACCGTACATGATTTCCCATGTAATCATTTACACAGGAAACCAGGTTTTTTAATGGTTTGAAATTGCATTAAATGGTCAGGGCAGATGGGACCTTAGTCAGTTTTAAGTGCTGAACAACCCTTGAGTATGTTCCAACAGTTGAAGAAAATCAGAAGTCATCCCCTCCATGTTCATTTAATACATTTTTCTCCCCCCCACCCTACCTTTGTGTCATAACATAAACTCTTATGGGTCTAAATCAGCCTCTTTTTTTGACCAGGGAACACTTTGACCAGGGACCACTCTCCAACCTTAGTACCAAAAAGGGTTGTGAATCAGGTTTTGATCAATTTTAGATTCGGTTTGATTATTTGGGGTGCTGATTCAGAAAATTGCATTGGATAGACCACATCAGCTCTAGTTTCTGATACAGAACATATGCCATCCAGTAGTTGCCATCTCCTTGCCCACAGAAATAATAATCTAGAGCTGATGTGGAGCGAATTAGTGGAGTGGCGGAAGATGGGATGTGACAAGAGCAGCCATGCTTATGTGTCACCCAAGCCTTTGTTTCCGTAATACCTATGGAAATAATATAGATCGAGGCCAGTTATTCCTTCCCACTGTATTTGGTGGGTGAGAGGAGGAAAAAACACACTTCCACCCCACAGCTGTTCTTTTTCTCAGTCATTTCTTTGCGGAAGGATTGCTTTGTTATATGTATGTTAACATCACAGATTTTAGTGGAACCTAACCCTATCAGCAGACAAGTAGTATTTCTTTATGCATTAATTTCCCCCAGGTTGCCTTGCATGGGTGCTGGACCCATGAATTACATTTAAACAAATCTTTTTTTTAAAAAAAATCTCCCTTTCTACTGTCTTTATATTGTTTGAAAACGAATATGTTTAATATTTAAAATCATTTAAAATTGAGCCATATTGAAAGAATGGCAATAAAATAAGCAACACTTTTAATATCATGTTAATTCGGTCTTATTTCTGGTAAGTTTGTCATAAATAAAATAAGTGACAGTTGTATAGTTTAGCAATTTTCATGTAATTAAGCCATGTAGCAGTAAGAGAATTGATGAAATGGCAAATGTGGGATGCTCAAAAGTGCAATTTGCTGATTGTAAGATTATCTTTTAAATATTGCTGTCTGGATAGGCATAAAATGTAGGATCGTTCAGTGCTGTAGCTTCTGACTTTTGAGACAGTGTAGCAGTGAATTTTATTTTGCTTGATTATAAAGTGCAATGTTGAAACCAGAGACAGTTGCCAAGTAGGCCTGATGAAAAAGTGCAACATAAAAATGTCTGTCTCTGCTCAAATAGCTGGTTCTGAGGATGAAATATTTCAGTTATCTAATGCTATGGGGATTAATTCTCCACAGTAGGCCAGCTGTGACATAAATGGCACCATTTTAATTATGACTTGAGAGTTATGGACACAAATGGAACTTCATGGTAGACTGTCAGCTTTGCCGTATCTCTGTCGGTAATCCCTCTGAGTAAATCCATAAGTAGGACTCATTTTCTTCATTTTTGTATAATTATTTCATTATGGCAATAAGGTATAATAGACGTTACATTTCCGGGAGGATTATGGCATTCTTTAGAGGTTATAGAATTTGCTGTCCCTTCAGCCTGGTGCCTCGGAAATGGTGCTAGACTTATCATAATACTTCAGGGAAAAATGCTAAGAATAGGAGCACCGTGATGGAAGGCTCTATAATTGATGGATGGTGATGTCTTGAAGGGTCTTATTTCAGGTCAACTGAGACTATACATTCCCAAGCTGAAACCTGGTGAGGTATTTATTTTCTTTATAAAAGGCAGACCTTTGATAGCAGAAATGCCATCCGGTCCTCATGCCCACCTTCACCATCTCCGATGTCCACTTATGATCCCTTTTATGCTGTATAATATCTAAAAACAGCACCAAATGACCTAAAGTTTAGGTTATAAATCCTAACATTTCTTGTCAATATGGGCATATTACTGGAAGAATGACAGTTATTGTTCTCCTTCCCAGAAGCAAGGGCTCTTATCCTATTGCAAATTGCCAAAACAGCTGGTATTTAGGTGAGATTATTTCAGCATTTTTTGGTCTTAACTGAATTATATAAACACAAGATCAGCCCAAGCCATATCAGACACCTATATTATACTTGGTAGCATAGGTGGAAGCGGCAGTTTAGGTGCAGCAGCAGAAGTGAAATGTCTGTGGATGTTGTGATGATCTGAAAGGCATGAGGAGGGTTTTTATGTGAAAAGCGAAAGCTTACTTCCTGGTTTTAGAGTCAGAAAAGGGGTTATCTCTGGCAATGGAAATGCTCTTTTATGGCCTTCTTATCATTGCACACTGCTGCAAAAATGTCTTACATTGGCACAATGAAATATTACACCAAATTACCAGCAAATAGTAGCTGAGTTTTTTCCCCTGAGAACCACAATAAATTAGGAGAACAAAGGAATTATGAGAGTCTGAGCGAACTGTGGCTATGCTGGCGCTTATGAGGAAGATGATGTAGCTGCCAAATTAAAGAAAAGGAAGTTAGTGTGTGGCTACATATTATTAATTAGTAATTAATCAGATAATCCAATTGTCCCACAATTAAACCTAGTCACCCACCTTTTCTGTTCTAAGCATTGCATTTAAGGCAGCTAACAATAAATTTCAAATCAAAATTAAATATAATAAAACACTAAATATTTAACTTGGAGAAGACTGAGAGGTGATGTGATAGTCCTCTGAAGAGATATCATGTAGATAGAACATGACCCCTTTCTGCCTGAGAAATGTTTATATGACCCAGGTATGTAGGGATATAAAATAGGTATAAAATACAATATCTGAATCTGTATACCATTATAAAGCGGAATGTTTGTATGTGTGCGGAGGGCGGAAGGGCGGATATGTGGCAGCCACTTTCACAGGCCACAGCGATTAGCGCAGGCACTTTCACAGGCCACAGCGACCAGCGCGGGTGATGGACCTGCACCAAACTTGGCACACATAACCCCCCTAACCCCCTTTACGTCCTGGTGCGGTTCGGGGGACATGACCCATGGATTTTGGGATTTGTAGTACTTTCAAACACTTCGGTTCCCACAGACCACTGAGGCCACCAAAAACGACCAATACAGACCACACTTAGCACACAGCCCCCATGACCCACTCTACGTCCTGGTGCAGTTCGGAGGAGGGTGGACCATGGATGATGGGACTTGAAGTATCTCTACTCACTTCCCAAGTCCGCTGCAACCCTCATCCAATCACTGATCGAGACCAAACTTGCCATACCTAACCCCCATGACTGCCTTCACGTCCTGGTGAGGTTTGGGGGGAGGACTGACAATGGATGATGGGATTTGTAGTACTTACACACACCTCTGTTCCCACAGACCACTGTGGCCCCCAACAAACACTGATAAAGACCACACTTGGCACACAGAGCCCCAGTGACCCACTCTACATCCTACTGAAGTTTGGAGGGGGCCAGAACATGGATGATGGGTCTTGCAGTACCTTCCCTCACTTTCCAAGACTGCTACAAACCTAATCCTATCACTGATCAACACCAAATCTGCCACACAGAGCCCTCATGACCCACTCTACATCCTGGTGCAGATCGAAGAAGGGTGGACCATGGATGATGAGACTTGAAGTACCTCTCCTCACTTCTCAAGTCTGCTGCAACCCTCATCCAATCACTGATTGAGACCAAACTTGGCATACATAACCCCCATGACTGCCTTCACGTCCTGGTGAGGTTTGGGGGAGGACTGACAATGGATGATGGGATTTGTAGTACTTACACACCCCTCTGTTCCCACAGACCACTGTGGCCCCCAACAAACACTGATAAAGACCACACTCCCAATAATGATGGATCAAGACCAAACTTGGCACACAGACCCCCCAGTGACCCACTCTACATCCTACTGAAGTTTGGAGGGGGCCAGAACATGGATGATGGATTTTGCAGTATCTTCCCTCACTTTCCAAGACTGCTACAAACCTAATCCAATGACTGTTCAACACCAAACCTGGCACACAGAGCCCTCATGACCCACTCTACATCCTGGTGCAGTTTTGTGTGAGATGGACCACGGATGATGGGACTTGAAATACCTTCACTCACTTCCTAAAAGCAATGCTACCCTCATCCATACACCAATACAGACCAAACTTAGCACACAGAGCCCCCATGATCCAATCTACATCCTACTACATAAGAACATAAGAACATAAGAAGAGCCATGCTGAATCGGGCCTCAGCCCATCTAGTCCAGCATTCTGTGTCACACAGTGGCCCACCAGTTGTACACAGGGATCTCTAGCAGAAAGGAGGGCAAAACCCTCACCTGCTCCCGACCCCCCACAACCAGTACCCGGGGAAAATCCTGCCTGCCTCCATCAACACAGAGGTGGCACTTGGATGTCCATTTCAGTAACTACTGATTCCCTTGGTATCCATGAATCTGTCTAATCCTCTGGGTGAAGAAATATTTCCCTTTATTAGTCCTAACTTTCCTACCTTGGAGCTTCAGGGAGTACCCCCTAGTCCTAGTGTTGTGTGACAGAGAAAATATTTTTTTCTTTATTCACCTTTTCTATCCCATGCATGATTTTATACACTTCGATCAAGTCACCTCTTAAACGCCGTCTTTCAAGGCTGAAAAGACCAAGGCGTTGCAACCTGATTTCATAAGGGAGCTGCTCCATCCCTTGGATCATTTTTGTTGCCCTTCTTTGTACCTTTTCCAGTTCCGTTATATCCTTCTTGAGGTGCGGTGACCAGAATTGTACACAGTACTCCAGATGTGGCCTCACCATAGATTTGTAGAGAGGCAATACAACATTTGCCGACCTATTTTCGATTCCCTTCCTGATCATGCCAAGCATAGAATTAGCTTTTTTCGCTGCTGCTGCGCACTGGGTTGACATCTTCATTGAGCTGTCCACCAAAACCACTTTGGGGGAGGGTGGACCAGAGATGATGGGACTTGCACTACCTTCAGTAATTTAATGATACCACTGCAACTCCCAATAATGATGGATCAAGACCAAACTTGGCACACAGAGCCCCCATAACCCACTCTACATCCTGCTGCACTTCTCAAATGACCCGGGCACCGCCGGGTCCCCAAGCTAGTTTAAAATAAATCAGCATTTCAAGGCTTGCTAAACAGGCTGATTTTCTTTTTTGTGTGGAGTACAACTGAAGCATTTTCTACAGAGTCCACTGAAAACACTCCATCATGTTCTTGAAAGATTTGTGTAAATAAGTGGTGTTCAGAAACCTTTTACTGTTGCCAACTATTTCGTAATTCCAACATTGCTCTAAGTCAATAGTTCCCAACCTTTTTTTGACTAGGGACCACCTGACAAGGGACAACTTTGACCATAGACCACTCTCCAACATTAGTACCAAAAGGGTTACGGATCAGTTTTTGGTCAACTTTAGATTCAGTTTGGTTATTTGGGGTGCTGACTCAGAACATTGTACCGGAAAGGCCATCTCAGCTGTAGTTTCTGATACAGAACATATGCCATCCAGTAGTCACCATTTGCTCGCCCACATAAAACCATATTTAATAATCTAGAGCAGCTGACCTTATTTTAGGTCTTGTGGCCCACCAGTGGACCGCAGCCCACAAGTTGGGAACCATTGCTCTAAGGGAACCCCATTTGGGATCAGGACCCACAGTTTAAGAAACAGGAATGTAGAAGATGAGACAAACTTGTTTCTGCTGCTCCAGAGACCATAAACCAATGCATTAAGATTGCAATAAAAGAGATTCTATGTAAACTTTGAGAAACATTTCTTTTTTGGTAAGAATTGTTCGGCTAGTTGGTCCTTGCACCTGCTTTCAGCTATAAGATTCTACAGTTCTCTTGGTCAAAATACAATTGAAAATACATTTTTACAAAGAAACAAAGAAAAGAAACATGTTAAGCTAGTTGAGATAGAAAATATGAATAAATGAATAAGAAAGTATTTATATGCTAATAGAAGGAGGACACTGGATAAACCTGTTTAGCTGTCCTTGACAGGAAATTCCAGAACTTTGAAGCATTGGAACAGGTGTATTTTTCCATCATTTGTAAATTTCCTGAGTATGTTTGAATAGTAGACCAGTCTGGATCTTTATATAGCTGTTCATACTATTCTAACTTGCTCCCTTTGATAGTTTCCTGTTGTGGGTGGATAGGTTAGAAAAGCAATTGGAATAATTGCTCAAGGCAATAGGTATACATCTCTTAAGGTCTACTTAACTAGAAGCGATATCCTGATATCAACAGCTTTTGAAAGCATCTCTCAGTGATTTATGTATTGAAGTATCTCTTGGCCAAGCTTTGATTAATACCAAGTTAAATTGCTGTCGGGCAGATCTTCTTTGTAATTATTTTCAGGAAGGCCCTTGGGAAATCTGTTCCTTAGTAGAACAAAATTTGGAATCAGGAAGCAAGAAGTCATCTGGGTTCTAGAACAGTTCGGATCCCCCAAAAAACCCATAAGGATTTTAAAAAACCATTTTCTTTCAACTGCTTCACAACTAGGGTTGTGGAAGCTGAGCAACTCTTCATTTTCAAATATCATTGTCAGTTTTTTTCTTATTCTTTTTCTTCCATGGAAAAATGACATTTTTCAAAGGGTTTTCCCCTACTATAGAAGTTATAAAAGATTCTGTGAATATTTATCTTACCCATTAATGACCATGACAGATCAAAAATTATTTGTGTGATTTGGAAACATTGTTAAGATATCCTTTCCCCAAGCATGAAAAAATTGTGATATTACAGATACTAGTAGAGGCAATAAGCTATTTGGATACTGCATTCTTTAGTTTAAATAAATTACTCCCTATTTCAATGCCAAGTTTCTATGAAGAAATGAGAATTCATGAGTCTTATTCAGATTAATGTAATCTAAAAGATAAATTTAGTTATCCAACATATTATAGATAGCTACATTAATTGATGTTTCTTGATATAAAAAGTGAATACAAAAGTAAGTAATTCATAAATATGAAGTTAAATGTACAATGTCAGCCAGTGTCAAGTATTTACATAGTGTGTCAGAGTTATTATGGTGTGACACAAAATCTTAAGAAAATCTATTGAAAATTTACAATCCTATTTAACAGAATTCTGATAACTTAAAAATATTGATTTTGTATAATATCCTCCCCCAGTGGTACTCAAAGTTAATTCCATATTAAACTATACAGCCAAGATACTTAAATTAAAGAAGACTGAAGTGCTTCCTCACAGGGAAAGACTTGAATGCTTTTGGAAATCCAGCATTATGTTACCCTCCCTCATATTCAATAAAACAATTCCATGTCATGGCAAAATTATGATTTTCCATAGCTTTTTGTAGGTTACACTTATTTTTTGATCAAATTAATTGATGTACTTGATTATACCAGGTCATTACAGATTTCCCCTTAAAGCTTTCCATAATTGAGTAATTACCAAACTGGGAGCTACAAATAAATAACTGATTACAGATTGATGAGAGACCATTGAAAGAAGCACAAGAGTACTAATTCTGAAGCCTTTCTGAGATGTTGGCCTGTACTATAAAATATTTCAGAAAAAAATACATCCCAGAATATAGATACTTTTCTACAGAACACCATAAATTTTGAAAGGAGCATTTAATTTTAGTGTTTTGCCAGAAAAAAGGTGATGGGGAGCGGTTTTATTTGTTGATGCTCAAATGGCCTCTCTAGATATTACTAAGGCATCCCAGCAATTCAACATTATGCTTCCCCTGGAAGTTACCATTAGGTTGCCCTAAAGACCCAACAAATTACTACAGAGGTTACTTCCTTGAAATATCTAGGTCCTCCAGAGTGACTATCGTATGCTAGGCCTGGAAGAAAGGTGATTTAATGGCATTCAGTCATATTTGCAGTCTCAGCTAACCATGGTCTTATCTTCACAATTACAGGGTGCCCCCAAGTTGCAAACAATATAGGTTCTGAAGGTTTGTTCTTAAGATGTATTTTTACGTAAGTTGGAACAGGCACAATTTTTAAGTTAAACTCCAGCCATACAGTATGTATATGAATGAATGAAAGAATCAATGAATGAATGAACAAGGCCACAGACAGAAAAACAAACACCACGGGGATGTTAAACATTCTCTATACTATCCAAAGCTTATAAGCTTGTGGTGTTTGTTTTGCTGTCTGTCCCCCATTCAGAAGATTTCACCTCACTTTCTGTCCCTGAGATAATTGGATTTTGAAAAAATTGGCTTGTTGTGGAAACAATGATTGTTGATAAAGCTCCAGTGGAGACACCTTTTCCCCATGATAACTCTTTCAGAAATCTACCCCTTCCTAGGGGTATATTTCTCTTACTTCCTGTTGTCTCAGCCACGTTCTTCACTATGAGTTGTTTGTAATTCAGATGTTTGTAACTCGTGGATTGCCTGTACAGGATTTCGTACTGTAATTGTGCAGTATCAATGGGCCCAGGATAGAGACAATATCAAAAGGGGCAGAAGGTTTAGCAGTGTCTCCTCCCAAACTACAGCCCCCCTCCCCCCAAATCTCCTTCCTTCCTTCCATCCATCCTCCTAACTTTGCTTTGCACATATTGTAATCTTGTTCCTGCCACATGTGCCCATGTATTGCACACATGGGGATTTGCTGCTACAGGCTGTTGTCCAACAAAAGAACTACAGCAGACCAACATCTCACAGAGATGAGAGGAAGAAATTGAAGAGGGCGTTGGCTTTTTAGACCCACTTGAGGATAGAGTGAGGTCTACTGTTGATCCCCTGGTTACATTTTTAGGGTTCTGGTGTATAATATTAATTTATTTTGTATCAGTGGTTCACTTAGAAAAGGTATCAGACCTTGAGCAAAAGACTTTTTTTTCTGATAGCAATCAAAGTCAATGGTTGTCTTAAAAATAAGCATATTAAACCTATATCACTTGTGTTTTTGTTTTTTGACCTTTGAGCAGTGTTGGGAAAGGGTATAGCTTCATCTCAATACTTTGAGAAAAGTAGTGATATGTGGTTCTTCTGCATCTCAGCCAAGCAATGAGGTACTTTCAGTTGTTAGAAATAAATATATTTGCTTTAACCCCTCACCAGGGCCGTAGCCCGGGGGGCTGAGTTTGTTTCGGGGGCTGAGACTGGGTGGAAGAGGGTCTACCCTAGCAAACCTTTTGTATTGTTATCCCAATAACCCCATTAATGTGGGATATAATGAGCATGGTGATCAGATCATGATATGAATAAACATAACAGTTTAAATAATGTACCAGTAAGGTCTTTTCGCGGACCACCCTGAGAATTTGGGGGGGGGCTGAAGCCCCCCCTGGCTACATGCCTGCCCCTCACTCATCTTTTATTTCATAACATAAAGTTCTGTTTCCAGATTTATTTGCAGTTTAAAGATTAAAACTAGGATCAGTGTAGTGAATGCAAAACAAGTGAGTGCAAAAACATTGTAAGAGCTATAATAAAAGTTGGAACCAGGTCTTGAGATACATTTCTAAAACCACACTTTGGTATATTTGGGAATTTTGAACTGGACTGTACAAGAGAACCCTTACTGTTCTAGGCCTCAGTCATCAAAGTTACCACACAACAGCATACAAATAAGGATGACATTTTCTTATGATTTTATTTAGAGGCCTTTAGGGACAGGACTGCATTTCTATTTTTATTGCCATGATTCCATTCTGTGGAATCCCTGGAGAGTATTAGTTAAGGGTATTTAGAAATTTGTCCCAAACCAATTAAAGTGTTCAGTGTAGATGTGCCCTTAGTGTCATTATAGCTCAGATGGAAAAACTCCTGCCATGTTTTTCCCCTAAACAAGTTTTTTTTACAAGAAAAGATAAATCTGTATAAACTATTTTAGTCAAATGCTGTTTGTGTTCACTATGCATCTTAAGAACCCCATATCCGGAGAGTGAAACATTGTTTTTCTTCCTATCTGGGCAAGGCTTGCGACAGAATTAGAAACAGGCAACCCACCCAGAACAAACAATAACTTGATCGTTTTGGCTTCCTAGTGAATGTGGTCACTATACCAAGAGACCTGTAGTTCTTGAAGGCACGAAGTTCACCCCATTCTGTGCCTTCTGCATGCTAATGTTTTCTTTTGCTTTATAAAACAATGAGTCAAAAAGGGAAGGTTCAACACTTTAGCTTTCAAGGTTAAATGGCAGTAAGGAAAGGTTGTTGCTGGTATTGACAGACACTTACAAACTGCTTGCATCTGAAGATTTCGAAACGGTATACAGCAATAGTAAAGCTTAGATTAAAACAAATTAAAATATAGTGGGCTTTTTAAAAAAAAAACAGATGGAAGGTTGGATTACACAGGGAAGTTAATCCTATCTTTAAGTTTAAAGTAAAATATCCCCTTAATGAATTAGTTGATCTGTTTTGTGAACTGATAACAAAAAAGTCACAGTTCCACTTTTACTGATGCAGTCAACCCTTTACATCTGTGAGGGATTGGCTCCAGGGCCCCTGCAAATGCCGGAGTCTGCAGATGCTCACATCTCTATCTTAGCAGCTAGTGGCCAAGATGCTGCCTGTCCACAAGCCCACTTTATGGGTCAGCTGTTACAGGAGGAGACTCCTTGATCTCTGCCCAACTTCAGTTTAACATAAGCCAAGCCTTCTGTGGTTCGTTTTTGAGTCCCCCTCTTCCTTTCTGTTTCTTCTTCCCTCTTGCTTTTTTCTTTTGACCTTCTTCACTGCTCTCTTCACCTAGAACAAAGGATGGCTACAAAACAGTTTCTGCCACAATCTTTTTGTGGCAAGAGAAAGATGAGATAGCCTTCACTGCTTTTTGATTGGTGGTTGGTTGAATCCGTGGAAGTGGAACCCATGGATATAGGACACCTACTACATAGTTTATATTTCTAAAAATGTTTCTACGTATTTCTAAAAAATAGTAGTATCATTTCTAGGTTACAAGAACGTAATATTTGTCTGAAGGTATGCCCATCTCCCCCCTGATTCATTATTTTTCATTTTTAATACCAATATGCTTTTTTGTGCCTTGTCTTGTTTTGATATACCACTTTGGTTCATTTTTGTTTCTTTATAACAAAGAAATCAAGTTAAAGTGACACAAAAGTAGATCTTTGGCTTTAACTTGCATTTTTTAAAATTATAGGCACATTTTGCGGACCTTAGGCAAAATAAATTATGCATGCTTTTCCTCACACAGAAAACTAAACAAATGATCTTCAGTTTTTGTTTACTTTACACAGTCTTTTAAAAGTATTCTTGTCCTCAGGAATTCTTGTTTTTTTCCAAATTCAATATAAATTATCCAAATCAAATCACTGAATTGGAGGAGGAAGCAGGATTTGCAAAGCTTCTGTCTATGTGCAGAGTTGAAAGAGGTAATGGGGTTACCGTTCATTGGGGTGTTTTTCCATCGTCCGCATGGGGCTTGTAAGCTCACTAATATGGCTATTTTAAATGCTCTTTGTTCATATTCATTGCCATTACCTAGGCAATGTTGGCAGTCACTTTCATTTAAAACTAGGCGAAAAGGTACTACATCAAGAAATCTGTAAGTACCAATTCTTTATTCTCAAGGGTAGCAAATGAGAGAATAAGATGGTTTTGCTTGTTAATGGGTGGGAGCTAGTGAGCAAAATGAGACGTCTTCCTCCCTGGTGTGTACTAGATTTGAAAGCAGACAGGAAAAGAAAAGTGATTGCATAGAAGGGAAGAGGAATTGTTCAGGAATTGCCCAGATCGAAATGGTTTTAATATTTTATAATATGTAGCTGAATATTTCCAGCTACTGTTTATTTATAGCATTCCTCTCTTCCCAGCTCCCTCTCTCTATACACACACTCTGCTCTGTAAATGATTTAACAATACCAAGTGTAAAATACCACAAAGAAGAAAGCAGTTTCTCTGTTAAAGGAGCTTTTATATATTCATTATGCAGATTAACATTAAACGAATGAAAATGTTTTAAACATAATAAATAACTTAAGCCACTGTGTTACAAAGGCTTACACCCAGAGGTTTAATTTTATGTATATAAACCATCTCTGTGACTTAAGTAGGACTACTCCCTTGTGTAAAGTTAACTACTAGTGTAAAACTCTGCAAAATGAGTGCCCCTAGGCCCTTTCCCTCTTGCTGTGGGATTTGGAGAACTCTCATTAAATCAAAGGGAGTCATTTGCATCCTGCTGAAGATAGGCCCATTAAAGAAGAGCCAGAATAAATTTAAATGAGTAGGAGAATACCATTTGGAAAAGTTCTTCATTTTCCCTCTATAGATACAAGTAGGCAAATGCAAATCCCTAAATAGTACAGATGGTGTGATAGCATGTCTGTATCAACTTAGCAGCAAACTTTATAGGTTTTACAGTTTTATATTTTACCACGGATGTATTTCATTTTGTAGAGTGACACAAGAAAGTCTTGTGCCAAGAGTAAAGGAAATTACTGAATGCTCTTTTTCTTATTTCGATTATTTTAGAACAAACTCTGATGCAAGAACTGTGGGTGTATACTTTATTATTTTCTGCATTTTACACCACAATAGAAATGGCTGCAAAGATGGGAAGAATGCCACTAATATATTGTATTTCAAATATATACCCCATTATTAAGTGCAAATTGCTTTCCTATTTGAAACTATTCTTTTTAAATAAATGCTCATACCCCATAATAAAATAAAAATGCATGCACTACTCCAAACCAAAAGATTATGTTCAATGTGTACATCAGAGTTTGTCTTATAAAATCTTTTAAATGTGATGTGCACATTGATGGCCATAATATTTCAGCTTGGAATAATGCAAGTTTGCATATCTCACAACTTACATGTACATTTTTTGTATGTATGTTATGAAAAATAAGAAAAAGACATTAAATGCTTTGCCATGATCACTTATAATACTTGGTGGGATGAATAAAAAAGGGGGGGAATACTGAGGCCAGTGAAGTATAAGGATTTATCTCATCTTCTCTGTTCCTAGGAGAACATCTTCTTGACTTGGATGGCCAAACTCTTATACTGGATGGTATTATGTCTGCTTGCATAGAAATAGATTCATTGTGGTTTTGGAATATCTTTAGGACCCCATCCTAGACAAACTGCAATGTCAGTTTAATCTACTACAATTTTCATTGCTTGCAATGTCGGAATCCTATATTTCGGACACATATATGTTAGCATCTCTGTTCTATATATACTAGGCCTCTGCTTGTACAGCCTTAGACAGAGTCCAGATGCATAAGTGGTATGCCGAGTCCCAAAGAGGTGTATATAGCAATATCAAATTTGGAAACCAACAGATTCTTTCAAGTATCAATGTTGACAGTGCTAGTTGTTTGAGAAGGATAAGGAAACCTAAGTAGAGGAGGGATGTTCCCATTTTCCCAAGTATATGATTGATGATCTTAGCGTTCACCATGCTGTTAATCCACCTGGCACAGCACATGCCACTTATAGTTCAGTCCGGATAATGGTGGATAAAGAAATCAACAATGGAAACTACATATGCAGCATTCACTTAAGTTGAAGTTCTAGTGTGTAAAAGACTGTGCTCTGCCCTCCAACTTTTTCTTACATTGTGTTACTGCTCTGTATAGGGTGAAGTCACTGTTGCAAAGAACTCAAAGTGATTTGCATGCATTCCTGATATTGATGTTGTGGATAGTACAGTCCCTTTGTTCTAATCCCCAAAACAGATTTCTCCCAAAATACACTGAATATATGACAGTCAAAATAATTTGAGTATTGATCAAAATCAATATAAAATATCCACTATACCAAGTTTTCAAAACTGAGTATGATCTTAGATATAGAAAAGTTACCTTTTTGAACTATAATTCCTAACTGTAGTGTGAGCTAATCAATTGGCATGAAAATTTGATTGTGTGAGAACCCAAGATTTTGTGTTTAGAATTGACTTATACAATAGTAACAGTAATAATAAGAACAACAACAGCATCTTTATTTGTACCCTGCCACTATTTCACAAAAAGGGCTCGGGGTTGCTCACAGAAGCACATACAAGTGCCATGTTGTTATTGTTCATTCGTTCAGTTGCTTCCAACTCTTTGTGACCTCATGGACCATCCCACGCCAGAGATCCGTGTTGGCCGTCACCTCCCCCAGCTCCTTCAGAGTCAAGCCAGTCACTTCAAGGATACCATTCATCCATCTTGCCCTTGATCGACCCCTCTTCCTTTTTCCTTCCATTTTCTCCAGCATAATTTTCTTCTCTAAGCTTTTCTTTGTTCTTATGATGTGGCCAAAGTACTTCATCATTGTCTCTACTATCCTTCCCTCCAAGGAGCAGTTGGGCTTTATTTCTTGAAGTATAGACTGCTTTGATCTTCTCGAGGTCCAAGGCATAACGACATAAAATACAGGTAAACTCACATCAACATATTAGACCAGGGGTGCCCACACTTTTTCAGCATGCGAGCTACTTATGATAAAACCAAGTCAGAAAGATCTACCTGAGAGAGAAGCAGGGCGGAGCCGGGGGAGGGGGCAGGGTTTGGCACGGCCTGGCTCCACCCCCTTCCCGTTCTGGCTACAGTGCTGCCACAGCTTCTCCAGGCTAGAGGAGGGTATGCCAAGCCAGTAGTGGCATAGCTAGCCACTACTGGCTTGGCATACCCTCCTCAAGGCTGAAGAAGCTGTGGTAAAGCTGTAACTGGGGGGAGGAGGCGGGGCCTGGTGTGGCCTGGCTCCGCCCCCTCCCCGGCTACAGCGCTGCCACAGCTTCTTCAGCCCAAGGGGGATGATGAAACCTCCTTCCACACTCCATCATTGCCAGGAATGCCACTCTGGGAAATAGAAACCATTCATAAACTGGGAGGCAAAAAACTGAAACATCGAGTCTGCGAAAAGCAAACTGCGATGTAGTGAGGGAACACTGTACATGCCTTCAAGACACCCGTTGACTTATGGTGACCTAATGGATATCATGAGGTGTTTTTGCCAGTTCCTTCGCCTTGGTTAACATTTTGTTTATTCTGCCAGAACATTGAGCTAACCAAAAAGTGTATTTGAACTCATGTTCCAATTCATAAGCCTATTATTGTGTGAGACTTTAGCTTGGCCTTTTGGCTGGCAGGGATAGGGAAAAAGTGGCCAATTATTATTTTTTAAATCTCTGGTGCCTCTCAAAAGTCAATTGTTTCACAAGATTCCAGATAGCAGTTCTTGATATTAATTTAACTATGCATATTACTTTGGACACAAATTATACTAAAACTGCAGTGGAGTTAAAACTCCTCATAGGCTTCATAACTGATCTGGAGATTCAAAATGCCAAATTTTTGTGATAGACAGTGGCAAATAGTTCTCTGTGTTGTTCAATAAAGCCTACTTCTGTTGGTGTTAAAAGTAAAAAAGAGGAGATGAAGGTATTCTTTTATTGAAGCAAACATGTGGAAAATTGCACAAGATTGTTACAGTGGAGAATGTCTCCCCTGAAAGGAATGAAGTTCATCTGTAGGGCAAATCCTGACTGTGTTACTTCGTTGGGGTTACCGGTGGACTCTCTGCGGCCACAGCAAATAATGTCATGTCCATCTAAGCCATTAGAACTGTGCGAGTGGCACATTTTCTCGTCTGTAGTGTTATATTCTAAAATGTCACTAGGCATTAACTCAGTCAATGGTGATGTCCTACCACCTAGAGATGAACCCTGCCTCAAGATGATGTTTTCCACTTCAGTGCCACTCTTATAGCAATTACTGGGTCATTAATATCATTGCATGCAATTAGTGACAGTAGACTGCACAAGGAGTTTGTTTTATTTTTCCAGCCCCTGCAGGAACTTTCAGTTCTAACCTTTCTTAAGCAGGGGATGGAGTAAGAAATGGTAAGGATCACCCAAAGATGCTGAACAAAAAATATTACGGTGAATCTATAAAATAATAGACAGTATCTTCCCATATTATATTAATGCAGCCATTTTTCGGTGAACAAGAAAACTTGCGACTTGAATTTTAATACATTTTGTTCAGTAGAGTGTTTGAGATGAAAAGAAAATCACAGAAGGTGCTGGTAAATACTTTTTACTATCTTTTTGAAACTCTTAACTTCTCTTATATCTGGAAAAATACAGATTTGGTAACATGCATATACACATCCAGTTGCTGTCCGGTTGGCTGGATTTCTTCCTTGCTTGCTTCCTTCCTTCTGCCCTCCTTTCATCTGGGTTGAATTGTATCCACAACCACTGCAGGGACAGCAAACTCTGGTGATAATTGTCAAGGGAGTTGTGTACCATTATTTTTCAGTGTTAACACATTTTTCCCTTCTTAAAAAGCTGTACAGTGCATTCCCATGAGCAATTCTTGGTGGGGAGAGGCCACTGACAAACAACACTACAGAAAATTCTGCTGTGTTGTCCAAACAAGTCTATCCTTTTCACCATTTGAGATCATGTTGAAAGAAAAGGCATTAAAGATACCATGGGCCCTGAAAGAGGAAATGTAGCAAGGAATCTTAAGCAAGGAGCTCCATTGCTTTTGCATCCTCCCTTAATATTTGTAACCTTTGTACGTTGTTGCTTATAGAAAGGAAATGTAATATTGTAGGTTTTTCTCTAGGTCATTTCTCATATGCTAGGCTTTACTGTAATTGATAGAAAAGATGCACACTGTCTTTACTGTGGAGAGGATGAATTCAAGGGTTCAAAACAATCATATGTCACAGAGAAGTGAAAACAAACTAGCCCATTACAGTAATTTTATTGGCTGCCAGCCTAATTCTGGGCACAATTAAAAACAATGATTGTGACATTTACAACCCTGTACCTGTATAGCTGGAATGAAAATACTCTCCCATATAAGTTTTTTTAGATCTTCAGGGGAGACTTTTTTGTCCTGTTCTCATCAGAAGCAAATCAAGTGGGAAAGCAGGAGCAGGATTTTTTAGTGATTATGCTCGGACTATGGAACGTCTTCCTACAAAGGCTAGGCAATCTTTCTCCATGGTGATCTTCTATCAGCAGAAGACTTGGGGTTTTTTGACAGGCATTTCAGAACTATTTAAGGACTTTTAACAGTCTGCTGTACCTTTATTATTGCTTGCTTTCTAATTGGTTTATTTTTAAATTGCTCTTAATTCTCTTGTTAGTTTAGTTATAGTTTGACTGATGTGACTAAGCTCAATATTAAATAATGTGATTTATGCTGGATTCAGGAATAACTATCCTATGTGGTACAGAGCCCTAAATGCTGTCTTAAATTAATGAAACTTTACCCTGTGCCTTGCTTCTGATGATTCTTCCCCTGACTTGTCTGCTGCTGAATGAGGATAATGGGATTTGAAGGGAAGAGAGGTTTTGGGCTTTCAGTGAATGTTCCATGTGTTTGCTTTCAACTTGGTGGGTTCATGAGATTTTGCCAATGAACTTAAATTGGTTTCCAAATGGTCTAATCTAGGATATCTCAATCAAGATCTCCAAGAAGTTGCTATGACTTCCATTAGTGATTTCATGTGTCTGTGTGTGTGTGTGTGCATGCGTGTGTGCATGTCTGTATGTATTTGAGCTTATCTATACAGTTTTATATATGGCTGAGACCCATAAATGTTTATGCAGGGGTTCCCTGAAACCTGAACATTATTTCAAGGGTTCCTCCAAGGTGAAAAGACTCTAATCTTATACCAGTATTTTGATGTACTAACCAAGGCTTGGAAAAGTTGCTTGCTTTGATTCGTTTTCATGTTAATCTGCTTCAGTTATATGTTTATGGAGGGAGGGAGGGAGGGAGAGGGAGAGGGAGAGGGGAGGGAGGGAGAGGGAGAGAGAGGGAGAGGGAGAGGGAGAGGGAGAGAGAGAAAAATAACAAATATATTGTAACAACTAAAACTTAGCAATTTATTTCAGTCTGTGTTTGAAACGTTATTATCAGTTTTGCTGCAATACATTTAAATAGGGATGAGACTTCAGCTGGTAAAATCCCATGTTCTCTCCATGTTGAGAGTAAATGTGTGGAGTGTTTGCAAAAAGCAGATTCACATCTTTAACTTTCCTTTAACTTCATGTAGGCTTTTTATTTTGAAATAAATGGGTACATAGATGATACTGAACCAATCTACAGATTCAGTATTTATAATGGTAAATCCTTTTTATATAATCTTTATTGAGTTTAAAATTTTTCACAATAAAAAGTACAATATATGAGGTATAAAGAAGAGATATAAAAAGTATGAAAGAAAGAAAAGAGCAAGGCTATAGCGTGGGGGAGTAATGAAGTGGAGGGTAACAAAGAAGGAAGAAGAAAAAAGAATAGAAATAAGAAAGAATAGGAAATAAAGAAAAGAAGTTTAGTGTTAAAAGAAGAAAATTGAAATGTTAAAAGTATTAAGAGTCTCTTGACTTCCTGGTATCTACAAAGATGTTCCCTCCCGTTTCCTTCTTCGTCTTCAGATTCCTTTCTTCTTTTCTCCTGCTCTTCTTTTCTCATATGGCTTTATCCTTTTCAAATAAGTTCATTCATGTCATGTCTTGTCAGAAATGTTGTGACTTGGTTCCAATCGGTCTCTTCTCTGGGTGTGCCCTTATTCTTGGATAGTACGAATGTGAGCTTGTCCATGTTCCTTATGTCTTGTATTTTGATCAGCCAATGTTCTTCTTCTAGGATTTCTTTTCTTTTTCTTTTTTTGCGTACGAGATATAATGGTAAATCCTATCTGTAGTTTTATGGTTTTTTTAAAAGGTGGGAGGAAATACACAAGAAAAAAGAGGTTGTCAGTTGCAAAGACAATGAGAGGATAATCAGGTATAGCTGAGTTCTTCAATGAAGGAAAGGGTTCTGGCTGTGATATATGATAGGTTTTTGATAGTGTAGATTTTTTTTTAAAAGAAAAGTGTGTGTTGGAGGTTGTTGTGGAGGAGGAAACTTTCTGATCCTGTGGATGCTAGTTGAGGATGCAAAATCTTCCTTAATAAATTGCAATACTTAAAATAAAATGGATAGGTTTTTGTGGGTTGCATCTCCGCAATTGCATCTCCCCCTATGAATCGACAGGGACTCTTAGATCTATCGGGGAGCCTCTCCTCTCGCTTCCGCCATCATCCCAAGTGCAGTTGGTGGAGACAAGGGAGAGGGCCTTCTTGGTGGTGCCCCCCACCTTTGGAACACCCTCCCCAGAGAGATAAGACTGGCCCTGTCACTATCCTCCTTCCGCAGGGACTTGAAGACTTGGTGGTTCCAGCAGTCCTTTGAAAATGGACTGCTGGACAGTTAGGACCCCGCTCTGCACTTTACCCACTTCCCCAGTCCTTTGCCACTTCGTGGTACTAGCCCTGGCCCAGACCTTTTGTAGCTGTCCAGTAGGCCTTGGAATGAGTAGCCCCAGGCCCCACCCTGGCCATCAGTCAGGACCCAGCTCTGCACTTTAGCCACTCCCTTGACCCTATGTTACTTTGTTGCACTAGCCCTGGCCCAGCCCTTTCATATCTGTTTAGGCTCACTTTGAAATTCTGGCATTAGTAGTTTAATTTTGCATGATGGAATAGTTTTGGAACTGGTTTTTAAATGTATATTATTGTTTCAATAGTATTATGTTTATGTTTTATAATGACTACTCTGTACCTTCTGTGTTGGTAATTGAATGTTTTACCTATGTGGAAACCGCCCTGAGTTCCCTAGGGAAGATAGAGCGGTATACAAATATAGTTTATTTAATTATTATTATTGTTGTTATTATCTCCTTCCCTCTCTAGCATTGCAAAGCTCTGTAAATCACACATTAGGCATAATTTAAATGGGAAATAGTTGCTTGTGGTTGTTGTTTCCTTTTCCTTCTCCCTGTAGATAAAAAATTAAGAATTAATTCCCAATGTAAATTTGTCACAGATCAAAAAGTCCAATAAAAATGGTTTGCTTTGAACTGTCTCTGTGAGATTTTTCTACATATGCCAAACTCGTGAAGTGCAGTGATCAGGGGGCTTCATTTGTAAAAACTCAAATTTAAACCATTTAATTAAAACACTTAGATCACCACAGCTGCTTTATGTGCAGTTTCTAGCTGTTCCAGAAACAAGCACCTTGATTTGTAGGGTTTTTCTGTCTTGCTTGTCTGTTTAGGTCTGGATATTTTTTAAGCTGTCTTGTAAAATTAGATAACATATTTGTAAGGAGTAGTAATTACTGGATTCTTCGCCAAGGAAGGGCTTCAGTGAAGGCAGGAATGAATGGGGAAGCCACAGTACAGATATGCAATCTTACAGAAAGAACATCCACACACACACACACACACACACACACACCACGCACCCCATAATCCTGTGAATTCACATGAGATCAAAGACAGCTTTGCATCAAGAATAGTTATTACTGCTATTACTGAATCTAAAGCTTTAGCGATTCCCCTCAATTCCCATGCACATATATTTTCCTTTTAGGATTTTTTTGTTGCTTATCTGTCTTTTAAGGAGAGTATTTGGAAAAAAGTTGGATAATAATTCACATTTGCAGGCTTTTTAACTTTTAAGAACCTTAATTTCTGAAAGCAGAGTTTTGAGCAATGAGCTTTACTGTCTCTGACGGAGTCGTGGGATGGGCTTGACAGTTCTCTGCATACCAATTGGTTGTAATCCCACTGAATGCAATGAGGCGAAGGGAGTGGAGGATGGCAGCCAGCCTGTCTCTGTGTTTGATCAGCCAAGAGGAGACATTTGACCTTGTAGTTCCTTTGATTTGATGGCAGCCATTCTTATTGACCAGTGCATGCTAATCTCAGGGAAGCAGTAGCTCTATGCATTGGCCATGATAGCTTTAGGGACCAGAGATGTTAAAGCCTCCCTCTCTGCTTAAACCTTGAAAGAATATGGATATGTACAACTTCTGTCTTTTCTAAATAGTTTCCAAAATTCTATTTGTCCAGGAATGGCAGGAGAATAAAGAAATAATACCGATGAACATAGAAAGCTTCCAAATAACAAGTTCATTTCCCCCAAGATAGTGAACTGTGAATGTTAGGAGATCCCCAGATTTTCAGACAGGATTCTTTCCTAATCCTGCTGGGAGATTGTTGATATTCCCTGGTTGTCTCTATTCCAGTACTATCCAGATCTAATCTCGAAAAATCAGACAAAATGAGCAAGATGTATTTTCAAGCCATGTCTTGCCTTAAAAATTAGTGCATGACACAAACCTTACTTTTTGAGTTTTGTAACCATGACTTTACATGTATGAGCCTCAGATTGTACAGTCATGACTTCTCTTTCCTCTTCTGAAGTAGTTGATCATGAGAAGTAATCTGAAGCTTCTTGTGTTAAATTATGGTAAACTTCTTTCTCAGTTAACCATAATTTTCATTATGTTAAAACCTATGGCTGGCATCAAAACAATTGTTCATTTTGCTTTCTGCCTATCATATAGTCATGAGTATCATTCTTTATCTCAGTTCACTACTGTTTATCATTACAATATGTCCAATATGGTGTGGGAGAGAAGAAGAAACTATGAACTTGAGGTGCGTAATTCTGAACCATAACTTAAAATTATACCCAAATTGGGTTGTTCTGTATATTCCAAAGTTTACTGAGGGTAATAATGTCTTCAAAATGAGATTGCCAACGTTTCTTTTCAGAACTATATAACATTTCACTGCCATGGGAATGAGAAGTGAAGGCAGCAGTGAAGGTCATAAAAATTTAAGATGAACCATGCCAAATGTTTATAATTATATTCATCCCATCTCTGAGCAGTGATACATTGCTTTAATAGAAAACAATTCGTTTGTTTGTTTTGGTAGTATGAAAGTTCATATACCAATACATAGATAGAGATCAGATATGGAACACAGCTTATATACCATAGCAGGCAACCAGTCAATTATCTGATGTCATATGTTCAGGAAGACAAACTACCCTTGGGCTCATTCCTTCCTGTCTTTAGTCTGAGTTTTTCCCCCCTTTCATAGTGTGTGAGACAGCAGTTTCTGTTGTTTCTGCTCACATGCACCAGCCTAGATTGACCAAGAGAGTGTTGTGGCTGAAGGCATGTTATTTCAGCCTTGTGATGGGTACAGAGGTTGGTTTTCTTTTTCATCACCTTCTGGAAGGGGCCCTATAAAGACTCAATAAATGCATTAAAACAAAAGAAAAGAAAAGAAATAAGCAACTCAAAATTGATTGAAATTCTACTAGTTTGAAAACTGAGCATCCTTTTAATGGCAAGTAGTACATGCATCCTATTTGAAAAATAATCTCCGTTTCTGGGGAGCAGTGCACCTCTCTTTTGACACACAAATTCCTGAAGCATTCCATATTATTTATTGGTGCTCATCTTTGTCCAGTGCATTTTAATATTTGTGTTATAATGGTATTATATTTTATCTGTGTATTTTGAACTATGTTGTACCCCGCTGTGACCCATGAGGAGAGGTGGGTAACCAATATTATTTATTTTATTGTTATCATTATTAATATTAGGTTGCCTGTCACCCCATTTTAGCCATTCAAAATACATAAGGAAGATCCATCGACAGTCCTCTCTAACAAAAGAAACAAGTAGCAATTTTTCCAGGACTGCTAGGGGAGTCTTTTGCGATCCTTCTGGCTCCATTAACCATCTCTACCAACACCTCTCGACTTCATTATAATGTTATGCAAAATAGTAATGGAAAATGTACTGAATTAGACTGAAATACTGTAGCTCAAAGCTGACTTTTTCCTATACCAGGCAATCCTGCCTTTCCAGGAAACACAGAGCTGCTTGGCAGTATTAAGTTTTAGCCATTTCTTCCTGCTTATCAAAGTATATATTAGATTACATATTTGTGTTGTTTAGTGTAAATTAAACTACTAATTTTAATCATACTATCATATATATGATTAAACATAAAACAGGAGTTGTGGTTGAAAGGAGCACTAGGATGCAGAGCCTGAAACAATGGCTTATAGCCGATTGTTTATCTATGTGGTTTTCTTCCAGTGACATTTCTGTGTATTAAAATGTGTTCAGTTTGAAAAGGGGATTCAATTCTTAGTGTGTGTGTGTGTGTGTGTGTGTGTGTTTGTCTTCATTTTTAATCTCTTTGTGAATGAAAGGCTGTATCCAGGCACAAATCCAGCAGCTTAATTCTCCATCTGATTAGAGCAATGTTACTAACTTGATAGGTTGAAAACAGCCAAGATTCAGGCAGTGGCTTAACCTCCTGGGAGGCAGAGTAATAACAATCAAATGAAGATGTATTAATGTAATATTACTTCCAGTCCACAGGGACTATATAAAAATCATAACCCAGAAATTCTTTTTGTCTGCCTTTCTCACTGATTCTTTTCCTCTGCATTTTGAGTGAAATGCACTTCACTCTATAAATAGAGGTTGCCTAGTTTTTGAAGCACATAAATGTGACAAATCAAATGCTGATATATAGGATTTCTTCAAATTTTAACGTATGATTTCCTATCCGAGACCAAGTTTAACTTTCATATTTCAGCCAAGCTATGTTTATAATATACTTCATGGTAATTCTAACCTTGCGTTTTCCCTCAGTATGATAATTCATGTAATTTAGGGTTAATGTGGGGTTGGGACTCATATATAAAGTGAAAGATCAATGATGAGAACATGTTACCTAGATTAGACCTTCACAATGTCTAACGTACCATGCTGACCACAGTCCAACAGCTAGGTGTGTAGGTGTTTTGTATTCTTATATGACCAGCAAAAACTGAATGTTTATGGAGTGGCATTCATATACTAATTTAAAATAACTATCCAGATTTTCTACCTTAATATGAGGTACTGAAGGCAGCTCAGAAACCATTCAAAATATAAAAATAGAAAATGAAATTACAGAGCACATCGAAAGCACTTAAAAAAACAGATTATCCTTACATTGGTATTAAGTTGCTTTTGGCACAGTAGGTCACAAATACTGCCTTAGTTTTGTTTTGTTCTTAAATGAGAAGTTAGACAGTTCTGTTTGCAAGTGGATGTCTTTAAATTTCTAGAATTTTAGCCAACTGTTCAACCATGTTTCAAGTTATTGTGACTTTTTATATGGGTAATTTGTTTGAGACCACATGTGTGAGAAAGAAAAGAGGGAAGAATTGTTATCTCACAGAACAGTAAGTTAAATCTTTTTATCCATGTTGGAAACTTAGATTTGTCTTCACTTGTTTGCTGTGTCAGCAAATGTGGGGAAGGCCATTGGTCTTCTAAGTCAGTTGGAATAGGAATTTGCAGTCATTCAGCATACTATTATTGTTTCACTTTTATTGTGATACTGGCATTTGACTTCCATGTTGACTCTCAGTAGTCCTGTAGTGATAATAGATCAATAAACTTATTTGATCTTCTGACCTCACACTGTTCCATCTGAGATAGCAAATGATTGAGGTTCTGGAAGGTGAAGTTCAAAACATCTGGAGGGCCATTTGTATACTTGACTGCAGGTGGAGAACTGGATGTGGATAGCATTATTATATTTTTGAGTCACTAGGTGGAACTGGACTTGATTACCATATATCTTGGTCAAGTCAGGATATTCCTGTGTCTGTTATGAAATGGATAGTAAAGGTATTATTTAGCTTCCTGCTAAGAATATTTTTGAGTTACAGGTGGGCAGATATTACATTGGAATGTATTGGTGGATCTCGTATGTTTACGTAGATTTTCCCAATAAGGGGGAATCAACCTGTATTCTGAGAGATGCAGTTTTCAATAATATCCGTACTTGATTTTTTTGGTGTGGTGTTCACACTCTCACATTTAAGCTGCAATTAGAGGAATATGAAATGGCACATTATACCTTGCAGTTTGCCAATAACAAATCAAAATTGCTCTTCTCCACCTAATATGTTTTTCAGTGCCTTCAAGTTGTTTCAAACTTACGATAACCTAACACTCAGATCACTATGCTTGGCTCTCTATCTGGTAATCATATAATGAATAAAGCACTTAGTAATCAGCTCACTATCACTGCTATGGGGAATTCAAAAATGGCAGCACCATAAAATTAATGAGGAATCCAACAAGTTTAAGAGATTTTACCCTAAATTCTATAAATTTTCAGATCCAAATGATTACCAAACACAGAATTTTTTGACAAGAATAAAGCAAATGAGACTTATTTAATGGAATTTAGAGAGAATTGGTGCCAAAAAGAGGTACCGACTCCTCCAGTTATTAGCCGGCAGTCAAGATAGGTCAGAGCTTTCCAAATAATGTGTCGAAACATGTTAGTGTGTCAACTGCAGTGTGTAGGTATGACACACAAATGTAAGGAGAAATCTCTGAATATATGTGAAATCAGCAATAAATACTATATTTTTAATGAATTTTTAAAACGTCATTGGATGTTTTATATCCCCATACATTTTATTATTGCAACGTATGCATGTGTACATATTTCATATTAGGAGTTTAACTGTTTGGAAACCTCTGGCATTGGGAATACTTGACCAAAATAATTCTTGAGACTTTTGTGTTTTCCATTGTTAAATTAAAATGTACATTTTAGGAGGGTCTTATGAATATTTCTGCAAAACCAGCATTAAAACTGATTCTGAGGAAGCAAGACGGACTAAGATCCTTAAAGAATGCAGTGGTATAATAACCCTTCTATAGTCGTTTTGGGTTTCTTGTTCAGCTGTCTTTGCTGTCATACAGTAGTTAAGCTATGGGTTGTTTAGACTACATTTTTGTTGCCTACAAGTCTTTTTTTGAAGAACAGAATGACACTGACTGCACTCTGGTTCTATTACATTTTAATCAGGGAAAGGTGGGTAAAGGAAGGTGAATTTCTGTAGCTTAGCACTAAAAGGAGCAAAATGGTCACTGTTTATTAGCTGTCCTCTCTGCTGAACTTCAATTTTGCTATTTTGGTATACTGTTAGCAAATGTTCAGGCACAAGGGCAGAAGAAAAGAGGTCATAAAGAACATAGCAAAAAAGATGCATTTGATTTATGTCCAAAACTGCTTCTTTGTATTGATTTTCTTTTCTCTGGGGAGGGAGAAAAAGATATCAGAAAACAAAACTATACATCTCCATTATTTTCTCGACGTTGCAGTGTAGTGTACACATTGGATCCATTTTCCTCCCACCAAATTACTTTTAAAAGCACACACACACATAATTGGAAAACAAAGAGGTGAAATTTGTCTGACACTGTTTGTGTGAGATGTAAAAACAGAGTTAGTGGTTGAAACCTCTGGGTTTGAGCACAATGCAAGAGGGAGCCACAAGAAGGGAAGTTCATGTCGTGAGGAATTATGTTACACCCACAAGGAGGGAGAAGTAGAACAAAAGCAAGAAGTAGATCAAAGGGAAGGAAAAAGTTAATAGTTTTTGCAGCTAGTGAGAAGATTAGAGAAAGAAAAATATCAACATGGGGCTGGGAAGACACAGTGAAAACGGGGAATACAGCCTGATGAAGGAAATAGGAAATGTGTGTAAGGTTCATTTTTTGAAAAATCCCCAAGGAAAGATCTGGAATAACTACAGAAAGAGAAGACGTATAGGCTTCCTATCTAAATTAGATGAAAAGGAGATTCTTCTTGCTGCCAGAAGTGCCATTTGTTTTTTCTCCATATGAACCCCCTGCAAGTACTTTCATAGCCTTCCTTTTTTCTTGTAATATTTTAGTAAATGGCCAGATGTTGCAAATGTGATTGAAAGGACATAACTGTGAGGGAGGGCTTTAAAATATATTGACATCCAATTTAATAGGTCTATAATCAATTGCTAATATAAAGGGTATCTTAACATTATTTTCATTAAAAATCAGCACTGCTATTTCTTGTGCTAAGTGTGGAAGATGGGTTGCAGCTTGAAGATTCTTGCAGTAGATCCTGCAAAATCTACTGCAGTTGGTTCTGAGTACCAAAAATTACGTTGATGGTCTGTAGTTTTCCATCCAGTCTATCATGTCTTTTGGAGCATCCTACTCATTTACAACCAGTAATTAAAGTGACCAACTCCAACCTTCTAACATCCTTCTTGAGTAGCATCTGCCATTTCAGTTGGTTCTCAGATGATCCTCATGTCTTCACTACCATTTAGGGACAGGCTTTGAGGCTGTATAAATTGGAGCAAGGTGGTGCTGGGGATAGGAATTGTTAGCATTGGTAACTGTGTAAAGAAATCATTTCAGAAACTTCAATTATGAATGTTCATTCACCATTATGATTTTAAAAAACAACAAAATATCAAATGGTAAGGTACTTCAATTGAATTATAAATAATAATAATAATTTGAACCCTATAGAAATGTTCAGTAATTAATTAAAATGAAAATCAATGTTAATTATCACTTTAAAATGACACTGCTTATGCTTAAAGTTCACAACTATATATTTCAAAACCATTGGTTAAAACTTTAAGCTCTGTGTTACCTTTCTTTTAAGGTAGAGATGAGCTAAGAAATGGCAAACACATAGAAGCTAAGAAATCACTAATGAAATAAGATTCTGGTTGCTCCCATTACCAAATATTTAATGTTTACCAATTGTCTTTTTTTGTGTCCTCACACAGTTTTGTGCTTGCGTATCTATTTATTGGGAATTTTAGAATTCTCGAGTGATTTAAATATAGGCCAGAACAGTTCCTCTCCTCTTCTAGAAAGGAAAAAGAGGGAAATGTATGCTGAGTTTTCTTTCTGATCGGTTGTACGATCCTTTTACAACTAGCTGCTTCAGATGTGTTGTACACTTAAGGTATGGCAGATTTACACCAACAGGCACAGATAGCACCCACCTAAAATCAGCAAAATATTGGCAGATCCTGAAAAGTATCAACAAAGATCTGGACATTTAAATGAAGGCGACACGGACTCAATTCTTTTATGATGCATGCACATCTGCTAGTTTAATTTGTAGAATTCTAGTTTTTAGAGGAGTGAAAGGAAGTAAGTTCTTGCTCTACTGAGCCTAGCAGGGTTTACCCTTTTTTTCCCAGCCAACTCCTAGCCTTTCAGAGGAGTGGAAGTGTGGGTGCGGGTAACGTCTACTCTTTCAAGCAGTGGCACAATAACAAGACAGTTGATTGTTTATGAAAGAAAAGTGCCTGGATGAAATTGCAACCTGAGAATGTGTTCCAGCGTTTACATATATTAACACAGCCTGCTTTGGCTTTGTATTTGTTCTCTTGGCTGTCAACATGCAGCAGCCTTTTCTGGCCAAACCTGAACAGCAGGAGCGAATTTGGACAGATTACATCAGTTTTCAGGTACTCTTTGTTTTGTGTGACCGCACCTGGTGGTATCCTGAAGTGTTTCATTTGGCATTTGTTTTTGTTTCTCAATCAGCAACATCCAATGGATCCCTAGAAGGCTTGGATAACCAGGAGGGAGGGGTGTGCCTGACAAAAGCCATGAAGATCCTAATGAAAGTTGGACAAGGTAAAGACCATCTGTTTGTACCTCCCCCCTCCCACATCAAACAACTTTGCTCTGCCTTTAAGCCCCATGGAGTGCCTCAGCTTCTACAAATAAGATGGAACAGTGTGAAGTAGTGGAATCTATTAGTTCATCTTCCTTTAGATTCTAAAGACAAAGCCTATTTTCTGCACCTAAGTTACAGACAGATTTTTCAAGAAAAGAGTAAATGTAATAAGATCTCTTCATTGATGAGCTCCTCTTGGAGGGAAAGGTCATCCATGAACAACATGTGCTCCAGTTGTTCTTGCTTGTATTTTGAATATTAACATGCAGTCTCACAGTTCAAAATTATTCAAAACCAAATGAAAAGGAGAGGGAGCTAACATTTCTATAGCTTGCTTGTAACAAAAACTTCATTGAAAGAAGGTTTTTTTCACTGGCCTTCTCTCACACACAGATAACCTATTGTGCAGATGGGTTTTTTTTTGTGAAAAAAATCTAATTAGACATTGGTTTAGTAGTCTATCAACTTGCTTGACTACATTGAAATGTCATCTGCAAAGGTTTTTCTGCTATTTTCACGAATCCCCTTCATTTTCTGCTGATAGCTCCACAATCTAAATCTTTGAAATAGCTACATGGCTTTTTTTTAGCTTGTTTTAAAGTGGAAAATTACATTCTCATATCTCCTTCTCCTCCTCCTGCATAAAGGATCTTCTGTTCCAAGCCATTCATTCCTCATGATAATTGATAATCAGCTTATAAAGCACATTATTGTTAGTTTGTAGTGAATCATTTGTGTTCTTTCAGTTCCCAATTCTGGTGGGTCCCCCAATAATGCTGATCCAACTAAACGCCCGGAACAGGAAGCTGGTACCAACGGGAAAAGCTCCACAACAAGTCCCTTTGTAAAGGATCATGCAGGTAAACAGGAGAGCTTATAGATCTTGGGAGAGGCTATTTTCTAGGCTACTTCACATACATTTTGTTTAATAGCGCAATCCAGTACTGGTAGTTTGGTGGGATGTGGGGTGAAGAGACTATGGCAGATTAATGAGGATTTCCTAAGCACTTCAGGGCATATGCCAGAGGTGGAGGACAATGTGGCATTGTGGCTTTTCTTCCCCCCCCTCCGATCTCTCAACACCCCCACCCCTTAATTTTTCAAGCCTCAGCCATTTATTCCAGTGGGAGAAAGAGTGAGATCATGCCAGTTTTATAGCTGACATAGTCTCCCTCCTTAACTTCAGGCATATTTGTGGAAACGGAGGGGCCGTGGGTTTGGGAAATCCAAAGTTCCCTGCTATTTGCCCTGGTCAGGCAGCATACATAGTTTTCTGTTTCTGATGAAGGGAAGACCTTCCCAGTGTCTCCATTCACCCACAGAATGGGAGATCAGTAGTGTTGTTTGGTATTTGCTCATGGACACTTAGATTGCAAGCAAATTATTTATTCATTAATAAAAAGAAAGCAAAACATTGTTGCAGTGAGAGAAAACAAGTGAGCACCAATGTGGGAGGTCAAAATTATGACATTTTTGCAAAAGCAAGCCCCTCTCTCTTCATTTGCATTCCATAGAGGCTTAATGACTTCATGGAAGAATATTGATTTGTTGGAAATAGGCTTTGATCTAAATGGGTTTTGTAACTGTAAGAACTAGCTTTCGGGAAAATGGGGCTTTACGATCATTTATGGTTGCAACCTAGCACATAGTTAAGCATACATAACTTTGGATGTATGGTCTTTAACATGATGCCAATGAATAAACCCCTAGTGCATTTGGATGGGCGAGGCAGCATTTTAAAAAAAAATCTTGGATGTTACTAAATAGTAAAGAAATTTTCTCAAGCACCACTTCTAATTCTAGCAAGTGTCAGTGAGTGTCAGTGGGCCTAAAAACCACTCTTTCAAAATTAAAATGTCTTTTAGGTATTAATTTGAATTTTAATTCATTTATTAAAATAGCTATATCCCAAACTACTGTATATCTGACATACACTGATATGAATTAAGGACAATAAGCACGAATACAATAATTCAAACGGACTTAAAATATACAGTCCACACTCAAGATTTGTGGATTTAACATTTGCGGATTTGATTATTTATAGATTTGATTAGAATGTTTTATCTAGGAATCTCTAGGTCCTCCAGTGCGACTCATAGTCAATAAGCACAATATTACCATAAAGTCATGCTGGAGGACTTGGACATTCCTAGAGATTTTTTTCCACTTTTGCAGGTGTTCTGCAGCTCTAGCCCCCACAAAAATGAAGGAGCTTATTATATTGAATAACACAATACTTCAAACCAGATACTTTAAAACGAGTTAAAAAAATAAAATAGTGTTGAATATAACCTGATGAAAATCAGATAAAAACCTGAAGATTTTAGTAAAATGCCTTGTTTTGACTTGGTACTAGAATGGTATTAGAATTGGGGCCAGTCACCCAGAAAAAAAAGGAAAATATATGCTGCATGGTTAGTGGGAAGAACCAGGTGGGCAGAGCTAGAATGAATGGTAAACAGTGAGTAGTATGTCCCTTTGGGGATTGGAAGGGGAGGTCTTTTTAATTTTGCCCATCAGAGGTCATGGTAGATACATAGCATATTGCAGCTAATAGTGTTGTGTTCATTCGTGGCTGCTGGATGAATGGTGACCCTGGTAATGTCTTCAGCTTGAGCCAAGTCTGTGGTGACCACTGTGTCTAGTGATTGTGTGTTTCCCTGATACTGGCTGTAACACTCTGTATCTGCATTGCCTTCCTTCTATCACTAACAAACAAGCAGGAAGGTATCTCTGCCCCAAACCTCAGAAGCAAAAAAGAAAGAAAAAAGCCAAGTAGCCACTTGGACAAAAAAAAAACAGTGTGAAGGAAAGAATAGTCAATTTAGACCACTGTTCATCCATGCTGTATGATTGTCACTGGTTGTTTCATAGCTTCTTATCAATATAACATTGTTTGCTATCATGGCAGTTACTGAGCAGTCATTGACAATTTTATTCTAAGGCACACCTTTCCCACATCCAGTTATCCTGAAATAGGCATATAGTGGGTTGTTGTTGTTGTTTTTGTTTTTTTAAAAAAATCTAAACAAGACAATACAAAATATAATTAAATTAGAAACACCTTTGCAGTGTGATTTACAAACCAATTTGTTGCCTTCTTCTTGCTATATTCTTAGCCATCATCATATTGGAATTCTGTTGGTTGCATGATCCCTTGCTACACATTAAGGCAGTCCTGTATAGTTCCAGTCAGCCAAGATGCTCCACTGGATACTGCACAAAAGGGAAGGACAAAACCATGGGAGCTACTGAATTAAGCAGTGGAGCTGGAGTCTGAGTAAAGTCTTAGCGCCAAAATAGTCATAGCTCAGAACACTTTGATTTTGGACTACAATTCTGAGAATCCTCCAGCCAGCATGCTGTTTGGTGAAATCTTGGAGTTATAGTAAAGAAAAATCAAAAGAAAAGAAAACAACAAGGTTTCCAAACTCTGGGTATGTAATAAGCAGTTGCCCCTTCATATAAGTGCTAAGAAAGGTTTACTGATGCTGCTGAAAACTTAACTGACTCTTTAGATTAATTGAGCCAAAATGCCTTATACTTCATTTGCTATTTAACATGATGTATAGTTTAAAAATACTTTATGATCTCAAAGGAATATTTACCCAGCTGTCAGATATGTTATGTTTCTTCTACTTTCTTTTAATTGCTTCTGATTTGTGTCAAAGAGAGGCTTTCTAGAAAGGACACCCAGAAGTACTGTAAAGAGTTTAACTCAAGATTGGTCTCTGGAAAAAAGAAAATGAAATAAATGCAGTTGCAGGACAATATAGAGTCCTGAATTCCTATTTCATCCCCATTAGCTGCCTTGAACTGAGCAGCATCTGTTAAGAGGTAGTGTGCATCAAAGGGATGCCTTGTCAGTGCCAGTCCTTTCTGCTGATGGGTGATGATAGATGGAAAGAACACAGTGCGGTTTGGGAGCAACATAAAAAGCAAGAGCAACAGACATGCAGCATCTTGCTTAATAGGAATGGCTGAGCTTGACCGGTTGTGCCTTGCTATCTTGCAGGGTAATTGGTTTGCCAAAGTCAGCTTGACAGTTAAGTCTTTCAGTACTACAAAGCGAAAATGGAGTAGTATTCGAGTTAAACATAGATCTCTTGTCTCCACTTTTTCTTTCTTTTTCTCTCCCCCTCTTCCTTGTGCCCCATCCTCCTTCTAACTTTAGGTTCCAACTCAGATGGGAACAAAGCTGGACATACCAGTATCCTTGGTACAGAGGTGGCCTTATTTGCAGGGATAGCTTCAGGGTCCATCATATTCCTCATCATCATCATCACGCTGGTGGTTCTTTTGTTGAAGTATCGAAGGAGACACAGGAAGCATTCACCACAGCACACGACGACACTGTCACTTAGTACGTTAGCCACCCCAAAACGTAGTGGGAACAACAATGGGTCTGAGCCCAGTGACATTATCATACCTCTGAGGACTGCAGATAACGTCTTTTGCCCTCATTATGAAAAAGTCAGTGGTGACTATGGACATCCCGTCTACATTGTTCAAGAGATGCCCCCTCAGAGTCCAGCAAACATTTATTACAAGGTCTGATGAACACTTGGCGTGGTACCTTTGGAAACTCTCTCTCTCTCCTGTCAAATGCTACCCGTGACATGGGGGGACAGGGTTTGGGATGGTGAACCCCTGTGCTGGTTACTGGACCAGGTGCAGTGGCAAGAACAGCAAGTCCCACCACGTCGACAAAGAGCAGTTTCGAGATGGACATCTCTAGTCTGTAGAATTCCTGCCTTGGTGAACAAGCATTTCCTTGGAAGCTGGAAGAATTTACGTAGAAGATCCCCATACCAACTGCTGTTCGTTCATCACCTTCTAAGCCATGTGCTGCAGGCATTCAGGCACACATAAAAAGCCCAGGGAAGATGGAGCAACTCGCAGATGCTAATGTTTTTTGGCATTCTGGGAAAGAAGTCTTAAGTCATCAAGCTTGAAAACGCAGCCCTGTGACTTTGTGTGTGCGCTTTTCTCATGGCGCGTATGGATTTGTCATACAGACATTGGCTTTTAAGTAAAACTTTTCTTGCTTTTAGTCAGTCCCTGTTGCATTTTACTTCAATTGAGTAGCACTCTGGCATCCTTCACCTGAGAATTCTTTCACTCCACATCCTGCATTGCTGTCGGAAATCTTAAAATGTGTAGGCTTGTTTTTGTTTGTGTGGGTTTTTTTCCTTTGCCATTTCATACTCCATCTGTTTGTGATAGCAGCCTCACTTGAAAAGGGTAATGCTTTGAGAGAACCAGGCTTGCTAAAAAGGGAATCTTCTAGCTTACAAGCTAGCTTGCCTGTAGAGTCAAGAACATAAGAGAAGGGGTGCATGGATAAAGAGAGAAAGAGGAGGAAGGGCTGATGAAATGCTACAGCCTCTGGAGGCTCAACTGGGCAAAGCCAAACAATGTAGGTAGCACAGCACTTTGACATTTGGACTTCTGAGCAGCATGTGAGACACAGCAACACACACACACGGCTGATTCAGGTCCGCAGTGGAAGGATGCCAAGGTTATTCTCCAGTAGTAACTTGCAGGAGAAAATAGTTTCCTCTCTCTCAAAGTAGGACAAAGAGTGTAAGTAGATGAATGTGCCTAGAAGACAAGACAGTAGAAGGCTATTGGTGATATATTAAGGCAGGACTGCTGTGGTACTGTACCAGCAATAAGACGCACAGCTTTGAGCTAGCTGTAGCAAAAAATAAAAATAAAAATAAAAATCTTGGTCTGCTTGAAATGACATTTTTTATTGAGAAAAGAAAAGCAGACACAGCTGCTATACTTAACACATTTATCTGTTCACAAAGGGGGGGGGAGTGTTTAAGAAAACAGTAACTTCTATCATGGAAGAACAAAATCACAAGCTTAACAGTCAAGAGGGCTATGATTCCATCACTTTTACACACACACACACACACACACACACACACTCACATCTCTCGGAACTGATCAGGATTTTACTTTTTCCTCCAACCGAGCCTTTTAACACTCTGGTTTCTGGCAGTGCATTTGCGAGGTAAACCTAGACACTGCTGCTACTAGGGTAGTCTCTTTCAGAGTAAAAGCACACATGGTAAACTGCATGGTCCATAAAGATGCAACACATTTAGACACAAGAGAGGGGAGGGAGTAAGGTGCGACTTATTTATAATAGGTGTATAGAACCCAAGGGATATAAGTAGCAGATTTTGTTATGATTACTAATATATATCTATATCTATATATTGAGATTGCACAGAATCTATACCAGAAGATGTGAACTTCATCTGTGACAATGAAATCAATCTTAAATTGTGTCAGCATTCTTAAGCGAAACAATTAGGTAACTACTTCTAGGGGGTTGAAATCGCTTTGCTCCAAAAAGAACAATACGGAGAGAGGAAATACAAAAATAATCAAGCCCTCTAAGCTGTCCTGCGTAACTAGTCGAATAGGAAAAACGACCCCTGCCTCTGAATCATGACGTCGGTGTAGCTGTGTCATGTATTTGAACAGCAAAATATTCTGATGAGGGTTTTCTATTCTGTCTTTTCAGTTTGTTTCTGTTTTTTTCTGTCCTTTGCCTTATGAAATGGAGCAACTGAGCTGGACACCAGTAAGAGAGCTGTGGGATCAAGTTTCTGCTTGAAGCCTGGTGGTTGTCCTGCCTCCAGCCTCTCTGTACCCTGGGGAAAAATAAATCTACTTTTTTATGTGCTATGCAAAATAGATGTCTTTTCACATAGTCCTGTTCCCATGGCAACACTTCACTTTCTGGACTGGAAAGAACATGTAACTACAGCATTTTTAAGGGTCTCGAGCCTCCACTGAACACGTGCAAAAAATGTACTGTCATCGAAATGATTACTCTCTGTATTTCCTGAACCCGAAAATGATGTTGGTCCAAGAAGGAGGGATGGAGGGAAGGGGGAGCGGAGAAGAAGAAGCAAGGGCCTGTGGAAGGTTACCATGGTAACCGACTACAATACAGATGCAGGTTTTTACCCCCTAAAGCCTTCTTCTCTGTGAATCCATCCATGCAAAGTTTTCCTTGTAAGTCATTAAGATTTTATTTTGAGAGAGGGGAAAATAGATGGGCCTGGGTATTTTTCCCCTCCCTTTTATTTCTTTTTCCTTTTAATCGAGAATATTGTTGAGTTGGTTGGTTCCATTCTGATTATGTTCTCAACCTGGGGAAGGGGAAATCATATGGGACAAATCAATGGCGAGGAGTCTGCAACCGATTGGGGAGGGGGGAAGAAGAGGACCCCGTGTATCTGTGTTGTGTCTTGTGCAGAATAATGACAATCTTGCCAACTGTACCTTTAGTTGGTGTTTGGTTCAGCTTTGAAAAGTTACTGTAAATGCCTTGCTTGTGTTTACCCCTTGATCACCGAACTTTTTTGAGAAATTTTCACCACAATGTCTAAAGAGTGAAGATGCTGTAAATACATTCAGATTGACTGTATATGGATTTGGGGTGTTACAGTAGCCTTATTCACCTTTTTAAAAATAAAGATAAAATAAAAATACACATGGAAACGAGAATAAACATCTTTTCTTAACTGGATTGTGTATATAGAGCAACATTGGTTTTTTATAAAGTCTAAGCGAGATGTTTTGTATAAAATCTGACTTTTTGCTATGTATTTAGCTACAGCTTGTTTAAAGGCCATGTCATTCCCCTTTGCACAGTATCCAGGAAAAAAGGTATAAAAGGTTGCCAAATTGCTGCATATTTGTGCTGTAATTGTGTACCATGAATATTTATTTAAGAATTCCTTTGTCCAGTTTGTAAGTAACACAGTATTATGCTTGAGTTATAAATAATTTTTTTCTCTTTTTTAAACCCCCCCCCCTAGATTATCATAGATTTTGAAATCTGCTTTTGTTCTACATTGCAGTTAGCCCCTTCCAGAAAATGAAATCTATGAAGATCACATTCCACTTCTGTTTCAAACTGAATTCATTCTTTTAAAAAAAATAAAATATTTTTTTCCTATGGAAATGTTGCCTTCTGTGGATGTTCATTGGTTCTTTCTCACCTCCAAGGCGTTCTTCTCTCCTCACTTCCATTTTTACTGTGTAATATCTGTCCTGATGTTTGAGGCTACCAGTTTCTCTGCCCACTTCCAATGAAATGTCAGTGTTAAAGGTGTTGAGTTACGTAGTACAGCAATTTGGATACAGGAGAACATGGGTCAATACTGCTTAACCTATTTATTATTTATTATTTATTAACTTCATTTCTACCCTGCACCCATCACCCCAAGGGGACTCGGGGTGGCTTACATTGAGTCAAGCCCAATAACACACAATAACAAGCAATAGCAAATTATAAAAACAATACAATCAATAAAACCCAAACACAAGCAGTAACAGACAATTTTAAAGCCATTTCGGGCGGGCCACATGTGACTGTTAAAATTTTAAACTAAATAAGCACTGGGTGCCGACAGAGGTAGTTTGCATATAGCAAGGAGGGCAATATGGGCAGACACACAACAGGTAATTAAAGTGCTTCTGAGGACCTTGCAGAAAATGTACATGGCAGGGCGTCATTTACTTATTCCGGGAAGGCACATTGGAACACCACGTCTTCAGGCTCCTCCTAAAGACTGACAGAGTGGGGGCTTGTCTGATATCCTTGGGGAACACATTCCAGAGTCGGGGCGCCACTACAGAGAAGGCCCTCTCCCTTGTCCCCACCAATCCATGCCTGTGAGGCCAGTGAGAGTGAGAGTAAGGTCTCTCCAGATGATAGGAGAGATTGCCAGGGTTCGTATACAGAGATGCGTTCACGTAGGTAGGCGGGTCCCAAACATCTGAAAAAATGTCACAAACTTTAAAACAAAAAAATGGAATAAACCTTCATTAACAGTGGCACAAAAAATTCAGACCAATCAAATGCATTAAAATATTATTAGAAATCAACTATGTAATGTAGCCACCTATCCAATAAGATGGTTTTTGGAAAAAGGAATTGAAAAGAAATAGCCATACGGCTACATTGGGCACAACTAGCATAGTACTCCACAAACTAATAATGGAATTGCATATTAAAAAACCCCAATTCTATTTCTAATATCTATATACTACCCACAATTACAATTGTGTTATTTTTTGCTATGTTAATTGTTGATCATATTAAAGAAGCCGACAACCTACCCTGGATATAATCTACAACACGCTGGAATAGGGAAGGACACAACTATTGTTTACAGTATGAATCCAGACCTAGGCACTGATACGTTTACCTACACATTGATAGCAGTTCATTCACCCACCTGCTGGTTAGTGCTGCCATGCAGGTATCTGCCCAGATGTCACTGAGTAGTTGCCCTGCCACCTGGGAGTAAGGCAGAATCATCTGCTGCCTAACTGCCCATGACTTGGTTGTCTACAGCCTTGAGGCCCCTTAAGGGAAAGGGGCCCTGTCTATCACAAAATATCATCCAGCAACCCAAGCCAAAACCATTTAAACTTGTGTCCATAAATATTAACAGCATGATACTAGTAACAATAATTCATAAACTACTCCACGCACTGAGGGAGGATGGGTAGAAGCCAACTGATTCTTGAGGTGGTTAGAGAGGGACCTTATATGGGCCAAGAGGGATGGAATGAAATCACGTTTCTGAGTTTTTCCCTCTGCTAGCCAACCAGGTTGCATCTAATTGGCTGGCCTTCTTGCTCCATACCACAGTTTTATAAAACTCTATTGGCTTTTGAGAAAGAGAAAAAAAGCCATTTCATCTAGAATATAATGCACAGGGTGGCTTTGCCTGCAGCAACAGGTCCTCAAACTGGTACTTGTGGTGATGTGGGAAGTGCAGTTTTAGATTTTTGCACATTTTTTTCAACATAAGCAAAATTGCACTTCAGTTGACCTCTTACACTTACCCTTGCTGATATTTCACCATATCAACAGGAATAAATTCAAATAGTAAGGAATGCCGAGTTTAATGTATGTAGCTCAAGGGCTGTTGTGATGACACTTCCAGAAGACACTGCAGAATTAAGACAGTTTGACAGAACTTTAATTGCCAAGGCTCAATGTTATGGAATCCCAGAAATCGTAGTTTTGCAAGGTCCTTAGCATTCTTTGCCAGAGTACTGGCACCTAATCAGACTACAACTCCCAGAATTCCCTGGGATTGCAGGGTCTCCGATTGAAAAAACTACATATACTGCTCTTTCCACTTGTGAATATGACTATGTTCCCCCGTGCTTTTAGTTGCTATCTATTTACATATATGTTGGAGACATTCAAGTAGATGTCAAGGAATTGTTGACATTCTATTGTTCAGCTTCACAAGGAATCTTGAGTCAAGGTTTACCAACTTCATCTAATGGTAATTCACTCATCTCCTTACTGAGCAAACTGCAAAGGGCAAATGTAGAATGCTAGCTTTCTGTGATACTCTATGCATGCCTACTCTGGCATAAATCCTACTGAGTTCAGTCAACTTACTCTTAGTAAGTGTACACAAGATTGCAGCTTAGTAGCAGCAGTAAATCAGTGATAAAACAAATGTCTTGCAGGTGAAAGATCTTTATTTGTATCTCTGACATATCCAAGGACTGTCAAAATTCTTGGAGAATCCTACTGATATTTTACAGATAATTGAGATAGAGTCCTGACTAAGTACTCCAGTTGTCCAGCTTAGTATCAGGCTATCCCTATGTAGCCTAACTAACTATCCCTTATTTTACAAATGCTTGGGACCAGAAACACATGCCTTACAACACATGCATTACAACCTGAAAGGAAAAGATGTACTGGCATTTTAAACTGCTGCTGACATGGCTCTATTAATTATCAAATGAGTACAAAAGTCAGAATTTACTATCTCATTATACAGCCCATTTCTCTAGCAAGAGCCCAGGATGGATCAATAGGCTCTAAGTGGAAAACAAAATGATAATAGCACAGTCTGTGGTCTGTCCGGACAAAAGTAGGAATGTATTAAAAAAGAAAAGGACTCAGCAGCCCGCAGATTATTGCATGAGGAAATATTGCTTCTGAAAAATGCAACATGGTCTTTTAAGAAGTAAAAGCCAACCCACCAGCTGCCTGCATTGCTTCAATAAAAATGCCTGTTCAGTAAGAAGTGCATGTATATTATCAGTATGGCAGACCCAGTGTGGTATAGTGGCTTGGGCATTGATCTATGACTCTGCATACTGTGGTTTGATTTCCCACTTGATCATGGAAATCCACTGGCTAGCTTTGGGTGAGTCACACACTCTCAGACCCAAAAGTTCCTGTGAAAGGATCATCTTAAGAATCACCTTTGGTCAGAAATGGCTCGAAGGCACACAACAACAATGGCTAGAATCCTGTTGAGAAGTTGTGAGCATATAGAAACCATAGTTACAGTGTTAAGCAGTGAATCCAGTCCTGATCCCACTAAAGAACCCACAAACTAAGCAGCAACCACTGTGAGCAATATGGGTCTGTTCTTCTATTAATTGGGAAGCTGCTGACAAATGTTCCCACTCCCCTGTGAGCAATATCTATTGAGATAGGCAGAAGCAGGACCCCTGTTATAATTCCCCTTGTGCTTGAGATCGGTCATGCAAGGGGATGCAAAGGGACAAAGAACACATTCCCATTGATTTCGGAGGCAAGAATGAGAGGGCTTTCACGATCTCTATGTATCCCCTAAACTAGGGCCTATATGGGGACCATGATTATAAAATAATCACAAGTTCATAACTCTATGCACTCATAATTTCCCAATAAGGGCCTAAGCTCTCAAATAATTATTTTTGTGTTGATTTTCCCTTTAGAAAGACTGCCGGTTTGAAGACTAGGATGCTCACCGAAAGAGACAGAAAAATATATCTGGAATAGAGTCATGCATGTTCAGCCAACTAAAGTATGATTGGCACACTAGACATCCCGATGTCTGCATTAACAGCATTAAACATAACATCCATCTGCAGACATTATTTCCCAACATAACATGAATTACAACTTCATTTTCTGACTGAGAAATTTGTGTAAGCAACACACTTTATGAGCAATGTGCTCATAGGTTGATACCTCTCTTATATGATGGAGCTAACAGGGTTGTTTCCTCCCTCCCTTTCCTGTCCCATCAGCTGGGGTTCTATCTTGAACAGTTGCACAAGTCAGAATCCAAGATACAGTTTCATTCCAATGTGGGCTGTTTCTTTCACTTTCAGCAGCCCTCTATGGCAGCCTACATAACATTCTTAATGTCTTTGTTAATGTTCTGCTTGTTTGAAGTAATGAAGTGCTGCCAGAGGAAACAAAGACTTGCCTCCCTATCTTTCTAGGCCTCTTGGAGCATAGAAGTTACATTGGCTCAAATCTCTCTATTCCTCATGTGAGTATACTAATAATATACAAAATTAGAGGAGATAGGAGGCAGAAATTAGTATGGCTTGGACTTAAAAAAAAATGTCCTGTATGAACTGGGTATTGCTAATGTGACTCCAAACTTATCTGGGCAAGATATTTACTGTGACTGCTTCACTGCCTCTCAACCTAGAGAAACTATTCAGTATCATCCACGCTCCAGTGAGCTCCAAGCATGATTGCAGCCATGTGCTCCATTTGGGGGTCACCTTTAAAAAGTGTTCAGAAATGTGAACTTTACCAGAGGGAGATGCCAGGAGCTCCACTGATTGACACTGGATTTGGGGAAAATATTCAAGGGAACTAGCGCAGACAAAATTGTAAGCGTTCTAGGCACATTTTACATCCTACCCAACCGGCTCTTCATTTTGAGATCTACAGTCTTGCTCTGGATTTTAGAACAATGCCAGGAAGTTTATTCAGGCATAGAAGGGTTGCCTTTGTCTTCCTTAGAGCACACTCAGGTTTATGCCCTCTCACTGCTGATGCTTCCAATGGGCTGTAATAAGAACATGTGTATTTCATCTGGGAAATTATGTGTGGAATTATGTGCACTTTGTTTCCCAGCCAAATAATGTCATATGATGGTTTTGTTGGCTTGTGTGATTCTCGTGTTATATGTTTCTCAGCAGAAATAGGCTTAATATTGTGAAGGCAGACAGCAATTGCAGCAGTATTGAGGAGATGGAGGCCAGAAGAACGGTTGGTGATATATTTGGTCCATGGATAGGGTTGCTGTATTCCACCTTCTTGAATCTTTCTGACCTAATCTGCACATTATGCATTTTTGGTAATTATGTAATTCTGGTAGAACATTGGAAAAAGAGTTGACCACCCACATCTATATTAATTTCTTATTCCCAGAATTATCTTTAGCAATAAGGCTAAAAATAAAAGAAGACTAAAATCTTAAAATTTAAAAAGTTATCAGGAAGGAGTTTTCCATGCAGTCCAAGTTACCTTTCTTTGCTCAATCACAGTTCTATTGAAATTTCAATTTTCAACGTTATTGTTATGGGCACCAATCCTTGTCTCACCAAGGAATTAAGAAAAGTTCAGTTACCCAAGGTGGGTCCTATTTTTGTATATGTGCAGCTCTACAGTTTGCTGTAACTTCACAGTCATTGGCTAAAATCACCTGGAAACAACAGTGGAGTCCTTTTACACAAAATATTTCAGATATAGTTACTATATCTGATATAATTACATGGGCTAAGACACACAGAACTCTTTCAAAAGTGGAATAGCCATTGTTGTTGTTGTTGTTGTTGTTGTTAAAATGCTATATTTTTCCTGAGAACACCTTTTGGTCTTCCAACACAACCCACTTCTGTCTCTGTGTACTTGTTATTGTTGCACTTATTTAGTACTTTTTCAAACTATTTGGTGCTTTTAAATCATTCATGTTGTTTTAGTGTTGTGGTTTTTTATTTTACTTTTAAAATAATTTGGAACTGCCTTCAACATGTCCTGATATAGAAGTAAAGGATATAATCTTTCGAAGTAAATACAGTAAAATAAACATGTTTTTATTTGGCATCTAAATTGGAAGGTAGTACAATGGCAGACCACACACAGCCTAAACGTTTCCCTCATTAAACCATGTCATGTTTTTAAGGATTTGAGTTTAGAATTCTAATATCTGAGTAACATATTTGCCTTGTTCTTGTATCAATTTCCATCCTGTTTCCATCCTCCCAGTCGCCTTGCTTTTTTCCTCTCATTTTTCCTTCACATTACACTTCTCTGTCTTTCATCACCCAGCCTTTTGCCTTCCTTTTCCTTTTTTGCATACAGGACACAGGAATCACACGAGGAATATGTCTATATTTGGGGTTTTGCTATTAAATTGCATTTGCTATTAAACTGAGCAGAGTTTTTTCCCCTGAATGACCAAAGTTTTATAATTCTGATAATGTTTGATCTAACATAACATATGTTAAAATGAGTTGGTTGTCAGCACTCAAAGACTTTCCCACCCTGGCTTACCATAAATTGGCTATTATTCCAGAGGTGGTCTTTGTACTACATTATATGTGGATTGTGAATAATATAAATGTTGTATTCTCTGTTTTTAGCACTTCTTAAGCAAGCATCCCAAACGTCTTTGTGTTTGATGTGCTATCATAAATCACTCTTAAGTGTTTTGCAACTGCAGATTTTAATCTTCCAGGCACTTTAAACTGTACTTTTCTGAATCTGATAAACCCAAATACCCTAAAGGCACCAGATCATCTCTGGTCTAAGAAGCTAACAAAGGTAAGCCCTGATTAATACTTGGATGGGAGACAGCAACCAGATACAATTGCTGTTAGCCGCATTTCAGAGGAAAGAACTAGCAAAACCACCTTTAAGTATTTCTTGCCCAAGAAAACCCTTTGAAATTCATGGGGTCATCATAAGTTAACAGGTGACTTTAAGGCATACACATCAACAAACAACAGAGAAATCAGATTAGATCAACCTGTAGCCTTGCAAGGAGCAGTTGGCCACTGTTTAATTAATGAATAAGAAAAGAAATCTGGGCAAACAACAGTAAGTCTCCTTATCACTTAATAAAAACAGACTGATAGCTTACCAAATGATTACATACTGTGTTACATACCATTAAGGAAACAAATGTGATATTGTGTTATATGCCTGTAAGGGACCAAGAGCTGATAGGGTTCAACTAGGACATTGGGAAAACAAAGTTCAAATCCCTGCTCAACCACGGATGGCCTTAAGCATGTCACACTCAATCTCAAAGAAAGAAAGGAAGGAACAAGCCCCTTCTTCTGAAAAAAGACCATGTGAAAGGTGTGCCTTATGGTTGCTATAAGTCAGAACTGACTTCAGGCACACAATAATAAAAATAACAAAAAGAAAAAAAAGAAAGAAAATCTTTTTTATCCACCCACATAATTTTGATTAATCTTAATTTTTCAAGTCTGGTTAAAATGTAATTTTGGTTGTGTGGTGTTTAATTGGTTGCTTTATTATTATTTTTATGGCAACTAGTGGGTTTATGGTCAGTGGGACATTGAGTCTGCTGATGTTTGGTTCAAACTTTAAATAACCATTTGAAGTGTGGAATCCTTTTCCTCCAAAAGGTTTCATACTTTAGATAGCTGTTTTAATGCTCAGACTAAAACAATGCGTTGATTTGCTGCTCCACTTGTGTACAACCCATATCAACAAATGTGATGAATCCTGCCCTGTCTCCAAGGGTACGTCTACTACACTGTAGAATTAAATAAGTTTCAAGCCATTCTAATTGCCATAGCTCAATGTGATGTAATCCTGGGAGTTGTAGTTTTAGACCAGCAGTTTTCAACCTGTGGGTCCCCAGGTGTTTTGGCCTTCAACTCCCAGAAATCTTAACAGCTGGTAAACTGGCTGGGATTTCCGGGAGTTGTAGGTCAAAACACCTGGGGACCCACAGGTTGAGAGCCACTGTTTTAGACAGTCATTAGTCTTCTCTGCAAAACAGTGCATGTGCTTTGCTAAACTACAATTTCCGTGGTTCCTCAGCATTGAGCCATGGCAGTTAAAGTGGTGTCAAACTGTCTTAATTTTAGAGTGTATGCACTGTGTCTCTTCAGTCAGCATGACAATTTTATCCATTTGTAAGATACTATGTTCTGAACAGAAATAAAAAAGTACATCTTTTTTAAAAGGTGCCTAATTGCGCTAGATAGAAGTAGGAAATTCAAGGGGGGGGGGGATCATAGGCCAGCAGTCAATCAGAGCTAAACATAATAGCCAAGCCATTGTAATTTTTGCTCTTACGCAAACTACAAAGCAGAGACCCTATCGCCTTTTAGAAATACTATGAGCAATTTCTTGCAAATTTATATAAAAATGTACTTTCTCAATCAGGTTTGATTCATTCACAGTGAATGCACTTTCATGGTGGAGACGTTTGAAAGCTGGGAGACAAATAAACCCAGATTTTGGCAGAAATTTCAGTAGTCCTTTTTAGTCCTTCAGTGATGAGTGTAGAACATTTGCTGCTCTTACTGTGTTGTGCATTTGCCAGTTTGACATCGGCACCAGGCATATTTTTGTAGTGTTGTTGCTTCAGCAATAAAACCCAAAGGCAGTACCCAAGCCAGTATGTGCAATCCATTTATACTCTTCCAACTTAAACACCTATCCCCTTTCTCTCCATGTTGCCATTCTGCTTTACAGCGGTAGGTTATTTTATTTTGTCATTTTCCCTCTCTAGTGTAAATATTTTAAAGACAAAGCAGCAAGGGCTCCATATGCCAAAAATGAACTTACACAAGCATTTCTATTTCTTCTTGCAGCTGGTAGAAACACAGTGTTTGCATGCTGTTCCTTCACCACAAATACAGTATAAAAGAATGTCGTAAAATAGCTTAAAGTAAACTTTCCATTTAGTAGTCTTGAGACAGTTTATTCCTTCTCATGGTACAGCTAGATTGTTTGTCATTTTGATGCCACACTGGAAATTTGGCTCATTGGAAATATTTGTAAATGCACAGTTCAGCCAGTAACTTTCCATACGTTTAGTGATCTTACAAGGAACAAGCACTGCAGGAAGGCCAGGAGGTAAGTTCTGAGTTGCCAAAACCTTTCCCATTAAAAGCTGTCCTCCCTTCCCATTGAACAATGTGTCACAATCCTCTGGATATTTAGACTTTAGCCTCCTGAATCACTGAGCATTATACAACTAAATCTGGAGACCCACAATTGTTTGAAAAATGCCTCTACCACAGAATTTTTCTTACTATATGATCAGTGGCATTACTAGGGTTGATATCACCCAGTGTAGAGAAGGGTAAAGCCCTTGGCACCTGGGAGCCCAGCTGATGACGGTTTGAAAAATTGCATTCTTAACCATTTGGAAAAACACCTTTTGGAAATCATGATTTTTTAAAGAAAAGCATGACCTTTCGGAGAAGAGCCAAAAACCCTTTAGAGTAGAATCTTCTCTTGTGGTATAGAACCAGATATAATTATGCAAAGCAATTGTTTCAGTTGTTAGAATGAATAACCTGTTATCTCTGATTTGTTAGATTCGCCATTGCATAAAAAAACAACTGTGTTTCAGAAGTGTTTTTAGTTGTCCAAAAATATATACCCTCCCATAAAATAACTTGTTTTAGAACATGCACTCAAGAGACAAAAATGAAGTAGACTTTGATAAAAATAACAGATTTTGTTTACTCACAACCTTCATGTGTATAGCAAACCCAGGTACAAAACTTGTCAATTCAGTTTCAGATATGTTTGAGATAATTCTCTGTGTCATCTGGCCAGGACATCTCTTACAGCAAAACAGCAGACAGTTGTGTGATCTAAGGTCTGAAGTAGTGTGCAGTCTGCTGAAATATTCGGCAGTCTGTAGTGGTCATGTAGTCTGCAAAACCCTTTATCACTTCTCAGGAACTATGGAATAAAGGAAGCTGCATACCAAAAAATGCATAAAGGAGACAGTAAGCAACAGGATTATAGATAAACATTACTAAAAAGGCTTTAAGAAGGTTGTAATTTCCAATAGACATGTTGTTTTCTTTCTCCCAGAGAAGCCCCATCATGAGTTGGTCAGGTGGAACTGGTGCAGCTCAAGTAGGAGGTGTTTGTCCAGGATGGAATTCCCCTTCTGCACTCATCATTGTCCAGCTGCATGTGGCCCAACCACTAGGAACTTTCATTCAAAAAATGGCACAACATTAGGCTGGTTTGTAGTTGGGCATTAAGGACTGTAGGAGGACAGGAGACCATGGCCGAGGGAAGGATGGGGAGAGGAGAGAATTGGAGACTCCCCTTTGCCCACTTTTGCTGCCTGGAGGGCTAAGGAGAGCACAAGATAGTCATTTTTATGTCACTCCTCTGATTTTTTTCCCCAACCAGTGCAGTCTTCACTCTTTCTTGTGATGCTGTTTGGTATGATAGAGGTGGACAAAACCTCTATCATACCAAACAGAGGTCCCTGAACAAAAAAGGTTGCAAACCACTGCTTTAGCTTGTCATCATCATGACTGACCAAAATGACATTTTTATTTCTGTCAGGGACACAAAAACTTTCTGTGGCCCCTTCTTTACAGCTGTATAAAACTGAGATTATCTGCTTTGAACAGGATTAAATGGCAGCGTAGATTCATATAGTCCAGTTCAAAACAGGAAATGTGGATTTTCTGCTTTGATAACCTGGATTATCTGGCAATGTAGAAGGGACCTGAATGGCAAAAATGAATAGCTATATCAGGACAGGCTTTGTCCCAAGCTGTGTCTTGTGAAAAGCTGTTCAGGTCCTTACTCTGCTGAATGCCTGGACTGTAGGCATTCTCACTGTAGGTCTGTGAATTCTGCAACAAACATCATTCTGGAGGACTAGGAACCCATCCGCACAGCTGTATACAATCCACATTGAACTGGATTATATGTCAGTGTGGACTCAGATAACCCAGTTCAAATGAGATATTGTGGATTATCTGCCTTGATATTCTGGGTTATATGGCTGTATGGAAGGGCCCTAAATGTTCCATTCTTATGCATAGACATTAATATTTTGTACAAGATAGACACACAAGAACCTCTCATTGCTGTCCTTACTCCCATCCTCTAAAACAACACATTCTCTCTTGTATTGAGGTACATTAACTATAACCATTTTGATCATGAATTAAGATTCTTTGTTTGCCGTATGAGATAATATTAGAGTACTCAAAGTAAACCCTATTTGAAATTATCTGGATATCTTTAATTGTGGATTTGCATTTGTATTTTTAACCTTTTGGAAAGAACAGGTTTGGCTGGTGTATCAAGTAGAAAACTAAGACAATATTTTAAAAGGCTAGTTGTGATATGATATGGGTGGGTGAGTCTGAGTACAGTAGAGGAACTGAGAGGTGGCTTTGCATTGTGAAATTGAAATTTGTGCTACAGGAATCGAGGCAGAGAAAGTTCCTCCCAGGAATGATTGTCAGTGGAGTAATAAGAAAGCTCCTTTATAAGACAATATACTGTCCCATAATCACTGGACTTAAAAACAGCAAAACCTGTGCCTCTTTATTTACATTCCTTAATAAAAAAATTCAGCTTCTGATGACATTTCCACCCACCACGCTTGCAGCAAAGCAGTTGGTTAGCCCATTGTTATGAAAAGTATAAGCAAAGCAAACCAATGTAAAGCTCTTTAAAGAGCAACACATTCATTGTGACTTAGGCTTTTGTGGACTGGAACACACTTCAAAACTATATAACACTAGTGTATACACCTGTTTTACCGAGGTATGCATTTTCCAATGCTATTATTTATTTATTTATTTATTTGCTTTGCTTCTAGACCGCCTCTCTCAGCCTGAAGGCGACTCGAGGCGGTGTACAAGTGGCAAGAACTGCCCAAGACAAACATATCAACATTTATCAATACAATTCCATCATATACAAATTAGCACTTAATGTTAAAAACACAATATCAGTGTCTCATTATTAAATCGGTATCCAATTGCATCGTTGTCATTCCGTAGGTCTCAATTTATACTACATCTGCAAATGCCCGGTCAAATAGCCAGGTCTTGACCTTCTTGCGAAATGTCAAGAGGGAGGGGGCTGATCTGATGTCATAAGGAAGGTCGTTCCAAAGCCGAGAAGCCACCACTGAAAAGGCCCTGTCTCTTGTCCCCACCAATCGCGCCTGCAAAGCTTGTTATTATTAGGTTTGTTTGATCCAAATAAATTGGTTCAAAACTCATTTCGGATGTACAGGGCACTGGTGGTTCGGATCTAAAGTCAATTCCGATTTTCATAGAAAAAAAGTTCAAAACTGTTCAAAACTTTAGAGACTTCTGAATCCTTCATTAATGGGTTCAAAGTGTTATTTCCTGTTTCATTGGGTGGTCTTTACTTTGAAAGTAGTTGTTTTATTCCAGAAAAGGGGGGAAACAAAGGGAAGAAATCCATCCACACTCGGTTAAACTGCTTCTCTTACCCAGGACTGACGCGGGAGAGAAAGGGAACCGAAGGAAAGCCATCCAAACTGGGTAAAAACAGGGCTCTCGCCCGGAACTGACACGGGAGAGAAAGGAAACCGAAGAAAGCCATCCACACTGGTTTGAAAAGCTGAGTAATGTCTGACTCACTTGCTTATTTGTAAGAAAAATGGCAGAAAATGCTTCAAAATGGCAAAGATACTTCCGGATACCCAAATCGCTTCGAAATCGCTTCAAAAAGGAATTTGATCTGAATTTATTCTGAATTACGAAGATTCTGAACTCAACCTAACCATGCCTACTATTTATTAGAAATACCTATTGTTACATTTACTATTTTAGGAATAGTCCAATGCTGATGATTCAAACTTAATGTGTATAACTGTAGTTTTACTGTAGGAAAACCATTAAGCATAACTGTATTGTGGGCTGGCAAACTTGAATTCAGGACAGACATCTAATCTCATTTTTATGTTTAAGGCAATGATGAACGTGCTTTGAAAACCAAAGGACAGGTGGGGGTGTCAGAACCCGACATATTGATAGAGATAAATATCCCTCACCGTATTCTTCTTAAGCATGCTGAGGAGGAGAAGGTGGAGGAACTGAAAGGGGGGAATTTTTTAGTTTTAACCCCATCAGTATTTTAATATGTATGATAAAAACTATGTGTATGGTGTTTGATCCCCATTGATCGAGTCATGTAAGAACTTTTGAAGTACAAACATACTTCTTATTTTTGCTTTTTAAAAAATATAGATTTTTAAATTTCTCCTTCAGTACTACTTTAAAAAAACCCATCAATAACAGGAATTTTCTTAAAATCACTTTGTCTTCTTTGGGAGAAGTAAAGTGGGGTATTAATAATAATAATGTAATAATAATAATAATAAAAAATCTGGTGAGTAGAAAACGTATTGGGAAACAAAACAATACCTCTGTTCAATGTTCAACTGAATGCAAGGAGGGCTAAATGCATGATGAGACATGGAAATGTGTTTGAGGCCCACTAGACACATACCTGGCAGCTTCAGACATCTTCATGGGAAGCTGCGCAGAGAGTTTTGTAACCCTATTTGAATGTGAGTGCAACACTCCCAGGATTATGAACCCTGCCATATTACTCTGCCCTTCGTGAATGAGGGCCTGAAATCTGGGACAAAAAGTTGTCCTAGAATGATAGTAGAAATGGAAAAAACTGTACTAATATGTGACCCTTGAGCCAGAGATTTGAAATAACCAGCCAAAGGCTGAGCTTCAAGCCTTTATGTTCAGATGTACAACTCAGGAATCTCTATTATTTGCAGCTAGTTCTCATTGTGTATGCTGCCGAAAAAGATTTGTTACAGTTAACTGAATGAACACCATGGAAAAGCTTAGAATGAAAGTTTATTTTCTAGTACTTTGAAAGCAAGAGATGACAGCCGTGGTCCATTAGAAAGCTGAAAGATCTGGCTGGAATCAATTAATAAGCTATAATGGGACAAAGACATCATAGGACTAAGGGATACTTTGGTCATGGGTTAGATATTCAGTGCTGAGGTACTTTGCCTTGATTGCATTTGACTTGGATGATTTAAGGCTTCCTGCAAGAAGGACAATTGTAGTTTCTAAACGCCACCCTGCTGCAAGGGGGAAGCCATGAGTGATTAATGGCCCTGCCGCAAGGGAGACAGGAGTCGGCCCAGTAAAACGTATCAACTTACCTACTTGTATCTCTCTCACAGGAGAGACAGGAATTGTTTTTCTAGTAATATCAGTAAAGGGAAGACTGTGAAGGAAAGCTCCTTAGATGTGAGAAATGTTAATGAAAGCCACTGTAGCAATCCCAGAGAGGAGTGAGTTTTCCCTGCCATTGTTTTAGGCTTGTCCCAAAAACTATCCAAAGGAATGGAGCATTGACCCATATCATACAGTTGGATTTCCTTCCTCTGTATGCCTCACATGGGAGTAGAGTGGTGCCCCATTTCTAAGCCACTCCCTAGGTTGTGCTATAAAGGTATTATTTGTTTATTGATCATGCTTTCATGTCTGCTGAGCAACAGACAGGTCACTGGATATAGTTCGTGTTATGAAAATAAAGTGATACAAATAGCTTAATCTACTTAACTTTTCTTTCTCAGACTATGGTGAAAGACACAGTTCCGGTTTTATAGCAGCACACAGTATCTTTGATAGTCTCACCCCCACATAGTCCCACATCCTTTGTGTTGGGGAAAAAAACCCAAGAAAATGATGAAATGGAGAGAGAGCATGACTCAATATCTGCCTCTTAAGATGACACAATTAGAACAGTAATAAAACAGAAAAATGTGTATCCATGTCTGCTCACCTGGCTAATTCTCTCTTTCCTTCTTATATTTTGCTCTTGCAAATAATTCATATCCTGGACATGTCTAAACACTTGTTTTTTGAAGCCAGTCTGTGCATAGTTTGCCTTCTGGTTCAAGCTGACATTTTCTAACATGTCTCAGTATTTCACTTGAAATCGTCACAAAGCTTGAAGCATACCATCTTCTGTATTCTTATTTATTCATGCTTCTAAACAGGATGCTTTCATGCATTCACAGGAGGGTAGGTGGGTGTAGAAGGGAAGAGAGATAACACAAATCTAAGCTGCCTTCATTTTCTTTTCTGCGTGTTTTTATCCCTACAAATGATAAGCTGCCTACATTTTCTTTTCTGCGTGTCTTTATCCCTACACTTTCCCTCCACTCTTCTATTAGCAGAAGTGACAACTTTCAGTTGTTCAGATCAATGTTAACAATTTCCTTACAGACAAAAAACATGACAGATCCCTGACAAGTGAGAGACTTTTCAAGGTGTAAAACAATCTGAATGGAAAATTATAATAATAATAATAAAATTATTTGTATACTGCCCTATCTCCCCTAGGGGACTCAGAGTGGTTTCCACATATGCAAAATAATAGAAAAACATACATTATAAAACAGAAGCATAGACATAAACTGTTAACACAACATATACATTAAAATAAATTTAAAACCAGTTCCGCTCTTTTCTTCATGCTAGTTAAGCTGCCAGGGGCAAAGATTTCAACAAGGGGCCTGGACTATTTGGAATGGGCTGGGCCAAGGAAAATAAAAAAAAGTGGGGCTGGCTGATTACTATAGCACAAGGATCGGTCTCAGCAAGGGCCCTACTAGGGGACCAGGGCCACTCAATTCTAGTGTCAATTAAAGGACTATAAAGAAGATCTGGGCTGGATAAAGGTGTCTTCAGATGACCTGGAACTGGGGAATGGATGGGGTACAAGGCCAAGTTCTAACTGTTGGACCAAGGGCTTGAGACTTGAGACTACTCATTATCAAAGGCCTGATGAAACCACCAAGTCTCCAAGTTCTTACGGATCATGGAGGTGCTGGATGAGGCCAGCCTTATCTATTTCAGACAAGTCTGGGGGGTGTTCACAGCTGGGCAGAGGCAGTAGACAGGGGGGCCACCATTGCAATCTTCAAGATTGCCCTCACAGCTGTTGTTCCGCTGTGCTATCCACTAACCAGGCTTGAGACAGTGGTGGGGAGTGAGGGATGAGGGCTATCTTTTGGGGAGGGGGTGTTGGATCTTAGTGTCCATGCCCACCAACTGGTTCATAGAGGGAGATGATCTTAGTGTCCGCGCTGGTTCATAGAGGAGATAGGCAGAGGGTCTGTTTGTATGTGGGGGAGGCATGGGCATGGCTGTATGTTAACAAATATTCTGGTACATCTATAAAATGCAACTATTCAGGGCTATATCACTTAAAATTATAACAATAATCCCCGTCAACACATGTAGCATAAAATTAAAATAATACAATTTTAAAACAACAGTAGATAAAACTAACGACCATTAATTCACAAGGTGCCAAGTGTCAGCTTCAGAGTAGGATTTGCAATTCCACCTCATCCTTGCGGTATGCTTACATTTATTTTAGATTATGAGGATTAGAAAATCTGGATCAGAAGGCAATAATTGTACCTCCAACACAATATTTGGGAAAAATTACTTTTTTTAACTATAACTCCCAGAACCCCCAGTTTTGCTCCTATTGATGAATGCAGAGACACCCATTCACAAAGGAAAGGTACTGGTGATGTGGATGAGCAGTAAGATGAAGAAAGGAGGGTAGACAATGTGTGTAGCTATCATACATGACACTTTAATATCAGGTCTTGATGTTCAGTTTATGAATCTCTGTGATTGCATTATGTACACCAATAAAATGAACAGATTAACTGACCATTGAATACAAGAGCTATTGAGAAAAACAGTATGCTTCAGGGAATAAATTTAGACTGGTGTCTAGAGTTAATGATGTCAATTTCCAACTTTCCGGTTCTAAAATGGAAGTGGGATTCCTTCTTTCTTTCTAAGCTCTAAGATAATGTTTAGTTTTTCCTGCCTCTCTCTGCCTCCCTCACCTATTCTGGCAGTTTTCAGCTGAGACTTTATAAGCTCAGGCTTATAAACCAAGAGGCAGGCGATAGAGTTATCCTCTGTGATGGCCTTAACATGGGACACTTTCATCAACTGATAACAGGAATTTGATCTGCTCGGAGTCATTGGCTGACTCGGCTACTGAGTGTTAAAAATGTAGGGCTCAACCACATAGTACCTCCTTTTCGAAGTAGGCCAATATAAGGTTTGATCAGGGTTGTCAATCCACAATCCTGGGAAAGGATAATAGTGCCTTTAACAGTTATCTGCCAGACCAGAAGAATTTAGAGACCAGGAATTTTTCCCGGGATTTCAGCTGGTGATAAGAAAAGCTTCACTTACTAAACTTTTACAATTTCATTCAGCTATTAAATGTATAGGGCTCCTGTCAGGACTATTTGTAGGGAGTGATCCTCCTCCCACAAACATATAACAATTAACGGAATATTTTAAATTGAAGTTTTAATTTAAATTAGTGTATAATATTCATGGATTTTCATGAGGAGTCAGGTCAAGGACTTCAATTGTAATTCTTGAGATGGTTTTTCTTATTGATTCTTCTATCTTTTTTTTCTTCCACGCATAGAAAAAAATAAGTAGGAAAGAATGGAATCACTGGAACACATCAATGAATTGGTAGTGCTTGAAATAATTGGTCTAGTAGTCTGGATCTAACTGCACATTATATGTGTGGGTGGGGTATTGTCAACATGATGTTGTGATCTGTGCATTGGGCTATGACTTTGGAGACTGGTTTCAAAATACCTGTTTAACCCTGAAACCCCAGTGGCACAATGGGTTAAATCTTTGTGCTGGCAGGACTGCTGACTGAAAGATGAGTGGTTCAAACCAGGTGAGCTCTCATCTGTCAGCTCCAACTTCCCATGCGGGGACATAAGAGAAGCTTCCCACAGGATGGTAAAACATCTGGGCGTCCCCTGGGTAATGTCCTTGCAGATGACAAATTCTTTCACACCAAAAGTGACTTGCAATTTCTCAAGTCGCTCCTCTCTCTCTCTCTCTCTCTCTCTCTCTCTCTCTCTCTCTCTCTCTCTCTCTCTCTCACACACACACACACACAAAGCCTCAGAGGAAAGCAAATCTCTTCTGAACAAGAAGCCCCATGCTATAGGTTTGCCTTCAGTTGGAAACGGCTTGAAGGCACACCGCAACAATAAGAAACAAATTCCCCTTTTAATGCCAGAGTCCCATTCACATCATATTGTTACAGCATGCTGATTCCACTTCAATTGCCATGGCAACATCCTATGGAATTTGTCTGTTGGCGCTAGAAATCACTTGAAACATATCTATACTTGATGCTTCTCTGTTTCACCCCAATCCATAGTGCCTTCCACTGCAGTTTTGAAAGCATTGTTGTTAACATTAATTTTATTTTGGTCGCCTTTTTGGTTTTATTTTAATGAAATCAAACTTCAAAAACATTTAAAGGAGAAAACAAAAGCTTCATTTTACATAGCTCTTTTGGTCTCCTGCTATGTTTTTTTTAAAAAAAAATCTCTGTCCTCCCCATCAATGCAATCAAAATCCATCCTTCCTTCCTTCCTTCAGCCAGCAAGCCTACACATTATTTTGCATTAATAGTTACAAAACAAAAATAAACAAAAATACCTTTCTACCTGCCTCGCTCCTTAAGCAAAGTTGTTACTGCACTGTCTCTAATTTACCTGCTCAAACAAAAAAAGTCTCTTTCTCGTTTTTCTTACAGGTGGCCCAGGATCAAACACAGTATTTTCTTCAAGTATTTGGCTGTTTAGGTACCTCTGATTTAACTCCTTGTGCTTGCATCAGTTTATAGATAGGCCATTTGAACAAGGGCAGTGCTAATTGAATGAGCCTGCTTCTGCCTAAGGTTATCACTTGATTTGAGAGAATGGCTGTTTTTAGCTGATAAAATTATCAGTTAAAGCTTCCAGCTCTGCAATGGATAAGAATATGAGTATTTCAGCTGGGTCATCATTCCAATGTGGAGAGGAGGGGGATATCAGCTGGTTGAATTGCAGGGGCTTAACAGCCTGCCAAGGGCCAATGTAATGTTTAGACTTCACTATATCCATGTCAGATTCAATTCAGATAATCACAGGTCACTTTAACCCCTATAATTTATCTCCTTCAAGCTGAGCAGGCATTAAGCCTTGCTCAAGAAGTTAAAACAGAGAAAGAGAGAGAGAGAAAGGGAGTGCGCAAGAGAAAGAATCCTGGATTACTTCATAATTGCGACGCCTTGTTTGACTTCTAAAAGAAGAGTTTACAAAAGCCTCCTCAAAGGGAAGCCTGAAGGTAGCCTAACCCCATGCAGGGGAGGTGTCAGCTAGTCATAAGGGCAGGGCAGAGAGGTTAGGAGAGATAATAGAATCTTAAAAGAAAGAAAATGCCACATAGATGCTGCATGACTCACCAGAAGGAGAGGAAAAGAATCATATCAGTGCTCTCCATCTCCGTATGTGAAGCATCATGCCACAACTATGATCACCCACTCCTCAAAATGGGACCAGCACAGCAATAACCTGTTATTCTCGTATAAAACAAACAGGAAAAGGAAAAGAAGAAAATCAGAACTGTTCAGTAAAAATAGTTGGGATATATGAATTATATGGTTTGCTGCTCTTGTCATCTATGGGCACAACTACACTGACCACTTAGATTAGCGTGAGGTGCAACCAGCCCTGCAGTGGCTAAATGATCTGGGGTCACCCAAGAGAAAGACACTTAACATGGATTTTCCCTGGCTTAAACTAACTTTGGGTGAAACCCAATCCCAAGTTAGGGATGACGCAGACAGATGGGTTGGTTCCTAAATGGAACTGGCCATAACTGTCTCAACAGACATTCCCAGGCTCAGGTAGCCTGGATAGCTGCCCCTCCCCTCCTCTTGTGGTGACAGCCATGACACAACCACTTACCTTACAATCTGAGATCAGGCAGCCTTCTGCTAGGCCTTGGTCCTTGCTAAGGAGGCTGGGAGGGGGTGTAACCTGGGAGGGCATACCATAGGGCCCTGCCCAGAGGTTTCAAATCCTGTTTGACATGGATAAGCAGTGGGGATTTCGTTCTGCAGCTGAGGCTGCTATGGGAATCCTTCTCAGCAGTGAAGTGGGCTCAATCTAACATCTGGAATGTTAGATTGAACCTGCTTCATCTGTCAGTATAGAACTGCCCTGTGTTAGTACAGCTAAACCTCAGACCCATTTTGATAATCCAAAAATGACTTTTCAAGGCTCTATGTTTAGTTTTAATAAGACTTATTAGTGTGCTTCCAAAATCTCTGCATGTTCTATAACCTTTGGTTCTTGATTCCAGGATGCTCCATGGATATCAAAATCAAGTCCCTTATTATAAATGGTGATGATGTACACATGAATACTTCAATATTTTCTGGAAGCCCCAGCGGAGCCCTATACAAAAGGATTTACATGGGTTGGTGGTCATGTTGCCTCTTTTCCTCACAAACAGATGACCACCTACAACTGAATTTGCTGCTGGTGGTTATACTTTTTGAAATTATTGTTAAAGGTTTATTTTATTTGTCATGGATACAGAGTGCTTGGATATCATGTCTTTCTATCATTTTGGTCTCAGTACAGTATACTTCAATGATATTTCTTTGGGGAGCATTTTGTATACATTGCAGGGGTTGTAAATCAGGTGCAGAATTTTTCCATTATCTGACAACAAACTGGAAGAAGAAATGTTGAATGCTATGATGTCACGTTAGGCAGCAGGAGGATAATCCATGATAGACATTTTAAAAGAAGGAGGAGACCTAGGAGATTCAAGTCAAGGGTCTTTTGGGGGTTGGGCTTTGGGAGCCGGGCTTGGTCTAGTACTAGCCTAACTGAAGCTAGAAACCCTCCCTCTACCATTAAGTCAAAAAACTTTTCCAGATCCCCTGATCAGGTGGATGAGATGGACTTACAAAATAGACCATCAGAGCTGGAGGCATGGATTGAACCTGTTAAAGAGCTTAAGCTGAGACTCTCAGAAGTTTCATTCACCCCTGCACCATGCCAAGTTGGAGTAAGAAAGTACAGCCTGGCCAAAACCTGCCCTCCTTTTCAGGAGTTGGCCAGATAGCCAGACACTAAGAGGATGATGCTAACTCTGTAGATCCTGGCCGTAGGATTCCGGTGATCTCTGGGAGGGAGAATTTTGATGGTAGCAGTAGGCCGAATGCTAGAGGGCGAGGGAGCCATATAAAGACTCGGCCGCCCTCTGACCTACGTGCAATCCCTAGGTACACCTGTGATAGGCCACCAATTACCTCTCCTCCAACTCTGGTGATAATGAATGCAAGATCAATCCAAAATAAAATTGGTACCATCAAGGATTTCCTCCGAGATAGAGACATGGATTTAGCCTTCATTACTGAAACTTGGTTGCAGGAGGGAGACGAGATCCTATTGCAAGAACTTTCATCTCCGGGTTATGTCGTTAATCACCAAAGGAGGATTGGGAGATGGGGAGGGGGTGTGGCTATGCTCGGCCGTGACAAGTTTGTTCTCAGGACAGTTCTGACTCTGAACATTCCAGGCATAGAGTGTGCTAGCCTTGTGTGGGTTTCGCAGGACAGCATAGCCTTTCTGCTGGTGTACTGTGCACCTGATGCACCAGCGGAGAGTCTACCTAGTCTGCTGGAGGCTGTGTCGGAGTGGGCCTAGACTTCTTGTCTTGAGTGACTTCAACGTCCACGCTGATGCAGTCTCCCCTTCAACCGCAGCAGGGGACCTAGTGTCATCCATGGAAACCCTAGGGCTCTCTTTGTAATACTGGGCCTACACATCAGGCTGGTCACACCCTGGATTTAATCTTTGGAGCCGGAGTCCAAGTGACCCTAGCCTTTAATTTAGAGTATCCATGGTCAGATCACTGCATTCTCGGAATCCAGTTTGAACAGGCCATATCACTTGGTCAGGGTCCTGAACCTATTTGGATTCGCCTGAGGAGACTTATGGAACCCATAAGGTTCCTGAATGCTCTGATGGATGGTGAGCCTATCAGCGACTCGGTCAACCAGCAAGTGGAAGCATGGAACACCAGGCTTTCCAATGCTCTAGACGAGATCACCCCTAGGCGCCCTCTCCAACCTCGCAGAAATCGATCTCCTTGGTTTTCTGAGGAGCTACGATCGATGAAGCGAGCTAAGAGATGGCTGGAGGACGTGTGGCGAGAACTCTGTGATGAAGCGTCAAAATCAGCTTATAAGTTATTTAAGAAATCTTATGAGCATGCTATCAGGGAGGCCAAAAAAGTGTACTATACCTCCCTGATAGAGTCTGCAAGCTCACGCCCAGCAAAATTATTTAATGTTATTTAGTCCCTAACGATGGTCCCTACTGTCCCAAATCGTAATGATTTGGCTCCTTCAGCTGAGGCTTTTCAGAGCTTTTTTGCAGATAAGATTTCGTTGCTCCGCCGGGACCTCCCTGCCACGGTTGATGCAGTTAGTGAGCTTGAGACTCCGTTGCCACTTGGTGGGGCCACCTTCGACCATTTCCATCTGCTAGACGCAGAGGCTGTCAACAGGATCATAGCTGCAGCTCATCCCACCACTTGCTCCCTCAATCCGTGCCCCTCTTGGCTAGTTAGACCTTGCCTAGAGGGGTTACGTGACCCTCTGTTGAAAATAATAAACAGCTCCCTTGAGCAAGGAGTCTTTCCAGAGGGGTTAAAAGAGGCCATGGTGAGTCCACTGCTGAAGAAGCCGAATATAGATCGCTTGGCTCCCTCCAGTTACCGGCCAGTATCAAATTTATCGTTTCTGAGCAAGGTGATTGAGAGGGCAGCAGTGGGTCAGCTGCAGCAGTTCCTGGACAACACTGCCGGACTTGATTCCTTCCAGTCCAGCTTCTGTAGTGGGCACGGGATGGAGACTGTGCTGCTCTCCATCACAGTCCAGCTGCGTTGCCAGTTGGACCAAGGTGGCTCAGCACTGCTCGTGATATTGGACCTCATGGCAGCCTTTGATACAGTAGACCACACTTTATTACTCCATCGTTTAGCCTCAACTGGAGTGAGGGGGACTGCCCTTAAATGGGTGGCCTCCTTTCTCCACAATCAGGGACAATGAGTGGTGAGGGGCGGAGTGATCTCTGAGGGGCTCCCCCTTGATTGTGGGTTGCCTCAAGGGGCCATTCTTTCCCCTCTATTATTTAACATAACATAACATAACATTTATTATTTGTGAGTCGCCCTCCACAGAAGTGCTCTGGGCGACTTACAGGGAAACATATAAACAATATAAACAATACAACAATGACAGACAAGTGACAGACAGCACAGCCCCGACAGGGCAATTGTCTAACCGTCAAAGGCGGAAGACTAGGCGGCCTGATCAGCATCACCGGTGGCTTACCACCGGCAGATTCCGCGGCCGGCCTTCTGCCCTGTGGCAGTCCAGGAGGGTTGTCCTGGTTTGCCGCAGCAGTGTCTTTGCTGTCCTTACTAGGGCCAGAGCACGTCCGTCGGGGCTCTGGTTGCCCATAGTATGAGTTCCAGAAAGTTCTGGTCCAGGGGCCCTATAAGTTCTGGGCTCAACCGATCTGGACCTCCTTCCCTTGGGCCTGGGCCTCCGCCGACGTTTCCGCTTCGACGGGGCAGATGGTGATCCAAGCGAGGTTTTTGGGGCCGCTAGCAGGAGGCAAGCCCGTCGCCGGGGCCTTGCCCCAGGGGCCCTCCGGAGGCGCATAGGCATCCAGGGGCTCCAGCTGGGGCGGTCGATCCAGCCTGCAGCCCGCAAGGGGCGTGGCTGAGGCTGTTGGAGTGAGGATGGGGGGCGTGGCCAAAGACGCCGAGCAGACGAAGCCCGGCGCCATGTTGGCTCCGCTGGCCCCCACCCCGTTCGTCCAGTTTAGGGGGGGCTGGAGCCCCAGCATCTCCCCCTGGCACCTCTGCGGTCGATCCAGCCTGCAGCCCGCAAGAGGCGTGGCTGAGGCTATTGGAGTGGGGATGGGGGCGTGGCCAGGGCGCCGAACAGTCCAAGCCCGGCGCCATGTTGGCTCCGCTGACCCCCACCCCGTCCGTCCAGTTCAGGGGCTGGAGCCCCAGCATCTCCCCTGGCACCTCCGCGAGCAGCGGCTGCCCCAGCAGCTGCCTCGTCCCTCGGCGGGGCCTCCTCCAGGGGCGAGCTCTCCCGGTCAGCATGGGCTCCTCTCCCAGAGGGGTGCCATCACGGGTCTCCACGCAGGTTCCCGTTTATCCTTCTTCCTCCTGCTCCTCTCGTCGCGGGCTGGTGGTGGTTGCTGTATCCGCCGCTCTCCTCACCTGGCCCTGAGGTGGGCGCGAGGGGCTCAGTGGCCCGTCGGCAAGGGCCTCTCCGCCCCCAGGCCTTGGCCCCTGGCAGCTGTGGCAGGGAGGGCCGTCCTCGCGGCAAAGTGATGCCAGCAGGAGCCCCAGCTCACTGACCTCCTCCAGCCGAGCGACCAGTCGCTCCACCAGCCGACCAAAGCCGCGGAGAAGGTGAGCGAGCCCAGGGGTCTCGTCCGGGTGGCTTCAGGGGCAGCCAACACCCCCCTCCTGGGAGATGCAAAGGGGGGTGGGGGATCCTCCTCCGTCGAGTCCAGGCCATGGCACCGGGGACCAAGGTGGAAGGCTCTCAGAGGCTTCTCCAGGCGCAGGGGCCCTCGCAGCACTCACGAGAGTTCCAGGGATCCAAGCCGGCCTCGGGCAGTCTCCAGGGCAGCCTCAACCTCGGCATGGAAGGCCTCCGCAGCAAAAAGAGAGGCCAACTGCTGGTTCCAATGGGGACAGGTAGTTCACCCCAAGCTCCTGCAGTCCAAGCCCCCAAATGGAGCAGTTAAACCCACCAAAGAGGCAGTGCTTTGGTCAAAAATCAGGGAATCCTGGCGGAGCTCGCACATCCTGCGACTGCTCAACGCCGCCATCTTCCTTCTGACATCTATATGCATCCTATTTAACATCTATATGCATCCACTGGCCCAACTGGTACATAGTTTTGGTCTGGAGTGCCATCAGTACACTGATGACACCCAGATTGTGCTGAGGATGGAGGGCAGACCGGACTCCATACCCGATTATTTCCATCAGTTCCTAGAGGCTGTGACTGGATGGCTGCAAGCTAGCCGGTTGAAGGTGAACCCATCAAAGACGGAGATTCTTTGGTTGGGCTCAATGGGAGGGGGGTGCTGGCTACCTACCTTGGATGGCATAGTACTTTGCCCATCGCCCTTGGTAAAGAGTCTGGGGGTCCAGTTGGACCCGCTGCTGAATGTGGAGGCCCAGGTCACCATGGTCAGTAGATCTGCATTTTTCCATCTGTGACAGGCTAGACAGCTGGCACCCTACCTGCCCAGTGGTGACCCGGCCACGGTGATCCAGGCAACGGTCATCTCGAGACTAGACTACAGTAACAACCTCTACATTGGTCTTCCTTTGTCCTGGATCCAGAAACTCAAGCTTGTGCAGAATGCTGCAGCTCGTCTGCTCGCCGGTGCTCTGGCAAGATGCCTAACCTGCAGTAACTGCACTGGCTTCCAATAGAGTACCGGATTATGTTCAAAGTGTTGGTATTAACCTTTAAGGCCAGACATGGCCTGGGGCCTGTGTACTTGAGGGACCGTCTTTCCCCATATACTCCCCAGAGATCATTATGGTCTGGAGATCAAAACCTTTTAGAGGTTCCATCGGTCAAAACTTACCACTTATCCTCTATGAGGCAAAGAGCGTTCTCTATTGTAGCTCCAACACTGTGGAACATCCTGCTGGATAGCACCCGGGCTCTTACAGAAATATCTGCATTTAGAAGAGCCTGTAAAACAATGTTGTTCCGGCAGGCGTTTAACATCAATGGTCCTACTTGACTGTGTTGTGATAAATTGGGACAGTTGTTAGTAGCTTATAGTGTTTTAATGTAAACTGTTAAAGTTGTTTTATTGTTATTGCCTGTTTTATCTATGTAAACCACCCCGAGCCTAAGGGAATGGAGTGGTATATAAATACGAATAATAAATAAATAAATATATTTCTTTTATCCTATATTTTGAGAGGGTGCTTCTCAGATCCATTTGAGGTCATGTCTACACAGTCAAAATCAAATGGACTCACTGCTCAGCTGTTGCAAGGAGTTCACGAGATGCACAGCTGTACTGCATCTAGTTATAAGAACATAAGAAGAGCCATGCTGAATCGGACCTGCCCATCTCCAGCATTCTGTTCACACAGTAAGTTGTAGGGATCTCTAGCAGAAAGGAGGGCAAAACCCTCACCTGTGAACCACAGGTTTTTCTCTGGAGCAGGTCTTGGATGGAAGTAACTACTGAAAGTTGTTAATGTATTCCTGACAGGTTTTTTTGCATCTAGGAAGCTCTGTAGTATTCCTGACATTTGAGGTATGGACGGACAAATTGCTGTACCATTGTCAACAAGAAGCTCCCTCTCAGAGGCTTGCTGACAATGCTACATCTGGTGATGTTACACCAAGGCATCCAGTAATGTGCTCAGAAATTGATGCTGCCAGCAAACCTCTGGAAAGGAGCTTTTTGCTGGCAGTGTCACAGCAACGCACTCTAAACCTGACCAGTTGTATGGATGATCAAAAGACTCTGGGGATGCTCTTGGGCTGCAAGAGAACAACTCTGGAGCACTGTAGCCCAGATTACCCAAATAGGTGAAGGCACAGCCTTAGTGAGCCTTGTAATTCATAGTTAAGTCCTGTGGTGCCAGTCCTATGTGAATACTGTAATAATAAGTCCCATTACATTCCTGCTACATTTGGTGGAATAGAATTGGAAGTTAGCATGATGAGAATTGACTGATACATTGAAAATAACATTATAATTACACTGGCCAACACACATTTCGATGTCTCAAATGTTAAACCAGTTTCTATGTTTATTTATTTTATTTATTTATTGGATTTGTTAGCCGCCACTCCCAGTGGCTTGGGGCGGCTTACAATAGACATTTCAATAAAATACATCAACCATAACATTAAAAAAACAATTACAAGAAGAAACACAGTCTAAAAATGGCGTATCACGGCTCAAAAATGAGGCATTGCTGATTCCAAAAATGACATCAGTTTCCCCCTATCAGCTGTGGATTTTTAAATACAGAACATATGACATAATACCAATCTTCATCCGCTGGTCCATAGTTAATCATGATAACCATATCTAAGAAACTGGAGTTGTTGCAGTCTACCCAATGTAATTTTTTAATCAGTGCCCCAAATAACCCCAAGAACAGGTCTAAAAGTGAAGACACACATTTCTGTTGGGCTATGCTATAACTGTTTATATCCCGCCTACTTTTCCAGTTCAGAATCTAAGACTCCCAACAACAATTTCGAAATAGCTAAACATTCACAGAAAACAAAACTTTAAAAATAGATTGCACAATCAAATGCATTACAATCTGTCAGAAACATAAAGCATTTCCAAGACCCCACCACTACACTAATAACAGATTGAAGACATCAGAATGCCTTGAGAAATTAATCCTCATCATGTCAGCTGTCTATCCAATTGTTGCCTGATATGTACAGAATAACATTTAAACTGGGAAGATTTTATATGACAAATGTTAAGAAAATTAGCTCCAGTGGCTAAGAAGTAATTAAAACTGTTCATTCTTGACTAATATATTAACAATCAGGTCATGCAGTTATTTAGGGACAGTTCTCAAGATTAAAATAAGTTATTAATCCTAGCAAAGCTCAATATAAAATGGAACCAAGGAGCCCCTCAAACAAAGTATGTTTTTATCTTAGAAGCATGCTGCAATATGTTTTGCAGTAGAAACAGTACATTCAGTGATGTGTGTAAATTTATTGGATTATGTGCAGCCCACCAGCATCAATACAACCATTGCACAAGTGTTTATAGTTTTAAAATACAAGTGCTTTAAATTTCTTTTAAAATAATAAGTCGACATGTAGAAGAATATAGTCATTTAATGGGTCTACTTTAGGACAAAAGGAGGATTTTGATTGGTCTCTGATTGGCTGAGAAAGGAAGTGAGAAACACACACAGAGGAAAACCTCAACCCTGTCATGCATTGAGAGGGAGCATAAAGCTCCTTCAATGCTTGCATAGCACAAAATACTTCTGGGAACGCAAGTTCTCATTTCCCTCAAGTGGGCATGGGGAGAGGGCCTTCGGGAAGGGATGAAGGAGGCTGCTGGGGAAGAAAGTAAAGGAGGAGGAGCAGCTTTCTTGATTAGTGAGATTGCCCTGATCATATGCTGCCACATCTGCCTGAGGTAGAGTCAGTGCTGCTCGCTCAGCTCCATTGGTCCCTATTAGCCCTATATTAGCTGAAAAGATGTGGCTGCTGGGATCTGTTCTGGCTAAGGCTTCTGCTGCTCCCCGCCTGACTCATTTTCATGGATTCAGCAGTCAAATGCTCCAAACCATCTGGAGCCCATTTAAAAAAATGGAAATGTTCACAGCCCTAATTGCTATATCCAGATAAAGAACAGCAGTGGTCTGCCAAGATTTTGGTAGAGTCCTTTCCCCAACCCCAATGAAAAGTTCATACTTTTCCAGCTTCACCTAATCCCTTGTGCACAAATTCAGAAAGCACAATAAGACATGATAAGATCTATCCACTTTGATTATGATGCATCCTAACTAAGAGGGTTTGTTTTAGATTTCCATATATGTCACCATGCCTTAAAGTTTTCTGGAATTTTGAATTTCCCTTCCAGATTTATGAAGTCTGAAAATGTTTCATTTGGAAAGTCTTGAAAGCACTGTGTTCTAAGCACTAAGGCAGAACATTCATTCAGAATGTGCAGACTTACCTTTGTGTATTCATTGTAAAAGCTGCAGTACTGTTTAGAGAAATATTTGACTATGTGACCAGCTTGGGCAAGTCCTTATCTCTCAGATCTGTAATAAGTTTAGGTGGAAAGGTGGTTGTAGACTTGACTTACAGAATTGTTATATGCAAAGTATTATTGAAACAGAGATTGTGAGACTTAACTAAAAGTCACATTTGAAGGAAAAGCTACATATTCTACAGATACATATTCTATACACTATTATTTTATCCATTTATATTATGCATTTCTTCCTATATTGGCACTCAGTAGAATTTCTCCCAACAATGATGACTATCAACATATTTAAAAACAATCCAGATTAAATCTTACACAAAGGCGTACACAAAAGTACAAAATATAAGTTATTTAAAAAGTGATTTACAAAGTTAAAACATTTAAATCCAGGAACTCCCCAAAAACAAACCTTAAAAGTAGCACCACTGATACTGTCCTTCAAATAACTTGGACCTGCTACATCCACCTTACAATTGTGTTATGATCTGATCCAGGAAGGCTGGAACTGCTTTGTAACAATTTGCTCTCCCACATCTCCAATAAAGTAACATTCAACTGTAAGTAACTCAACCATAATTAAATAGAGGTGATTTCTTCAACTATGGTCTCATTGCCATGCCTCCTTAGAAAAATATGACATCCATGACCAACCAAGGAGATATTTCTGATCTCAAGTAGTGTCCCAAGTTCATGTCCACTATCAAATGAAAGACGTACCTCTGTCTTTTTGAAGAAACATTTTGAAGAAAGGAGACTCTGTGAACTGCAATAAAGCAGACACTAAGCTCTTGAATCATTGGACACAAACTATTGAAGTCTAAAATTAAAACAAACATTATAAAAACCAACTTTTCAATTATAAAATTAAAACTGTCATCAAAATTAATAGGTTGAGTTCTACTTTGTATGTATAACTTACATTTATATCCCACTACTCTTCTAATGAGCTCAAAGCATGCATACACAGGTCTCCTCCTCCATTTACCCTCACAACAAATCGGACAGAGAAAGTGATTGATCCAAGGTCATCTAGTAAATTTCAGACCTAGCAATGACTATGGATCTCTTAAATCCCAACCCAGCATTCTAAATAACCACTACATCAAATTGACTTTCACTACATAATGCTTTATCAAATCTGATGCCATTATGATAGATGTCTTTTTTGCCCCTACTGGTGGCAGGCACTGATGTGGGAAATGGCATTTCTTTGTGACTGTGATTGCTTCGTGTGTGAAAGATCAACATTAAGTGGAGACTTTGTTATATATTTTTTCTCCAGAGCAAAATCCAACTCTCTGAGTATAAACCACTGGGAAGCTTGAATCAATAGCTTCTTTTCTGTGATATTGTCTCTTTCCTGATCACAACTGCACATTATTTCCTTCAGTAACACAGATTTCTTCTCAGCTTAGTTCCAGTTGTTGGGAAATTCAAATCCTTTAGAGTGGCACAAAAGGAACAATCATATCTTCACCTCCATGCCCTGCCTGACTAATGCTTGATTGACAGAAAAAAAGAAAGTGCCAACTCTTTCAATTTCCAGGTAAGGGTGCTGAATTTCTTTTCTTAAGGATCTCTTCACTACATTATCCTTTCCCCACCCTATTCCCATGTGTCCTTGCAGAATATACGATAAACCCTTTGCCCAAAAGATCAATTTTGCTGGCAAGTAAGCCTGTCGTTTTCATCTCTTTCAGAAGGGAAAAAGCAACAATAGTATATTTGCATAGATTCATTGATTTTGGGTCTGCACAAATTTAGAAATATTTTGGAAAAGAGCTTTAAAGTTTGAGTGGTATAACCAACCAGCCAACAGAAAATTAAATCCAAATCCTAAACAATTTATCTTAAAACACAGTAGAACACAAGACAGAATAATCTTGGTGGAAATCTTTGCACTGGAGTGCAGTCAGATCTGAGCCATCCTTTAGTGCTCCAAGGAGTGATGGCAAAGTCCTTGAATGTCAACTCCTGTTGCTTGTCTGCACAGCGCTAAACAAAAGTCAGCCTTTTTAGGTAGTGGTAGTGCAAATAACCTGAAAAAGTTACCTGGAAATTAGAGTCTATCAAAAATATTAATGGATATCATCACAGACAGAATGAAAAATTGAATTAAAAAGCAATTTCAAAGCAGAGAAAGGTCACTATCATGAGAGAAAATATAGCATGTGAAAATGTAGAGACAGTCATTTGTTCCTTTTGAGCTTTACACAAAAGACTGGGAGGAAAAAAGCAATGGTCAACTGGAAAAAAGAACATTTAATACTTGGTCATTTTACCTTTCCACTTCATGCCTTGATGAGAACTATCTTCTTTCCTGTGTGACCTGATGGCCTTGTTCATTTCTCCTTATTCATACTCCCATTTTTGGAATTGCCATACTTTCGTCTAATTTCTAACACATGGCTGACTTTGAACAGTTATTTGTTCTTTTGTAACATTTTCTTCCTGTCTAGGACCTTTGCACACAATTACCTCTGCCCTTGTGTCTCATATTGTCCTGCTTACATTAACTTCTCTTCTGCACCTTTCATATTCTATGCAAGAAGATTTCTATCACTTTTCAGTGTCATTTCTGTAAAACCAAGTCCACTTCTAAGTATTTTTGCAGAAAGAATTGAGTATGAATCAAGCAGTGGTTTGCATTAGTGAGTGTGGAGTAAAGAACAAAACAATACCCAATAGAACAGGAGTGGGATAAGCAAAACCTTGAGGATGTTTTTGTAATCTCTCTGTGTTTAGGTGCTTCCTACTCCAAAAATTGGGGGGCGAGTGAGATTTTTGGCCTTCAAAGAGTGAATTTCAATTCAACCCTAAGGGCAGGGGTCCTCAAAATTCGTAAGTAGATGGCCAGTTAACAGTCTCTCAGGCTATTGGTTGAGGGGGCAGACTATACTTTGAAAAATAACACAAAAGAATTTCTATACAAACTATATATATCTTATTTGCAGTGCGTTGTTTTGAAGAACAATGCAATCTATCTATCTATGTATATAATAAAAGCCAGTGTTTGCGGAGGACGGGAGGTGTGGAGGTGCGGAGGAATATGTGGCAGCATTTTGATTGGTTGCCACTGTGGGATTATTTGCATAACACCTCTGATTGGCCAGCCTCCCAACATTCCAACACTCCTAGGCAGCAGAGAGAGGAAAGGAAAGGGCCTGAGGCAGACGGAAATGGTTGGAGTTGAAGTCCAAGACACACAGAGCCCACATGACCCATTCTATTATCATGACTATGCCAGTTACTGGGATACTGTGCAAGGACTGAAATAACAGTAAGGCTTCCTAAACTTGATTTTCCTGACTAGGCCTCACTTAATGAGATACTGTTTAAGGCCCGAATTGACAGTAAGGCTTCATTAACTTGATTTTCCCGACTAGGCCTCAGCTCATGGGACATTGTGTATGGCCTGAATTGACAGTAACCAATCTTGGCGCACAGAGACCCTATGACCCATGCTACATTCTACTGCAGTTTGGAGTAGGGAGGACCATGGATAATGGGACTTGAAGTACCTCCACGTATTATGGGATTTGTAGTACTTTCAAACCCTTCATTCCCCACAGACCACTGCAGCCCTGAACAAAGACTGATAAAGACAAAACTTGGCACACAGTGCCCCCATGACCCACACTCCATCCTACTGCAGTTTAGAGGAGGACGGACCATGGATGATGGGACTTGAAGTAGTTACACTCAGTTCACAAGACCACTGCCAACCTCATCCAGTGCAAGATCATGACCACATTTGGCACACAAAGCCCCCATGATCCACTTTACATCCTGGTGCAGTTTGGAGGAGGGCGGACCATGGATGATGGGACTTGAAGTCCTTACACTCAGTTCACAAGACCGCTGCCAACCTCATCCAAAATCAAGACCAAACTTGGCACACAGAGCCCCCATGATTCATTCTACATCCTAGTACAGTATCGAGGAGGATGGACCACGGATGATGGTACTTGAGGTACCTCCACTCACTTACCAAGACTTCTACAACCCTCATCCAATAACTGAGCAAGACCAAATTTGGCACACAGAATCCCCATGACCCACTCTACATCCTGGTGCAGTTTGGAGGAGGATGGACCATAGACGATGGGACTCCCAGCACCTTCCCTCACTTCCCGAGACCACTGCAAGCTACATACACAACTGATAAAGACCAACCTTGGCACAAAATGCCTTTCTCAAATAACACAGGCAGCGCTGACTCCCCAAGCTAGTATTTAAAATAAAGAACAACTTTAACCAACATATCCTGACCAGTAGTTCAATGGGCAGTGTGGGTCTGCTTTTGGCTGATGACAAAGTCAAATTAATTAAGATTGTTCTTCAAGTTATTTCAGACTTATGACCTCATCACACAGAGGAAAAGGAGCATCTTAGAACACTGTCAGAATGCATTCTCCTTGGCACCCACTGGATACCATCACATGACATAAAGCAATTTCCAGCACAGCGGTGTTACTTCCCCTCTGAAATGAGGTAAGGGGTGCAATGGGCAATATGGGGCAACTGTTTCCCCCCACTGCCCCACAGAGTTGCCATGCTGCTTGGTGAATTCCACTGCTGCCCCTCTTCATTGAGTTGAGGTCCTTAAGGTGATCCTATGTCTAAAGTTGAGGGCGGGGGCAAAGTAAATGACCCTGAAGGGCTTTAGTTTGGGGACCTCTGCTTTAGGGAATGCAATTGGCTGTTTTCCTCTTATTCAAGTTACTTCCCCCTCCCCCTAATCTGTTTCTTGTCATAATGTGTTTTCATGTCAGTTACTTATGCTGACCCTTATTCTCGGCTTTTCTTGACAAGGAAGTGGGACCCCTAAAAAGCCCCAATTGCATTTGTTGGGGAGCTTGAAGAGATACATACAGGGATTTTGAGAGAAAATACCCAAAGGCATTAGATTTCTTCTGCTCTATGAACCTAAGATGGATTAGGTCTATTTAATATTTAGAATGATACGAACTCCTTATGATATTTTAGAAACACATTAGAAATGATTTGCTGCCCCCCCTAATTTAGTAATGAGTATTGAACCATTTTTTTCATTGATAGCAAAAGTCTAATAAACACACACTTAATAAAAGTTTATAGGTTTTTTTTAGATCAAGTGACATTTTGGTGAAATGATTAGGAAAATAAATTTCAGTTATGAATAAAATTACACAACGGAATAAAGGATAATTTCTCAGTAAGAGATCTGATAAAGAAGGAATCTGTAATGTCTGTGAGGAGAGGGAGCGTGGATGGGATAACACAACATTTTAGATTGTGATTTGTTACTGTATAGTGATCTTGTATATAATATTCAATTTATTAAAATATTAAAGTAAAGATTTATATGAAATTACATTCAGTAGTATGAGCTCTCTCTTTCTTGCCATCTAAAGTACTTTAATACAGATGCAGACTTAGCACTTCAAGAAGAATTAGTCTCAAAACTGAAACTCTAGAGTGCACTTCTGCTTGCAGTATCCATGTGAATGTTGTAGTGAATGTACTTGGAGGTGTTGGCATATGGCACCCATCTGCCTGTGCTTTCAGCATACAGAGGTTCTTGGTGTAAGCAGTGCCAGGCATATGGCTCACTTTAGGGTATTGATTTCTGAGGAATAGACCTATGGTGAACGTATGCATTTCCTTTTTTCTGGCAACATCTTTGAGAATCTTCTCAAGGTTTGCATTATCTCTGAACTAATGGTGGAGAGCCTCTGCCAGTCATTTCAACTATTCAGAATGGGAAGGATAACACTGGCATTATTTGAAGCCCCAGTGCATTAGATGGGGCTCCTCAGAAAGCTTGATTCAATCATAGGTCAATCTGCAGAATCGTTTTAGAACCACAAACAAGAATGCTACCTTTTCATTATATTTGTCCTATCCTTAAGTGGTTGAAGGAGATAAACACAATAGTTCTTATTTTATGTTTTCAGCAACATGATAAAGTGGATTCAGATGAGAGATAGTTAATGAATGGTTGGCCTAAAATGTAATGGACGGGGAGGGATTTGAACAAGATTTTTGATAGGGCATATTTATATACAGCATCATGTCTTAAACGTCTTTTTTAAATGCTGTCTGAGGGCCCTTCCAGACTGTGCCAAATTGCAGGATTTAGAAGAGGGGCAAAAAACAAAAACAAAAGAGGGGCAAAAAACAAAAGATTTAGAAGAGGGGCAAAATACCCACAACCCAGGACCTCAGAGCAAATCCCGAGCTTTCTTTGCATGCTATCCTCACTGGCCTCTCTTCTGTGTCTTGGGATAAAATGGAGGGTAGATAGAGGACATCCACCGGAAGTTTTTTTTTTAAAAAAAGTATACAATTATGCACTGTACACATATATGGATCACTGAATAATGTTTTCTGGCATGCAGGGTCACACAGACATGTGAAGATCTGTATTTTTCAGCCAGAAATGGGATAAAATGGGACCTTTTATCAAATGGCTTCCTTCGTTTGTAAAGAATCATCATAGGTTTTCCAGTGACATCATCTAGCCACCCCCACCCCCCATTTTGAAATGGGAGCGCTCATGATTGAGGAGCTGTGTGGATGGGGCCAGAGTATTTGGTGAGGAGTAGTCCAAACAAGTAACTCTTTTCAGTCTGTAGTCTATATCTCTACCTATCATCTATCTTGCTGATCTCTCCTGCCAAACTCATTTTGAAAGACCCCTCTTTAGTTATAAAAGCAGCTTGCCTTTCAGTTTCTGGGAGAAAACCTGGTTTTACAAATGTTCTTCATGGAATTAATTGCATAGGCCTTTAGATTTGTGTCACCCTTTTTGGAAATAATTTTCTTTGTTGTCTAATGTCTTTGTTTCTTTATGGTCACTCTAACTTGGGATAATGCACTGTAATTTACACTGCTGCATGCTGACTTGTCCAAGGTTATCAAGTGCATATGTCAGCACTTCTATGCATCAGACATATGATTTTTCTCTCTGTGAAAAAGAAAAGTCTGTTTGGCTGCCCTACAATGTCCTGCAAGCAGTCAGGCTTGCAAGATCAAATTTCTAGGTGGCAGAAACCTCTTTCTATTGTTAATTTTGAGAAAGAGTGGAAAAATGCTTTACTCACTGCCTCCTTCTCTCTCTTGTACAAACCCCATAGTAGCAGGGCAATCCCAGAGCTATAAATTTATCTGTTCAGCACCTATAAACATCCTATTACAATATAGGGTAAGAAAGGAATGTATGCCTGGAGTAAAGCAAGGTCTATTGTAATAGCCTATATTGTATTTTAAAAAGACATATCTTTAAACTCTGTTTCACAGATGTTAAACAATTAGATGCTGCCAAGTGTGATAGAAATTTGTGAAACAGAATTTGGAATCAGCTGTGAACAAGATTTGCCTTTACATTTAGCTAAGAGTAATTAATTTCACTTTGTCTGTATTCGCCAGGGACAATTCTTTCCATAAGGCATTTGTGGAATGAATACATTCTGTGATGCTTCTCTAATTAATTAAAGTGACTTTCCATTGGGGTTCACTCATTTCTTTTTGTATTATATAGTTTTTTCCATTAGCATTTATTTAGAGTGTTGCAGATGAATTAATTGCCAAGGGGAAAATAACTGTGACTGGATTCACATAAGTATATAGAAACGTGATAGCTGTGTGCTGGAAAAATGCATCTATATGGAAGCTGTTTGATGTAGCAAACCAATTGTGATGATTGCCTTATCATATATTGGAAAAAGAGGCTTGTTTGTAATAAAGTGATAAAAATCACAATAAATTTATACAACTGAGACTCATATGCACCATGTCCCACAATCTAAAAGGGATGGGTTTCAAAATAGTCTCATGCTGTGTGTGGGAGGAGAAGGTGAAGGATAGGAGAATTTGGGACCTTAAGCAACAAATTAGTCTAAAAACTTGTAGCCCAAGTCCTTGTCAGCTGCAAGATCATTAGTTTATCTGTAACAAGAGTGTGGACAACTGTGGCCAAGTCTGGCTTCTCAAGGTATGGGCACAGTTGGCACACAAGTATTAATTGTGCAAAAGTTCCCCTAGCCACCACCAAAAACGGGGTTCCAGGCTCAGTGATGAATCCAGGAGAACTCTCAAGCTGTGAACCTGTGATTTCAGGGAGAGGATAACCCCATCCAGCACAGGCTGTAACCCTATACCCTGTTCAGCCTTTTGACTATTTAGGAGTACCTCTGTCTTGTCTGGATTCAATTTCAATTTGTTCACCCTCATCCAGATAGTCACAGCCACAAAGCACTGGTTCAGGACCTGGACCTAGCGTAGGTGGAAATGAATGATAAAGTTGTTGGCATCTGCATATAGATGGCAACAAACTCCCAAACTCTGGATGATCTCTCCCAGAGGCTTAATGTTGATGTTAAACAACATGGGGAACAATACTGAGCCCTGTGGGATCCCAGAGGTCAACGGCTGTTGGGCTGAGCAGATGTCTCCCAGCAAAACCCTTTGCGAATGACCCTGCAGGAAAGTCTGGAGCCACTGCAGAGCAGTGCCTCCAAGACCCATTCCCATGAGGCACTCCAGAAGGATACTGTGGTCTATGGTATCAAAGGCCACTGAGAGGTCCAGGAGACCAAACAGGGACAAAATACCTCTGTTGAGTTCTCTGCATAGATCATCCACTAAGGAGACCAAGGTTGTCTCAGTTCCATGATCCAGTCTAAAGCCAGGCTGTGATGTATCTAGACAATCTGTTTCTTCCAAGATCACCTGTTCCAAGACTGCTCAAAAAGCGGAGATTGGGAACTGGCTGAAAGTTGTTCAATTGAGTGGATCCAGTGATTGTTTTTTCAACAGCTGTTTTATCACAGCGTCCTTTAGGCTCACTGGATCTTGCCTTCTTGCAAGGAGGCATTAAACAACACCTTCACCCACTCTGCCATAGCTCTCCTGGCCTGCTTTATCAGTCAGGATGGGCAGGGGTCTAGGATGCATATGGTTGCCCTCACCTCTCCAAGGATCTTGTCCACATCCTTGGGTTGCACCAATTGAAATTAATCCAGCAAAACCGGACAAGCAGATGACTGAGTTACATCTTCAGGCACTGCAGTCAAAGTGGTGTTCAGGTCGGAATGGATCAGAGTGATTTTTTCCACAAAGAATTGAGAAAATGCCTTACAGCAAGATTTAACAAACCTCTGACTGTTTGAAACAGCTTGTGAAGAAATAGCCATTTTAACTGGCCAGCTATCAATTTGCTCTTATTTGAATCTTATTTTGTGATTCTAAAAATATCTTAACGGCATGATTGATAAATTGAAGGCAAATGAGATATTAAGTAGAAGACAGAAACTAAGTGAGAACTGAGATGATGGAGAAACCAAGAATATATGGAGAGCCAAACTACACACTGATTTCAGATTTTCCAAACTCTTTTCTACATCAACTTTTAAAAAGAAGTTTTGTGCAATGTTAAGCTTTTCCAGTAATAGAAGAAGCCGTGGCATATTTTCTTAATTTAGATAGCAGCATTACCAGAAACAAACAAACAAAAACAAAACAAAAAACCTGAAAGTACCCTTGAAAATATCCTCCATTTAGCCCCTTTTATAATAATGTTATATATAAAAAGAAAAGTACAGGATCATATATTTTGGCAAATGGTAGATTTGTGTGAAGTCAACAAAGTGGTTTCACAATAAATTGAATAGGATAAGATAAGAATGTTTCTCATTCTCCATTTGCTCAAGTGATTGCAAAAACTTATGAAGTAAAACAGAGTTATAAGTTTCTTGGTAACTGCTGGTGCTATTATAGACAGGATGAAGTGGCCCCAGGAGGTGAATCTGGGAATACCACTGAAAGGCAGTAAATGTGTCTCCTCATTCTCTTTTGTCATAAACTAGAAAAGAGGGGTCATGGGACCCGCCAAATATTTTTGGACTTCAATTACCAGATTTGTCTGAACTTTATTACACCAACACTTATTCGCTCCATAACACGCTGGCATATTGTTAATGGTGATGCCTCCCAAACATAATCAACATGCACACACACATTTCTGTTGTAATCCACTGTTTTCAGATCAGCAAAGGCCACTGGCGGGGCCACTGGCGGGGCCACTGGCTGAATAACTAAAAGAAAGAGCAATAAAAATTAAAATAGGTTCTTAAGAGATAAGGGAGTGCATCTGCTCTGGCTGACTGGCTGAAACTAGTCCTGGAAAGACCTGACAGGTATGAACTCTATTAGCATAAACTTTGGGTGAACTGTCTTCATTTACATGGAAATGTTATTACAATTAAGTGCAAATTATTGTCTGATGTTTTGTAGTTGCGATAAGCATGCATGATATAACCTAGACGATGTAACAATTTTTGCATATAACCAATTAGGAACTATGTATGTTAATGAAGAGAAACCTGAAACTGTAAATATAATGTTGAAACTTGTAATTTCTGGCTACTGGTCTTTTGGGGATAACCACCCAGTTGGATCCTTACTGCAGATCGTCTATAATAAAAGCTGATTGTGTGATTTCCTACTCTGGGGTGATTTTTGACCAACGTTGCACTGGGCAAGGGAATCTGGCTATTTTTAGCAACAACAGTGACATCCTTATACACAAGTTCGAACACTCATATGGGATGATTTTGTTTTCATGATGATAATAAAAAATAGATGTGTCTAGCTGATGGTAGCAGAAGCAAAGTTGCATATGTTAGACTCTTGCACATGATTATTCTATGTGTTTTCTCTGTATCTACATATATTCATGATCCACTTCACTTCCCATTCAATGAAGCTCCCAAGGGAAACTCAAGATCACCAGCAATGTAGACTACGCTTCTGGCTGTGTATTTTTTTATTTTTGCCACTGCTTCAAGCACTGCTGAAGGCTGCATGCCACAGTTTTAAAATCACAATATCACATAAAAAAGACAGTCAGTTAATCTATAAAACAACAATAGCAAAAAGAACAAAAGAGACTACAAATAAAGTACAACCTTTAAACAGACAATAGTCTACTGGAATAAAAATGTATTCACCAATCAACAAAAGGTAAGATGGAATGACCCATGCATCCTGAAGCCAAGTATAGATGGAAAAGTCTAGCTTGGCTGTTGAAGGAGATGGGAGAGTCCTTCCACACTTAAGGAACATCTTCCTTTTCAAGGCCCCATTGGTACCAATACTGCTGTCATTCTGGTGGCAAGTGAGAACATGGATTGGATAATAAAGTTGTGGGGTGATTGATTTCTCCCAAATCTGTACATATGAGTGATTTTAAATTGTTGCAACTGTTTTCACACTGTCCAATGTTCTATGCTGTATGATTTAATATACATTTAGACTTTATAGTGTTGTGGAAATTTTAATTTCTTTTAAGCTGTTCAGGTTGATTTTGTTGTGTGAAGCCCAGAGATCCTCAGATATAAGCCAAGAAATAGATAAAATACACAGACAGACAGATACAGTCAGACTTCTACTTTTACTGGGGTCAGGGGCACACAATTCAATGATAATGAAAAACTTCAAATAAAGAAAATGCAATTCTTTTATTTGAGAAAACACATATCTAAGTATTTCTAAATCTTTCAACACAACTCTATAGTCAACTTCAGTTGGAAGCTAAACATAGAATCTCACTTGAGGATGAGAGAATCCTAAGACCTCATCAAGTGAGCAAAATTGCCCATCCCATAATTAATGGACTTCTGTTGAGGCATAGAGCCCACCAGCTTCCAACACACATCAATCTACTTCTGACAAAGTGCCGTGCTTAAACTAAAGTCCAAGTGTGGTAAGAAGCCACTTTGGAAATATGGGAAGTTTCTCGTGTTCCACAGGAAACAACAGGAGGAAGCCAGGCAGTGATGCGAAGTATAGTGCAATGGGTTCCCTATGCCCCCTGCTGGGCCTCACTGGATTCATCACAATCCATGGCTAATTATGGGCCCAATGCAATGAGGTCCCTAGAGGAGGGTTTTCTATCTCTCGGTGCTCTAGCACAGTGCTGTCCAACTTCTTCCGGCCCAAGGGGGGCCACAGGTGATCAGAAAGCGAGGGCGTGGCCGCCCGGGGCATGGCCAGCCTCCTGCGTGGCCCGCCCATTTTCAGGAGGTTTCCCTGGGTGACGTTAGGCTGGGTGACGCCTGACGTCACCCAGCCTAACGTCACCAGGGAAACCCTCTCCCAAGCCTGGATGGCTGGCGGGAGAAGCGAGAAGCGGCGCCGCTTCCCCGCCAGCCTTCCAGGTTTGGGGAAGGGTTTTGCCCGGCTCCTGTGTCCCTCTGAGCAGAGGGACACGAGAGCTGGGCTTAAAACTCCCCGCCAGCCTGGATGGCTGGTGGGGAAAAGAGAAGCGCGCGCACTTCCCCGCCAGCCTTCCAGGTTTGGAGAAGGGTTTTGCCCAGCTCCTGTGTCCCTCTGAGCAGAGGGACACGAGAGCTGGGCTTAAAACTCCCCGCCAGCCTGGATGGCTGGTCCAGGGGGAAGCGAGAAGCGGCAGAGGGACTCGCTCCCGCCAGCCTTCCAGGTTTCCCCCGCCAGGGAAGAGTTTTCGCCTGGCTCCTGTGTCCCTCTGAGCAGAGGGACATGAGAGCTGGGCTTAAAACTCCCCGCCAGCCTGGATGGCTGGTGGGGAAGCGAGAAGTGGCGCCGCTTCCCCGCCAGCCTTCCAGGTTTGGGGAAAGGTTTTCGCCGGCTCCTGTGTCCCTCTGAGCAGAGGGACACGAGAGCTGGGGGGAAAAACTCCTCGCCAGCCTGGATGGCTGGTGGGGCTGGTGGGGGAAGTGGCGGCGCCGCTTCCCCCGCCAGCCTTCCAGGTTTGGAGAAGGGTTTTGCCTGGCTCCTGTGTCCCTCTGAGCAGAGGGACACGAGAGCTGGGGGAAAAACGCCGCTTCCCCCGCCAGCCTGGATGGCTGGTGGGGAAGCGAGAAGCGGCACTCGCTTCCCCCGCCAGCCTACCAGGTTTGGGGAATGGTTTTCGCCCAGCTCCTGTGTCCCTCTGAGCAGAGGGACACGAGAGCTGGGCGAAAACTCCCCCGCCAGCCTGGATGGCTGGCGGGGGAAGCGAGAAGCGGCGCTCGCTTCCCCCGCCAGCCTTCCAGGTTTGGGGAAGGGTTTTCGCCCGGCTCCTGTGTCCCTCTGAGCAGAGGGACACGAGAGCTGGGCGAAAAACTCCCCGCCAGCCTGGATGGCTGGTGGGGGAAGCGAAGCGGCGCCGCCCCCACCAGCCTTCCAGGTTTGGGGAAGGGTTTTGCCCAGCTCCTGTGTCCCTCTGAGAAAGAGGGACATGAGAGCTGGGCGAAAACTCCCGCCAGCCTGGATGGCTGGGGGGGAAGCGAGAAGCGGCACCGCTCCCCCGCCAGCCTTCCAGGTTTGGGGAAGGGTTTTCGCCCGGCTCCTGTGTCCCCTGAGCAGAGGGACACGAGAGCTGGGCGAAAACTCCCCGCCAGCCTGGATGGCTGGTGGGGGAAGCAGAGCACTCGCTTCCCCGCCAGCCTTCCAGGTTTGGGGAAGGGCGCCCGGCACTCGCGTCTCGAGTGCCAGGTGAAACCCTTTCCCAAACCTGAAGGCTCGCGGGGGAAGCGAGCGGCGCTTGCTTCCCCCGCCAGCCATCCAGGCTGGCGGAGGAGTTTTCGCCGCTGCCGTGATGGATGAAGGGAGGGAGGCGCCGCGGGGACCCCTTCCCTTCCAAGGCATCGGCGCCGGAGAGAGAGGGAAGAAGAGGGCGGTGCAGGGAGGAGGAGCTAGCTCTCTTCCTCCTCCTGCACCGCCCTCTTCTTCCCTCTCTCGCCGGCACCCATGCAAACCGGTTTGCAAACCGGTTTGCATCGGCGCCGGCGAGAGAGGGAAAAAGAGGGCGGTGCAGGGAGGAGGAGCTGGCTCACTTCCTCCTCCCTACCCCCCTCCCCTCCTCGGCTGCCATTTAAATTTTTTTTTTAAAAAAATTTAAAAATGGCGGTTGGGGGCATAGCGGGGGCCATGTCCAACAGGCTGGGGGGCCGTGTGAGGCCCTGGACCGCCAGTTGGACAGCCCTGCTCTAGCATAACTGGAGGAAGTTGACCACAGTCACAATGGAGGATCTAGAGATTTCCACAGAAAACATTTTAAATCAAATCAACGAATAATCAAATGTGCAATTGTCAAAACTGCAAATGTTGAAGGGTGGCTGTATGTCTCTATGAAGCCACTTTATCAGGCTGTTCTAGCCTTCTATGCTCTATAGTTAGGTAATAAGTAAAAGTAATGATTTTAAAATAACAATAAAAAGATAATAAAAACTTTATTTGTATTCCACCCTATCTCCCCACAAGGATAAAAATAAATTATTAAGAGGTTTCTCTGTCCATGCCAATGATTTATGCATGGAAACTTTTCTACTACATACAACCCTGTTATTCAGACCGTGCTAAACCTTTAAAAAAGAGGTGGTGTATATAGAGTTGCAAATACAACTGCATATGTTATTGACCTAACCATCTTTTTAAAGCTCTGTCCACTAGACAAAGGGATCTGAATTAAACAGAAGAAAAATATTTTTAGAAATTTAGATTCATTTGTATGATTGCATTATTGTGCATTTATTGTGTCTCCACCTTTCTCCTCCCCTTCTTTTTATGTTAGCAGCTTGTAGGAGAGGCAGGCTATAAAAGTTCTAAAGAAGTTCTGGTTGTTTCTCTGTCTTGTTGCCATTATCTGCATTGCTTCACATTCAGGCTCTCTGTGGATAGGCAACCTGATGCACTCCAGATGTTTTGAACTGTAAACATAAAACCCAGCTCACATTGCCAATGGTAAAGGATTATGGGATTTTTGACCCAGAACATCTGGAGGTTACTGGGTTTCCTGCCTCTGTCTCGGGCACCCATCTTTAATTCAGGGGCTTCTCACCTTAAATAAAATTTTATGCAAAAAATTCACATCTCACCTTTTTTGCAAAATTAGGCAAAATTGGGAAGAATTGGTATAACTGTAATGGAATGTAAACTGATGGATGGTCATATAAAACACCCTTGTGCTGAACTACCTGCCCAGGTAGAGTTTTCTTCATGAGAGGCATTGAATTCCTTCCATACCTTTTCATTTTGTAGAATCTACAGGATTTCCCAAGGAAAAGCAGTTGACTAAGATTGTAACCTCTCATCCCCTTTTCTTGTTTTCTTTGGCTACTTGTTCAGCAGGACTCATATTCTTCTTACTTTTCTTCTCCCTTTCTTTCTTTTTTAATTAGAACCAATTATGTGACTGACTGCACGGATCTGACAAGCCATCAAGCTGTAATTGCTACACAAATGTTCTGATATAAAAAATGTAACTTTGAGCTGCTCACCAGGCTGTCCACTAAACCTATTTGTGAATAATAGATGATTAAAAAAGAACCATGAAGAAAAATGTAAATGTATGAAGCACATAAATTAAACTGGCAAAACCTGGCATTATTTGAGTTTTCTTTCATGACTTCAAGGATATTTTAAGGAGTAGTTGATAAATTGAAAGTAAGGGAGGTTTTCAGTATAGAAGTCAGAAATTAATCTGAGATAAAGGAGCAGCCAATAAGAACCAAGGAGCAAAACTAGACATTGTGTTGTCGAAGGTTTTCATGGCTGGAATCACTGGGTTGTTGTGAGTTTTCTGGGCGGAATGTCCATGTTCCAGGAGCATTCTCTCCTGGTGTTTCATCCACATCTATGCTAGGCATCCTCAGAGGTTGTGAGGAAACAAGGCAAGTGGGGTTTATATATCTGTGGAATGTCCAGGGTGCGAGAAAGAACTCCCACTAGACACCTTTTTTTACTTTTCTAAACTGTTTTCTACACCAGCAAGATATATATATATTCCAGACCCCCTCCCAAATAGTCTAGTTTCTGCAAAAAAAACCCATGGTGTACAATATAACAAAAAAGGATTTTTGATATCATTTTATAAATCTGGATATGCAGTATCATTGCCAATAACATCAGGATGCCTATGTTTCTCATTTTAGCTTCTTTTATTGTAATGTTATTCAATTTCAATTTGATCATATGCTTGCTAAAACCGCTGGAATAAAAGAGTGAGAAGTCTCTTAATAAGTACTGTTACTGTTACCAGGGAGAAACACAACATTTAGGATGCTTGAACTAATCTCTGTTCTGCAGATGTTAATGTGAGAATATATAGGTTAAATGTTCAGGTTGGGTGGGGGGGTTGTATGTACAGTAGACTTTCGCTTATCCAACCTTCGCTCATTCAACGTTCTGTATTACCTAACACAGTCTGCTTTCTGCTCAGATCCACAACTGTTTCAGTACACTGCAATGTTTTGGTGTTGAGCCACTGGGAGTGGCGGCTAATAAGTGTAATAAAAAAAATCACACTAATTACCACCTAACATTAACATTAACTTGAATTAAACTGCTTTTTCTGTCAATTTGTTGTAAAACATGATGTTTTGGTGCATAATTTGTAAAATCATAAGGTAATTTGATGTTTCATAGGCTTTTCCTTAATTTCTCCTTATTATCCAGCATTTTTGCTTATCCATTGTTTTGCCAGCCTGTTTATATCAGATTAACAAGACTCTACTGTAGTAATGACTTCTAATATCAGTGCTTTTAAATCAAACTAATGTCTTATTCACAGAATATAACTTGGGTATTTCTTATACAAAATGCTTGGGACTAGCTGTATTTGGGATTTGGGATTTTTTTCAAATATCAGAATATCTGATATTTGCATATACATACAGAATGAGATATTTTGGAGATAGGGCCCAAGTCTAAAGACAAAGTTTATTTATGTTCCATACACACCTTTTATACATTGCCTGGAGGTAATTTTATACACAATACTTTATATGTTGGTGCAGGAAACAAAGTTTATATACACTGAACCATCAGAAAGATATCACCATTTCAGCCACCTATGTGGGCTATAATGGATTTTGGAATAGTCTGGATTTTGGAAATCCAGATGAGGGATTCTTAATCTGCATTCAGGGTAATCAAACTATCTTATCGTTATTCTGTGACATGATATAAAGATTTCTGTGTTGTGTTTTATCATATAAAATATATACTCAGATCCAATTTACAGAACTCCAAATCATGCTGATATTAATTTCACATCAAATTATATATCTGCCTCCAGTCCTTGGCAAGTGAGGAGAAGAGATATAATCCCTTGTGTTGTGGTGGTTCTTGTGTTGCATTGGAATGGGAGAAACCTGAATACAGAATCCCCATTAAGCTCTGAAAACAGTATTTGACCTTGAACCTATTGACAGCTCTGAACCTAAGCTTCTTCATAGATCTGTTGTGATGATAAAAGCTAGGAGGAGGCCCATGTGGAACACCTTGAGCTGACATGTGGGATATAAATGTAATAGATTAATGTATCTTCCAGTCAGTACATATACTGCTAAACTAGATGATCTCATGCAGTAGAAGACTTTATATATTTGTATGTGTATCTCTGAAGTGGCTCAGCCGTTATTATACTCTTGAAACTGAACTGTAGCCTATTTTGTAAGTAGATAGTCACACAACAGAGCAGCTGCTGTCCTCTGACACATAATGGTCATGGGAAGGATCCTGTCATAAAAAAGGCAGCCCCGGGGCATAGAGATTACATGATTGATATACCAGAACAGGATCCAAGTTCAGTTCTCAATAAACATGTAACTAGACATTATAAGAATCATCATGCGGCTGCTGCTGAAAACCAAGCTCCCATCTCTTGTTCTCTGATAAAGTCTTCTAATCCAGAACATATGACTTGATGTCACCATGCCACAAATTTCCCCACCCCCACAAACAGATGAGATTTGGAGAAGTGGCCAGGAAACACAGTACACTGTGGTATCACATCATGCTGTTGGATTGCTAAACTTACAGGAGAAAAGAGATAGCAACAGCCATGTGATTTTTGCAATATTCAGTTTCGGTATGATTCAGTCAACAACTGGTGGGTTTTGATTATACTGTGAGTTTGGGAGGTCAAAGCTTTAAACTACATTATTTCCTCATAGAAAGCGGTAGATTATTTGTGTTTAATAGATTCATTTGAAAAGAGTTCAGGGATGGATTTAAGAATAATGTGGACCTCCAAATATTGGTGGACAGCAATTTTCAGCATTCTTTAATATTGGCTATGCTAGATGGGGCTACTGAGGTTGAACTCAAACAACATCTGAAGGGCCAAATAATTTCCACTCCTTCTGATCCAACTACAGAAAGTACTTGAATCAGCTGCTAATTCAGAAGACGTGTAGTTGGGATGAGCCATTTGATTTATTTGATTTATAGCACAATTACTTGCATGCCTATTCAGAAGCAAGCCTCATTATGTTAAATGGGGCTTACTCATTGGTAAAACAGTTTAGAATTACAGCTTGCAATGCTCTGCCAGTGTCCCTGCAGCTTCCCTCAACTTGGTGCAGTTCATATCTTGTTGTTAACAGCATTCAAGTTGACCTTGACATATGGTGACCCTGTGAATGAGAGACTGCCAAGTTGTCCTATCCTCAATAGCCTTGCTCAGGTCTTGCAAACTCAAGTTCATGGCTTCCCTGATTGAGTCTATCTATCTAGAATGTGGTGGTACTGTTTTCATACCACCCTTCATTATACCAAGCATTATTTATTTATTTATTTCGACTTGTTCGTCACACCTCCAGTCCGGCTCGGGGCGACTTACACATGGTAAGAACACAGCAAAATACAGAGCACAATAAAGACAGATTAAAACAGTTAAACCAGTTAAAACAAAAGAGTTAAAAGGCAACAGGATTTACACCAAAATTCACCCATCCAAGAAGGTGTAACACCCAAAAGATACTCCCAAGCCTAAGGCAGGGATAATTAGCCAAATGCCTGTCTAAACAGGAGGGTTTTGCAAGCCTTCCTGAAGGCTAGCGAGTTGGTAAGTGCACGGACCTCGGGGGGGGGGCAGCATACCAAAGAGTTGGAGCTATTGCACTGAAGGCTCTCCTACGTGTCGAGGTTGGATGGAGGGTTTTGGTGTTTGGAACTGCGAGGAGGTTGAGGGACTCTGAACGCAGTGGTCTTGCGGGACAATATAGGGAGAGGCAGTCCCTTAGGTACACTGGCCCCAGACCATTCAAGGCCTTAAAGGTTAAAACCAGCACCTTGAAGGTGATCCGGTGTTCAATCGGGAGCCAGTGCAGTTCGCACAGGACAGGCGTCACATGGCAGGAAGATGGTAGACCTGCCAGCAGCCACGCTGCAGCGTTCTGCACCAGCTTTAGCTTCCGGATCACTGACAAGGGAAGGCCAATGTAGAGAGCATTACAGTAGTCCAATCTTGAGATGACTGTGGCTTGGACCACTGTGGCTAGGTCATGGCGGGACAGGTAGGGAGCCAGCTTCCTCGCCTGCCGAAGGTGGTGGAAAGCTACTCCACTGATGATGGAGATATGTTTCTCCATTGTCAGTTGAGAGTCTAACGTAACTCCGAGACTTTTAAGGGATGACGACGGACAAAGTGTCGCGCCGTCCAGGGTTGGAATCTGAATCTCACCCGTACCCGGACAACCCAGCCACAGGATCTCCGTCTTAGCCGGATTCACCTTAAACCTACTGGCTTGCAGCCATCTAGTAACGGCTTCAAGGCAGCGATGGAAATTATCGGGTGCGGAGTCGGGTCGACCCTCCATCCCCAGAATGAGCTGAGTGTCACCCGCATATTGGTGACACTCCAGCCCAAAGCTGCGTACCAACTGAGCAAGTGGTCAGACGTAGATGTTAAATAATAAAGGGGAGAGGATTGCCCCCTGAGGCACCCCACAAAGCAGGGGGGCACCCCCTGAGACAATCTCGCCCCTTCTCACTCGCTGTAACCAGTTCCGGAGGAAGGAGGACAGCCAATTAAGAACTGTCCCCCTCACTCCAGCCCCGGCAAGGCGTTGTGTCAAAAGATCGTAATTGACAGTATAAAACGCTGCTGTGAGGTCCAATAACACGAGCAGCGCCAATCCGCCTTGATCAAGTTGGCAACGCAGCTTGTCTGTGATGGCGACCAACACCGTCTCCGTCCCATGCCCTGAACGGAAGTCGGACTGGAAGGGGTCTAACCAAGTTGCATTATCTAGGTAGGAGTGCAACTGCTCCATTGCTGCCCTCTCAACCACCTTGCCCAGGAGCGACAGATTCTATACCGGACGGTAGTTGGAAGGGACCGATGGGTCTAAATTCAGTTTCTTCAGCAATGGAGTGACCACTGCCTCTTTCAGTCCGTCTGGAAACACTCCTTGCTCAAGGGAGGTGTTGGGTAGGAACCATCGTCAAAGACCTAATTACTCTGAACAATTGTGTTGGGCATGAGCTGGCGGACGCTATCAAAGCTGCATAGTAAGAATTTTTTGCAGCCTTGGTAGCTTGCTCATAAGCCGCCATAAAGAGCTTATAAACCTTCGTCACGGAGTCTCCTCCACATGCTCTCTAACCATCTCTTCTCCTGCTTCATCGATCTCAATTCCTTGGTAAACCAAGGTGATTGGTTACGGCGGGGTTGGAGAGGGCATCTAGGGGCGATCTTATCAAGAGTGTTGGATAGTCTAACGTTCCAGATGTTAACTTGCTCATCGAGTGAGACGCTGACAGACTCCAGATCCCTCAGAGCATTCAGGAACCTGGTTGGTTCCATAAGTCTCTTTGGGCGAACCCAAATCTGTTCGGCGCCCTTGCAAGGTGGGGGAGCCTGCTCAATCCGGATCCTCAAGGCACAGTGATCCGACCATGGCACCTCGATGGTAGAGGCTAGAGTCACTTGGACGCCTGCACTGAAGACAAGATCCAAGGTATGACCTGCCTGATGGGTGGGCCCTGAATCACAGAGCGAGAGGCCTAGAGTTGCCATGGTAGACACTAGGTCCACTGCTGCAGGTGACGATGTGGCTGTGTCGGCGTGGACATTGAAGTCCCCCAGAACAATAAGCCTGGGAAACCTCAATGCCCAGTCCGACACAGTCTCAAGCAGCAGGGATAGACTCTCTGCTGGTGCGCTAGGCACTCTGTACACCAGCAGGAAGGCTATACTCTCTTGGGCGTCACACACCAAACCAGCAGATTCAATCCCTGGCACATTCAGCGCAGGCACCGCCTTGAGGGATAACATATCATTGTCTTTCCTAATGACTTCTCACGATATGGCCAAAATACAACAGTCTCAGTTTAATAGTCAGGAGCCCCCAGTGACGCAATGGGTTAAACTGTTGTTTTGTCAGGACTGCTAACTGAAAGGTTGATGATTCATATCCACGGAGCAGGGTGAGCTCCCGTCTGTCTGCTCCAGCTTCTCATGCAGGGACATGAGAGAAGCCCCCCACAGGATGGTAAAACATCCAGGTGTCCCCTGGGCAAGATGCAGATGGCCAGTTCTCTCACACTAGAAGCAATGCACAGTTTCTCAAGTCGCTCCTGACATGAAAAAAAGTTTAGTCTTCCTAGCTTCCAGGGAGAGTTCTGATAATTCCTTTGTATTTTTTTAGCAGTACACAGTATCTACAGAAATCTTCTCAGCATCACATTTCAATGGATGGTGATATCAGTCTTTTTCACTGTCCAGTTGTCATACCTATACATAGAAAGGGGAAATACAATGGTTTAGACCATCATAACTAGTATTCAATTAATATCTTTACAGTTTGCATCTTGTCTAATTATTTCACAGCTGCTCTTTCAAGTCATGGTCTTCTTTTGATGTCATAATGACAATCTCCATTCCCATTGATGATTGAGCCAAGGTATGAAAAATATCCTACTGTTGCAATGTCTTTATCATCTACTATAAAGTTATGTAAATTATCTGTAGTCATTCTTTTTGTTTTTCAATGTTCACCATAGGCCAATCTCTGCATTTTCTGCCCTGATTTTCTTCACTTCTGCATATGTGCATACAAGGATACACTGTGCGGTGTTTCTCATCTTTCTCTATCCATGTGTCTCACAGTACAGTCAAGTTAGAACAGTACAGTGGGGCTGGCCAAAAGAAACAATTTGAAATGTAAACATGAAAGTGTTTAGACATAAGAATATTTTCCAGTGTTTCAGCTGTTAAAATAATTAATCCTGGCAAGTAGATTAAAAACAGTCTAAGAACATAAACACAACATCTCCACACAAGTAAGAATTAAATGCCTCCTGATTTAATAGAAGCATCTTCTTATATTTTTTAATGTTCACTCATCACAGAGCAGCAGTTGTTTAGCTGTGGCTACAAAGGAATTGTGGTGCCGTTTGACTCCTGCTGTTACATTGATCTCTATTACGACACACAGCTAGACATCATACTTAACTTTTTGGATTGGGTGTCTTTGTAAGGATCCAAGTTTGCCTTTCCCAATTCTTCTAATATTTGATGGCTTTAGTACACTCAGGAATTGAATTTTGTCTCTTTTGTGGGAATTCTATACAAATGGCATAAAGCATAAGAAAGATTCTTGGTCATTAGCCACTTAAATTTACTGCCCAAGGGCAAACCATTTAAGAATTGGGGAGCAGTTTCAGAAGCAGTATGTGATACAACATGGATACAAATATTGGCCCTCCAGATACATATTTGCGACTTTAGCTCCCAGAATTCCTGTTCACTGGCCATATTGGCCAGAACCAAGGGTTGAAATCCCCTGCCCTATGTCAACCCCAGAGTCTAGGAATATGGAAGCCATTGGATATGACAATTTACTTGTTGTTCCCAGACTCTGGAATTCCCTGCCAAAACAGATAATTTTCTCTCTGTGAGTGTTTTTTCACCAGTTTTTGGTATCAGGTAGTCTGTGGGTTCATGTGATTATCTACTTATTTTATTGCTTTTTAAACTTGTCTTGAATGTTTTTAATTGTATGTTTAGTTAAGATTTTGTTTTTAGTGTATATTCTATTATTTTTAAACATCCTGAAAATGCATTTAGGAGGGAAAGGTGAAGTATAAATTGACTAATAATTTAAAAAGGGCTGGATTAACTGAATTGTGCTTTCTCACTGTAGGGTAGTACTATATAATGGCTTGGCAGCAATTGAGAAACACTTCATGTTGAGCTTCCTTGCTTGCAGTTTTTTGTTTGAAACGACATGTGTTCTGGCCTTCCTAATTTAACCCTCAGAATCAAGTTTATGATTCAAAACATGAACATGAATCCAAAAACAAGGCTATAAAAACATGAATCAAAACACCCAGGATCTTAGACTAAAACTATGAACTGAAAGAGGACTTGATATCCTACTATGCAGCGTTGCCTGATCTGAATTCTCAAGGAAACACCTCTTTGATTAAAGGACTGCAAAGCATTATTTATTTATTTACTTCACTTGTATATCGCTTTTCTCACCCCAGCAGGGGACTCAAAGTGGTTTCCAACATAATTATGGCAAAATTTAATACCTCACATACAGAAACCTAACATAATGATACAATTATCAATTAAATCATAAAACACAACATCATTAAACATTAAAACATCAAGTCATTTCTTTGACCTTGGCAATCTGGCTTGCGATACTTTTTCTGTTCTGCCTTTTCACAGAGCCTTTTTGATTTCCGGAGCTTGATGGTGTTCTATGTTCTATGATCTTTCAAGCTTGTTATGCCGGTCTAACACAGCTGCTCTCTCAGGTCAGCTAGCTTGGCCTTTCAGGTCTTTGCAGAGTTGCTAAGCTACTTGTAGGTGAGAGGTTGTTTCTCTGTCTGCTGGTCCCTGAAACAGTTTCATTTTCAAGCCCCATCTCACAGACAGAATCTTGATCTAAAATCCCCTCATTTCCCTCATTGAAAGAACCATCCACCACTCTCCCAGGCTCTGGAATCCCAGTTCTCTAATCTTCATCTGTCGGAATCACAATAGTACTGAGCCGGGGCTCTATGATGTATGGTACTATGCCATCTGCACTGGCAATCCTTGTCTGGTTGTAATCTTTAAAGTTTGTAATGATTAAAGCTTTAACTTGTCATCAAAAGTTGTGCTTGCTCTCATATATGCATACCCATATGCTAGTGTTTTGTCCAATATCCTATTCCAAGTATCCTTGTCAAATAAGGCAAGCAAATAGTCACAAGAGGGAGGGACTTATCAGTTGTGGCTCCCAATCTGGAAATGCCCTCTCCAAAGATCTGTGCCACAATCCTTTGGTGTAAGATTTTGGTTTTTTAAAATTCTCTCAGACATTTTAAGAATTGTGGTTATTTATAACTTTTGATTTTACTTAGCTTCTCTTTTTCTTCTATTTTTATTATGGTTTTATATGCTGCTTTAAAATAAACAACTCAACTCTTCTTGGTGTCATAACATGCCACCTTCTAGACACAGTTTTACTGTTTATATTTAATATTTTAATGGTAGTGAGCTTTAAAAATATATTTAGTGTAATTTCCACTATGTGAAATGCTTTCCCATTAGAACTTTGACATGCATCAACTTTTCTTAATTTTAATGCATGTTAAAAACATATTATATGAGCACATCTCCCCTACTTAGTTCAAATTGATATCTCTTTCATAAATCTCAAAAAGAATGTATGTTAATTTCTGTAATTAATGTATATTCTTTACTATGCCCATTCTATATTTTATTGATATGCACTGCTTTAAATTTTTTCAGGTATAAACAGTGTGTAAATATTTGCAAATAGATAAACAGCATACTGTTCAGGCAATCTTGATTGTTGGTCAGTTAGAGGCCAAAATCAAATTGAAAACTGGCAGGGTGGAAAGACATGCTGGCATATTTCTGCCAAAATATGTTTAGAACTGGGGAAGCAGAACATGCCATTGCAGAAGCACAGCATCTGCTTATGCAATGAGGAAGTGGGCCTTTGTGTGCAAGCACTGGGAAAATCAAACTGTTCGTAGCACAAGCAGTTCATCCCAATGAAATCCTGGCCTAAATGAACACATAATAAATACTGTAGGTGTGAACCCACTCTGATATGCATGGGATGGGAAATGAAGATTTATGACTTAGGCCATGAATTAGGAAAACTTCTTCAGTGGAATCTGGGCCTAATCTGAATAAAGGATGAGTTCCATAACCAGTGATCTTACCAAGGGATCCTCTAATAATGCCAGGAATTATTAGATTATAGGTTGAGTATTCCAAAATGCTTGGGGCAAGAAGTGTTTTGGATTTTGATTATTTCCTCATATTTTAGAATACTTGTATACATGTATTTGTATGTTTTTATCTTCTTATTATATTGTATTTATTGAGGCATTAAATCATTGCCATTGTTAGCTGCTCAGAGTCCCCCTGAGGGGGTGAGAAGAGCGGGGTAAAAATGATGTAAATATTAAATAAAATAATAAATACTGTACATACTAATCTTGGAAATGGGACACAAGTATAAATGCAAAATTCATTTACGCTTCATATATACAACATAAACATAGCTTGAAGACAATTATAAACAATATTTCAAGAAATAACGTTGTGCATGAAACAAAGTGCATATACATTGAAAGAACAGAAAGTGGAGGTTTCATTGTCTCAGTCACCCACATGGACAATTTTAGATTTTGGAGTATTTTAGGTTTAGGGAAGCTCAGCCTGTATTATGTTCCTAAATTGCATATATTATAGCTAGTGTTCCCACTTTTGCATCCAGTCTCATCATAAATATACTAGGACTTTGCATTCTACTAGAGTTGTGGTTATTTGTTGTGTGGGTTGAGATTGGTTCCTTCCGTGTTTTCCCCCATGCAAGCAGGATGCCTAGAGGAATAGGAAGAATTAAATGAATGGATCCTGATGCAGGAAGCTCCCTTAGTTGATACCAGATCTTAAGAGATTTTTTAAAACCCATACATCTTGCCCTGGGTTTCAAAAGCCCTACTCAGTCCCAGGAATTCATGGGGAATAAACTTGGAAAAATCTGGTTCATAAAGCAATAGCCTTTGCTGCTTTTCACCAGTCTGGATGAGCTCCAGCTCCAATGATGTGAGGAATCAATATTTATTTATTTATTTCTTCGATTTCTACACCGCCACTCCTGGAGGCTTGGGGCAGTTTACAGAAGAATTTAATATAAAAACAATACCAGATAAAACAAAGAGGTTAAAATTCCAATTTCACACAAAGGCCTGCTTGAATAAATGCATCTTGCATGCTCTGGGGAAAGTGCCCAAGTTTTGCAGAGCCCGTGTTTCGGGCGGCAGAGCGTTCCATAGTACCGGGGCAATGATGGAAAAGGTCCTTCGCCGCGTTGTTGTCAGGCAGAAGGATTTCAAACTGGGGGTGTCTAGGAGGTTCTGGTCCTCTGACCGTAGTGATCTCGGGGGGTTGTATGGCAATTCTTTAGGTACACTGATCACAGGTATAAGCATTTCCTGGGCCTTTTGATCAGGTATGCAATTGGTTCACAGGACGGGATCAATCTTTAATATATAGTCAAATGGCTTCAAAATTATGGTCAGAGTGTTCCTTTTATTCTAACAGCCATAAGATAATACACAAGTCACCAGATCTATGCATTACACTGTTCTAGCATCATCTCACCCTGTTGGTTGTACCTTTGTTTGTACAGATGAATGGTTTAATTTGCAGTATTGTTAGCACAAGGGATTTTGTGATGTCCAGTTAATTCTTTTCAGTTCAAATAATAATTCATGGGATTAGTCAGAATTAAACTATTTCCAAACTGTATTACAGTGACTCCACTTATTGATACAAATTAGAAAGCAAATAATGGGATGAATACATATATTTCTCTTTGAACAAAGAAAAGCTCAGTGAAGAATGAGTCAATATGCAGACTCACAGAGCTTGGATGACTCTGTTTTCCCAGAATTTTCCAGTGACTGCTGACTGAGTTGTAGTTCAGAAAAGTTAACATTTGCAAGCTCTGGATGCACACTTCAGCATAGTAAAGGGGCTCAAGGACATACTGAAACCTGCCAGAGTTCTAGCTTGCTTTTCAGGATGTAACTAGCATCAATGCATATTTGGAAAATAGTGTTGTTATTTTGTGAATTCTTAAGTTTAACACCTGCCAAGTGATACAATGTGTATAGTAAATTTGAGCACTGAACTACATAGAACTGGGTTTGATTCCATGCTCAGCCATAGAAACTAACTGGGTGACTTAAGCAAGTCATACTCTCAGTCTCTGAGGAAGACAAAAGTCTTCTGAATAATGCTAGTCAAAAAAACTTCATATGTTTGCCTTTGGGTCATAAGTCAGAAAAAACTTAAAGACACATAATGACACAATAGGTAAGTAGATAGTATTAACAAAGGTGGGATGCCTATAACATAACTCCTAGGGATGATACATTAGAACATATTTAAAGAAGGCGTGCTTTGATTGTGCTTTTCCTGCATGGCAGGGAGTTAGACTAGATAGCCCATGTGGTCCCTTCCAGCTCTATTCTCCTATTCTTCTATGATTCTATGATTTTAAGGATAAAATACATTGTTTAGGGTTGAAGGAAACCTAGGGTTGCCACTTTTTGATATAAGAAATAAGGAACATTTCCCTAAAAATGCGGGATTTTTCACAAAAATAAAAACTTCAAAATCAAACTTTAGGTATAAATAGTTTTATTAACAGAATAAGATCATGATGGAAATTCATGATTGAAACTTACTTACACCCTCTTAACAGTACATAGTATGTTTCTGCATGTTTTGTCATACCTAATGCATTGTACTGTATGTACTACATACACTACTACTACTACTAATAATTATAATAGCTTTATAATAGCAGTACAATGTATTAGGTATGACAAAATATGCAGAAAAAACATGCGCACACACACACCTTTGTTTAGTATTTAACAACATGGCAAATGCATATAGGCATTAATATAAAAATAAATAACCCACAATGAAATGAAGCGGGCCATCTCCCTCTCCCCAGTTGGTCTCCTCCTCCTCCTCTTGGCCTCCCGCTGGATGACTAAGCCTCCACAGTGGAGTGCTGCTTTGCCACTACTGGAGCTGAGGCTGGCGATGGGCGGAGAGGGAGGCTCCGTGTCCACCAGCGGGACAGGTCTGAGCAGAGCCCCGTGGTGCCCTTCCCGGGTGGGAGGAGAAGGAGCCTCCCACCGGGAGTAGCGGCGAAGAGAGGAGAGGAGGAGGAGAGCCAGAAGAGGTGCCGTGGAGGCTTGAGTCCATGTCAGGCCCACACAGCACCTTGCAGGCCTTATACTGCTGCCAGAGCAAGGGCTACCCCAGCGTCGAGGTCAGGGACCTCAGCAGCTCCTTCCGCAATGGACTTGCCTTCTGCGCCATCCTCCACTAGCACCGGCCTGACTTGCTGTGAGTTCAACTGCCGCCTCCTCGCCTCCTGCTGCCACTTGTCCTGTCCTGTCAATATGGGACAGGAGCTGAAAATACGGGACACGAAATTCAGAGCAAAAATAGGGACATCCCGTATTATACGGGACAGGTGGCAACCCTAAGGACACCCTACTACATCAGGGCTTTTATCAACGCAGGACACTGGAGCAGAAGTCTACAGTTTTATGCAAGAGAATGGGCAAAACCTGCCCCATCCACACAACATTTGCACAGCCAATAGAACCCATGCATTCAGTATCCACAAGTTGGAAGTTCCCCCAATCTGCCCCCGTTGTTGCCCCAAGGCACTCTGCCTCTTCCCCCATCTTGTCTCTGCTTTTTTCTTCTCTCCGTTCTCCCCTCCCATGCCTGGGGAAAGCCCGGAAAGCGGCCGCTCGCAATCAGTGGCCTGGCCCCAGCTGGGACCTGAAGTTCACCCAAGGACACTGGTTATGGACTCCTCTTGCTGCTATTCTCACTGCTTTGCACCCCAAGCCCCAAAGGCTCTGCAGTTCACCCAAGGACAGTAATTACATCAAGGAGAACTACAACTCCCAAAGGAAGGCAGCACTGCGTTGCCTGTTTTAAAGATCATAACTCTGGGAGCAAGAACTGTATGGGAAAATCTGGGAAATTGCTGGGGATCTCCCTGTATGTACAGTGTGGCTTCATAAGTTTTCCCTTTGACCCCTTGTAACCCCTTCCCTTCCCCCTCTTTCCCATGTAGAGAAAGATTGCCTGTATTTTCGCTATTGTGTCAGCTGAGAGGAAGTAACTGGATTCCCATCCTAAACCTTTTATGGATCATCATTGTTCTCATTGCATGAGCTTTACTGATGGAAATCTTGTTTTGGATCACCCAGGCTCTTGTCTTGGGCCCACATTCCATCAGCCTGAAGGAAGTATTAATCATCGGAGTTTAGTCCAATTAATTCATCCTCTGGGACCTGGACATGAAATATTTGCTCACACAGCGGGAGCCACAGCTGGCCTCGGAACCCAGATTGTGTCCCAAAATAGACCCTTGGTCACACAAAGGCTTGAGTGAGTTTCTGTCGTCAAGTCTCTTCCTCCTTTCCCATTCATCCTCAAGTCCACTAATCCTACCACTCCCAGGTGTCATTTAAGGTCGTTTACCTAGCTAGGACTCTTTTGTTTTACTCATATGCCAATATTGACAGCCATTTCCGTCTGAGCTTCCCTTCCTGGAAATCCATATATGGCCACAGACTCCTGATTGGCTGGGGTGGCGAATGGGAGTAAGCGCCCGAAGGGCTCCCAGAGCCGGTCAACACCCCATCCATCAGCTGATCTCTACGTTCCGACCAATCATCGACGGAGCCGGCCCAGAAGGGGGCAGGCGGGAATTTCAATTGTTTTGACAGTTCTGTAACCTTTAAAAACCAATGTTTTGAATGTATATGCATGCGTTCTTTGCGGGAATCAGGGTATTGCGGTTCGCATCCTCTCAGCTGAGCAGAATAAACAATTTCGTGGCATCTACCTAACAGATTGGTGAGCATAATTGGGTCCAAGGGAGGCGGGTAGACTACGAGGGCCTAACCGCTCCTGGCTCGCCAGGTTAACTGAACCCTCGCGGGCTCTGCTCCGTGGTCGGTCCACGGGGCTTGTCCGGTTGTCAGAGCAGCCGGTCCGGGGAAGTGACGGCTGTTCGATAACAAACCAACCAATTACATGCTGCTGAAACAGGGAAGAAAATTGGATACTCACATGAAGGTGTTTTGTAACATCTAAATCCAGTTAAATATTTTGGAATCTGAGGCAGAAACATCCACAAATGCATTGTGATATTAATAAAACAGAAAATCCCATAAATTCTTTAACCTGTTAAAAAGGAAACTACAAGTTTTGCTTCTCATAATGTTCACCTGACTGGTGTGGATGTTTCCTTCTGCCTAAATGTAGGGCTGGTCCTGAAAGTTGGTTTGCAATATTATGATATAAATAAAGCTAACCCCTTGCTGTCTAAAAGAGTGGTGTGTAAATGGTGATCCTCCAAATGTTATTGGACTGCCATTGGCTTCTTAAGGTGATGGTAAGCAACCCTAAAACTTCATGTCCAACCATCTAATCTAAGCGACCAAATTCTTAAATCTGAAATGACCTAACAGAAACATTGTACTGCAGAAATTCTAGTTCCCCTTAGCTTTGTGGCAACCAAACCTTATTTCTTCATGACTGATTGCTTAGGAAGATAACTAATAGATTGGTCCTTTTAGAGGAATTTCTATTCAGAAGCCAATTTCTATGAGAAATAAAGGTGAAAGCCATGAGAGTAATTGGATGGAAAGGTAGCTCACTGTTAATTCCCAACCTACTATGAAGTGGAGTACTTGGGAGTTACACATCATCCGCCTCAATCCTAAACATATTTGCAATTGCTTAACTTGCTGTTGCACTTATTTTTCTGTCTTCAGAGCACTATGGAATGAGAAGTCTATTAAACAGAAACCATCTCATCCTTTCTACACAATAGAGCCAATATTTAATAAGTCTGCTTTAAGAGATTACTTTCCATTTTGTATCCCAGAGAAAGTATGACATCAGATTTCATGGTTTTATCCTGTTCTACTACGTGTTCTCCAGTTGCCTTAGAAACATAGTTGCTATGGATTACACAGTGGGAGTTGTAAGGGTCAACAAAGATCAGAGCCCTGTCATTCTTCATTCAAAGGCAATTGTCCCTGAAAAATGTAACTTACTTCAATATTTAAGAGCCAGGCACTGATATTAAGCCAAAATGAAACTTCTGTTAAAAACCCATAATTAACCTTGTCTTCAGCTCTAGGTCATACATTAATAGCAATTTCATAAAGTGGACATTCCTCTGTCTTTCATTCTGGAAGGCCCAGATAGGCTTTAAATAACATGTCTCTTGGAAAAATACATGGATAATTGTTGCAATTTATTTTATGTCATTATCTGAGCCCTCGAGACCTCACATTCCCAGCTCCTCTCCCGGAGGTAATTGCATACGTCTTGGGAATGTGTGAAATGGTGTTAATATTCAGCACACCGGGGCTTTTTCAAAGGACCCGCGCAGCCCACAATGGTGCCCTGTGTTGATAGATTTGTGCAGACTTTGTTTTTGCTTAAGCGCCAACAGCTGAAGAGATGACATTTCCCCCCCACAGGCCAGCAGCAGATGATGATGGGCCCCTGAATGTTTAGCACTTTTCTTGTTTTAGTTAAGCTAATGGAATCTGTTCCTTCAAAAATCACGCTGTTTGATACATATATAATCAAAAACACCCTTTTAAGATTCCATTTTCATGAGAGCTTGATCTACATAATTTCTCTTAAATTATTTTATTTTCTGACCGGATGACAAAAACTTGCAACTCAGGAATGGAACAGAAGCATAGGATAAATTGAGATGAGAGAACTGTGGCATTTCAAGTGTTAAATCAAATGTCTTTATGTTCTGTTATTCATCATTCACACAATGCCTCTCTTGTTCCAATCATTCCAACTTATATTTCCAGCACTGTTTTCATTGTAGAATAATTCAGTAAATGTAATCTGCAGTGATTTGGTGTGATGCTTTTCTGTAGTGTGTTTTTAAAGCCTGTGTGGAGTCACTTCCATAATGAGAATGCTATTTCTGGTGTTTTTATGATTGCAAAAGTGTAGGTGTGTCCTCGTAACTTGACTCTTCGGTCTCTTTTTCCCCCAAGCTTCCCCGGCTTTCATCAAATGGATTTTCAACTTTCTTAAAGGACTCCTTAAAAGATTACAAGAAACAGCAGCAACTGAAAGAAATCAGAGAGTCCTATTTCCTTCCAGGATCATGACATGACAATAAGGCATCAGACCATCTGGAAAACATAATTATTGAACAAAGTATGATGCTACAGTATTTTTTTGTGTTGTTCAAACTTTCTTATTTTGAAGTATTCAACTGTACAGATTAGTGTAGGACATTAAGCAGTACTTTCCATTACAGTACATTCAACCAACCAACCCCAAAGGAAGTTTTCACATTATGTTTCATATGTATGGTTAAAGGGGGCAGATAGAAGCATAATGTGAAATAAGTATCATCTGGATGTATCACTAAAGCGAGATATGTATTCATGCATATTGAGACTGAATGAGAGTTGCTGGATCTATAGTCTTCATGGGACAGGAAGGAGGCAGGGTACAAATGTTCCTCTTTTGGTGGGCTGACTTTCAGGAAATAAGAAAGGGTTGGGTGTGAATATCAAAATCATCTGGTAGAGCAGCAGCTTGCTATAATTCACAAGGCTGAATTGATTGATTGCTCTTGCAATCTTGGGTATTTTACTCTTTCTTTCCAAGTCATGGTGGTGCAATGTTTTATAATAATTTTTATTGTTAACTAGCTGTACCCAGCCTTGCATTGCTGTGGTTCAGTCTGGTTCAATGGGAAGGAAAGGATAGAGAAAGAGGAAGTTTCAGATATATGTGTTTTCACAATGCTTGTGGGTAGGTAATATTTAAGGTGGTGCTATTGTCTGTGGAGATATGGAGATTGTGTGGTTTGGCAACTCTGGAACATGGAACACATTACTATTTATGTGATAAGCTATCCATGCCCTGATGCAAACCATAGAATTCTAAATATTGTCTGAGTGTAAACATAGTTAGATGGATTGATGTATATAGATCTCTTTCTTTATCTGCTCTCCCTTTGGGGACAATAACATTTTCCTATTGGGAGAGGCCATAGGGCCCTCCCAGGGAGTACCACAGTGCCTCTTCCTCCCTATTATTGAAAATCTGGCAACCAGTATTTAAAAAACTCTAAAATCAGTACACTAAATAAAGAACAACACTCAGAAAACAGAGGAATCCCAGAGATGAAACAATCAGGGCCAGGTAACACCTCTTAACCATGGATTCCCCAAGCCAGGCTTTGAAACTGTAAGGCTATTAAATGGTACTTAAGCTGGCCAATTGGAACATTCACACTTGGCTCAAGTAGAAAAATGTTCTTTCTCCCAACCTGATCCTTTCACAGATATATAAAGAGAAACCTCCCACAGGATGGTAAAACATCCAGGCGTCCCCTGGGTAACATCCTTGCAGACGGCCAATTCTCTCACACCAGGAGTGACTAGCAGTTTCTCAAGTCACTTCTGACATGGGAAAAATACAGTAAACATCTAATAGTAATATAATAATATAAAGTGGTGTAGGATGTCCCATAATAACAATTTTTTGCAGCTTAATAAATCTTTTTCACTGTTTTTCATTATGGAACCCTAGGAAATAATTACATTTATAAATCTAGGAGCAAAATTCATTCAATAATAATGTAATACAGTTATAATAATATAATAAGTAGTGATATCTCCCACTCTCCTTGGTGAGGCTCATGAAAACGATTTTCACTCACTATATCCCTCCTTTCTGTGGCTAGGCCACAGAGCCTCGGCTTTGTGTAACTTGCCAAGCCGAACTGAGTGGCGAGGAGGTAGGCCTAGTCATCCTTTGTGGCTCGAGCACATGCCGGTTCCTAAAGTGAGGAGACTGCTTGGCCGTTGCTTGCGCGATTGCTAAGAGGAGTTGCCTTCTGCAATGACAGTTGCTAAGGGAGGAGACTGCTTGCAGGAGCCATCTGCTACGATAGTAGCTAAGGGAGGAGGAGCCTGATTGGACATTGCTAATGGTAATGGTTTTACCTGTTTCAGGTCCAACTGGGTTGTGATAGTAGGTGTGTGAATACATTAAAACACTCTCCAGTTTGATTGCTACATTGTGTCCAAATTTCATAGCAATCCATGAAGTAGTTTGGGAAATATGAGGTCCCTCAGAAATGGACATTACCTTTTTACTTATATAGATTACGTTTACTTGTGTTTTGCTTTATCTTGATTTGATGTCCTATTATTTGTTTATTTTATTTTTATATCTTGTATTGTATTTATTCATGTTGTGAGCTGCCCCAAGTCCCTTGTGGAGATGGGGTGGGGCATAAAGTTAATAATAATAATAATATCCTCTGCTCTGCAACTTTTGGCTAAGAGCAAGTTGGCTAGAGAAAGAACAATGCTCCCATTTCATTTTGCTCTAGGGCAGTGGTTCTCATCCTGTGGGTTGCCAGGTGCTTTGGCCTGCAGTCTCAGAAAACCCAGCCAGTTTACCAGGTGTTAGGATTTCTGGGAGCTGAAGGCCAAAACATCTGGGGACCCACAGGTTAAGAACCACTGCCCTAGGGAACAGGCTGTTTAACTAAGATGTCTTAATTTCCAAATAGGGACACATGTTCCCCTTCTCTCCCCCCCCCCTCTGGGTGAGTGTGTGTGAATGCTAAATTGAGCAACTCCAGTTGGTGCTTAATTAGTAACGCTGAATGACATCACCACAGACAGTTACTACAGCTCTGATTTTGGCTCACGAACCTCAAGGCCTGGGATGATTCTGAACTTGTAGCCCTATGTGTTGTTAAAAATCTGATGGCTCACTTTGAAATATGCTAGTATTCGTTTATTCCGTAAAGTTGCAGTGGCCACTTCCATACTAATTGCTTGGCTACTGGGATGGAGGTGGATAGTAGAGAAAAGGAAATAACAATAGATAACGGTTAGTTTAGGAATTGTTTCAAGGAGACAGGATGGAAGGAGATGGAATAACATCACCCCCTTAAAACTGGGTGAAAATGATTCACTGGATCAACAATCCAAATGACTTGCAGTAGTTCTGTGAGTATTCTGAGATCATGGATCATCAATAGTCTGGATGTGTAATAAATGATGGAACAGGTTAAAGTAATATAAACATATATGAGACCAAAAAAAAAGGTTCAGAAAGGTGTTAGTGGAATGCTTCAAAGATAGCCATTTGATTTCCCCCAAAATTTCATGGAAACTTTAATATGATTTGTCTTTCTTCCTGTTTTATTGTGCGGACTGTGGATCATGATTACATCGGCAATCATGATGACCATGATGATGAGGCTATTTATTTTTTAGCATTTGGTCTGGATAAAAAAATATTGTGCTATTGTGATATTAAGTTATGAGGACTGCCTTAAGTGTAATGACATCAAATCTAGCTGAACTAAACAAAGTTTTGATTTTGTTACTGCAGTACTTCATCTTTAAATTGAAAGGTCACCAAAAGGTTCAGTTCATGTCAATGGGAACAGCTGAACACTATTTTTTTTAAAAAAGAGACTACTACTACAACTACTAATGTAACATTTATCTTGGTTTTTCCCAATAATCTAAAAAAAGAGAAAACCTACACAATGCACTGTTTCTTAAAAAAAATAAAATCATAACAGCACACAAGATTGCCAAATCTAAGAAAGTAAAAATACTTCTAGAGATCTATAAAGATTGAGCATCTATTCACAAAGTTAAGTGCTTCTGATGCAAATATTTTATGCACCATAGAGCTACATGGTTCTAAAATAAGAAATGGCCATTGTATTTTAATAGGATGTTAACATCTGGAACAAGGACTGCATTTTAATAATGTTTTTTTACTATGTTTTTTGCCTCTTATACTAAACTGAGGAAAAGGTTAAGCCTCTGCTTGTAAACATTTTAAACAGAGAAGCCATGCAGTTTTACACTTTTTGCCCATCATACAAAGCATATAACAATGAAGCAAATTAAATCCCATGGGTTTCTCATTCCCAGCATCTCTGCCTCAAACTTTGTCTCTGTGCCAACTTATCAACACCGTCTAATCATAATCACCACTGCTACATTTCTTTTTGCTCCACATCTGGTTGGGTCTAGTCATTTCAAACAAACACACAGCAGTTTCTGAAGAGAACAGCAAGTAAAAGCCAAGGAATATTCATGGTTATCTAGAGAAACATCTCTGTTTATGCACAGCCATCCTCCATCAGTTGAAATCCTCAAGTTGGGCTGTACTATGTACTGTTATCTTTCAAATTGAATCATTACTGGGAAGAGAGCAGCATCTCCCTAGCATCTAGAATATGCTCTGTCAGAAGAAAACACATGATTTGTCTTGAATTTCTGTAAGCCATTTGTTCAAGCAGATGTTGGGTGGTGAAAGTGGCAAAATCCAATTCTGTTGCTTTTCTGGGCTATAGTGTGATTTGATTTTGATGGCAGCTATTTTAGGTGGTTATCAGTGGGCTAGCTGCCAATTTTGAGGATGTCGTAGGCCACCTTCAGCTGTTACTGAAACAAGTAGAGTTTTATCTCTACTACCAGAAGTTTTGTGCATTTTAGACATTTTCTCACACATAACCCTACACCTATCTACATTTCTTTCTCAGGAATATGTGACACATTGGGTTGGAGCTGCTGTTCCCTTCATCTTGGGAGATGACAGTTCACAAGGCCTTTAGCCTCCTCTGCCAAAGAGTGCTGTTTCCTCCCCAAATTACAAATCCCAGGATTCCATAGCAACTGAGTCCTGGCAGTTAAAGTGGTGTCAAACTGCATTGATTCTATAATGTAAAACTAAACTTAGCTTTCCCAGCAATTCTCTGTAGTTGTGTTGTGGATTTTCATTAAAGTGCAGCACATAAAAGAAATAAACTTTAAGACCATAAGAAGACCCATGCCACATCATACAAAGAGTGTATCTTCTAGTCAGATTCAATCAGTAGCCTGTGAGAAGGCCACTCTATTGCAATTAATCTTCTGATTAGTTCCTGTTTAGTATATTTCATGGAAGAGTAAACAAGTCCATGACATGCCTCAGAAGAGTTAAGATTATTTTCAAATAATTTTACTTTACAGGGTCAAAATAACGTGTGGTCCAATAAGAATATGGTAATATTTATACATTCTGAAAATGAACAGTCAAAGCAGATTATATCTCCAGTAACCAAATATAATAAGAAATATTATGTTGAACCATTTGCTTAAGATAACTGGTAAAATAATGCAATCTGCAAACCCCCCCCCCCAATCATATTACTGTGTTTCTGAAAAAGGTTTCAAAGTGCTGCCCCGTTATTGGAACAATGCCATTGGCTACCAGTCTATTTCTGGGCACAGTTTATATAGCTGATTTTGACAAAGTACTATACAATGTGGGTTCAAGTTATTTGAATGATGGTATCTCGCTGTATGAACCCTTCAGAGCTCTTAAGACTGTTTGGAGAGGGCCTTTTCTCTGTCTCACCACCATCTCCTATATTCAGCTCCATCATCTGGAAAAAAAGATGAGACATAAATTATTATTATTAGTAGACATAACATGATTATTACTAGCAGTATTGAGAGGTATGCTGCAGACAAAGTGCCTGATCTCACACCCTCCCACTTCTGAGATATGAAAGCGAGGGTGCATGTGGCCATAACAATCCAGAGTGTGGTAAAGATGCCAAAGGTTATTAATGAGAACACCAGACACTGAAAATGTGGGACGTGTCTTGGGTTTACCTGAGGCATTCAAATGACACCTCTGGTAAACCAAAATTGATCCAGAGTAAATAGGGATTTCCCTGTTTACTCTGGATTAATTAGACACCTGGAAAGATCCAGCCTTTAATGTGGGCCTGTGGGGAGTGACACCTAGGATTGTGATCCTGTGGGTCAATCTCCACAGCAATCCCAGTTCTTTGGACTCCTGGAGCCCGAAGGAGTGGCATGACTCCCTCAACCTTCCATCCATTTACCCTCTAAACTTGAGGGGTATGGCTACATGCTCAGACCCCTCTGTTGAAAGCTCCTGGCTCATTCCCAAAGACCTCTCAGGTGCCTAGGCCCCCAGGGCATGTAAGACCGTTCTTTTCAGACGTGCCTTTAACTGAAACTAGGAAATTCAATCTGATTGCCGATCATTGTCTGTATGAATTTTATGAATTTTATGTAATTTTAATCATTTTACGCACACTGTTGTTTTTATGTATGTTGTGTAAACCGCCCTGAGCCTGCAGGGAGGAGCGGAATATAAAATCAAATAAATAAATAAATAAATAAATAAATAAATAAATAAATAAATGGCAGGTTGGGTGCTGGATCCATGCTCTCCTGGGTCAACCTCTGGTTATCCCAGGAGGGCATATGCCTCCGCCCACCCCAGGAAAGCACTGGGTTTGGGATCGGTGTGGGAACTAAATCCTGAGAGAAACTGAGATATAATATCCCAATTCCAGGGTCTAGCAATTTCTGGAAGGGCCCTTAGTCAACTGGGAATACCCTCTCCTCCCCTTCCAAGTTAAAGGAGTGCAAACTACTTTTGTACTACCAACTCAGTTTGCAGTGCTAAGGAAAAAGTGGAAAAGTGAGAGGAGGAGAGGTATATGGACAATTCAAAACATAAACAGTGGGACGACACAGGATAATAGCAATGGATGAGTAAAGCTTTATAAAAAGTACAGTATATGCTGCTGTTTTTTGTATGCTAGGAACCTGAAGAAATAAACACATTACTAGATGCTTATATGCACTCTTGGGCCCTATGGAATAAGGAAGTATGTTTTATCCTGAGATCAAATATGAAAACTAGCAATGAACAGCTATGTCACAGTGTTCCTGGAACTATGGCAGTGTGCCTGGCTTCATAGACAACCCACTCTCTCATATCATCAAGCATCATAGATCAATGGTTCTCAACCTGTGGGTCCCCAGATGTTTTGTCCTTCAACTCCCAGAAATCCTACTAGCTGGTAAACTGGCTGGGATTTCTGGGATTTCTAGGCCAAAACACCTGTGGACCCATATGTTGAGAACCACTGCCATTGACTTTGTATAAGTCCTGTACTAATACAGTTCGACCTTCATTCCACAGGAAAAATGTTCCAGGAGTTTGCATGGATCTCTCAAAATGCATGTAATCAGGAACCTGTTGTGCCTACCGGATTTTACCATCATCATGGTTGTGCTTACCGACCTTTAATATCATTGCCGACGATCCCACTTCACCCACTCACCCTATGATCACAAGCTGCTCCTCTACAATCTTTTGAGGCTTGGCAGGGCTCTGATTCCATCTGCCTCTCCTTCGTGATCTGGCTGTGAGTGGCCCATCCGGCTTAGGGAGTATTCTTGGCCAACGCGGAAGTGGACGACGCCCCCATTTAAAGGCCTCTCATCATTCGCCATCTTAGAGGTCTCCAAACATCCAGTCTTGCTTTACAGAACCATCCACCTCTCCCTGGTGTAACAAGGAAGGGCAACTCATTTGGACTGGTCATTGGGAACTGCATTGGAGAGGGCGGAGCTGAGATACTGGGGCAGGATATACACTACTGTGGCCTATTGATGCTGGCTGGTATTCCACAGGTCTTTTAGGAAGCAGTGGTCTGGGTCCCGGCCCAGGGAGACCCCCCCATTATATCAATGCTATAAGTTAAATCAAATAGTTTGACCACTACAAATGATTTGTTGCTGCTAACTATCTTGCTGCTATTATTGATTCTGCTGCTAAGCCTTTGTTTTAAATCTCCAAATCTGATCCCTGTTTTGCAATTTCACCCATTGCACTTATAGTTCAAAAACCTGCCCTGCACTCTATATAGTATATTGGATTCCCACAATTATCTATGCTGCTCTTAAATGCACTGCACTTTATATTTATATTAGCACTTTGTGCATTGACTAGAGATCAGGGCAGCCTGGAAGGATGTGGGGACTGCAGGGTGGGGGAAGGAGCAGAGTGGAGATCAATATCCAACAACATTGTTTTAAACCAAGATATATCACTTAATACATGACCTGTAGACAGGGGGTGTGGCTCCTTGACAGGGGACCCTCATTGAGGTGGTGACTGGGAGGGGGAGATGCGGGAAAGGGAAACCCAGATTATCAATTTGGCCAAAAAATTGGAATAGACCAAAAATGTTAATTTGACCTATAGATGGAAATTCTAAATTGCCAATTCGGCCAAAAATTGGTGGGAGAATTTATTTATTTACTATATTTCTATACCACCCCTCTCAGCCTGAAGTTGACTCGAGGCGGTTTACACATGGCAACCAGTGCCCACAATATAAAATATAAGTAAAAACAGTTGTATGCTAACAGATAAAAACAATAAACAATTAGCAATTAAAATCAAAAATACAGTTCCCAGTGTCTCATCATTAAAATAATTTTCCATTGCATCGTCATATCATTCTGTGATCACAATAAAGAACACGTATACATTTAAACCGGGCTCCTGACAAGGTTAAGCTGAGTACCCAGGATGGTGGTCTCTCTGGATTAAGAGTGGTGCTGTTTAATGCCAGGCCAATTAATGGTAAAACATCTATCATTCAGGATTTAATCCTTGAAGAACATGCTGACCTGGGATGTATAACAGAGACCTGGCTGGATGAAGCTGTGGGGGTTAATCTCTCCCATCTTTGCCCACCAGGTTATTCCGTACAGCACCAATAGAGATCTGGAGGGCAGGGAGGGGGTGTTGCAATAGCCTTTAAGGCAGGGCTGCCCAGGAAGTCGATCGTGATTGACAAGTCGATCCCAGGACCGAAGGAGGTTTATCCCAGCCGGATGGGGCACTTCTCAGAGGGGGCGGAGCCAGGCCCCGCCAAGCCCCGCCCCTTCCCCAGCTTTGGCACTCCCAGAAGCTGCTCCAGATTTGTGGAGGGCAGGGCCAAGCCAGCCTTGTGCTAGCTCTGCCACCACTGGCTTGGCATTGCCATCCTCAAGCCTGGAGAAGCTGCTGGGAGCTCCAAAGCCAGAGGGGAGGGGGCGGGGCTTGGTGTGGCCTGGTTCCCCCCCTGTGGCTTCTGCTCTACCAGCAGCTTCTCCAGGCTTGAGGATAGGTAGATCTTTCTGACTTGGTTTTAATATAAGTAGCTCGCATGCTGAAAAAGTGTGGGCACCCCTGCTATAAGGATTCCATCTCCCTGACTAGGTGCCCTATCCTGCAGTCTACCATGTTTGAATGTGTCGGCCTGAAGGTTGGTGACTGGGACAGGATAGGGATTCTGTTAGTGTACTGACCACCCCATGCACTACAGTCTCCCTACCTGAGCTAGCCGGAGTGGTCTCAGGCCTGGTGTTGGAGTTTCAATGTCTTATTGTGCTGGGGGACTTCAATATTAATGCCAAGACCACTCTGCCAGGGGCAGCTCAGGACTTCATGTCCACCATGGCAACCATGGGCCTGTCCCAATTAGTATTGGGTCCCACTCACAGTGCAGGACACATGGTGGATCTGGTTTTCTGTCAAGGATGGGAAGAAGGTGGCGGGGTGGAGGAGTTGACCATCACTCCATTGCCATGGACCGACGACCACCTGATCAGGTTTAGACTTATTGTGCCTTCCTACCTCCGCAGGGGTGGTGAACTCATTAGAATGGTCTGACCCAGGAGACTTATGGATCCAGATGGCTTCTTGACAGCTCTTGGGGATTTTTCCACCTCCTCGGTAAATGACCATGTCGAGGCTTTGGTCTCTCTTTGAGACAGGGAGATGACTAGGGCTATAGACACGACTGCTCCAGAATACCCCCTCTTGAGTAACTGAGCTAAACCATCCCCTTGGTTTACTGAGGAGCTGGCAGCGATGAAGCAAAATAAGAGGTGGCTAGAGTGTGTGTGGCGGTGGAAGTGTAGTGGGTCAGTCCAAGCACGTCTAGTTTGCAATTTCGAACTTTTAAGGATCTATGACACGGCGATAAAGGCTGCAAAAAAACAAAACAAAACCATATCTTGTGGCCAATATTGTGTCTGCTTAGAACCATCTAGCTGAGCTGTTCCAAGTTGTCAGAGGACTACTAAATCCGCCTCAGAGCGAGATCCCTGACAACTCGGCAGATCGCTGTGAAGCATTTGCTTGGTTCTTTGTGAACAACGTTGCACTGATCCATTCCGACTTTGATGTCACGTTAACAGCAGTCTCTGAGGATGTAACACAAGTATCTGCTTGTCTGGTTTTAATGGATTTTTTCAATTGGTTCAGCTCGAGGATGTGGACAAGATCCTTGGAGAGGCGAGGTCTACCATATGCCTCCTAGACCCCTGCCCTTCCTGGCTAATAAGAAAAGCCAGAGGGGGTTTGGCAGAGTGGGTTAAGGTGGTGGTTAATGCCTCCTTACAGGAGGGCAAGATTCCAGCCAGCCTTAAACAAGCTGTTATAAAACCGCTGTTGAAAAAACCATCATTGGACCCCACTCAATTAGTCAACTTTCGGCCCGTTTCCAATCTTCCCTACTTGGGCAAAGTCATGGAACATGTGGTGGCTTCACAACTCCAGGGGTTCTTGTTTGACACTGATCATCTAGATCCAGCACAGTCTGGCTTTAGGCCGGGACATGGTACTGAAACAGCCATGGTCACCTTAGTAGATGATCTATGCTGGGAGCTAGACGGGCGTGTGTGTCCCTGTTGGTTCTGCTGGGCCTCTCAGCAGCCTTTGATATGGTTGACCATGTTATCTGTCTGGGACGCCTCGCAGAGATGGGACTTGGAGGTATTGCTTTGCAGTGGCTCCGGTCCTTCCTGAACGGTCGGTCTCAGAAGGTGTTACTGGCTGACACCTGTTTTACTCCACAACCATTGTCTTGTGGAGTCCCTCGGGGTTCAGTACTGTCCCTGATGTTATTTAACATCTACATGGATCTGCTGGGGGAGATCATTCGGAGTTTCAGAGTACAGTGTTATCTGTATGCAGATGACGTTTAGATCTGTCACTCCTTCCCACCTGTCATTAAGGAGGCTGTCCAGACCTTAAACCGGTGCTTGGCTGCTTTGTCGGACTGGATGAGGGCTAGCAAATTGAAATTGAATCCAGACAAGACAGAGGTTTTCCTGGTCAGTTGAAAGGCTGAACATGGCATACGGTTACAGCCTGTGTTGGATGGGGTTACACTCCCCCTGAAGACACAGGTTCACAGCTTGGGAGTGTTCCTGGATTCATTGCTGAGCCTGGAGCCCCAGGTCTCAGCAGTGACCAGAGGAGCTTCTGCACAACTAAGACATGTGCGCCAGCTGCACCTGTACCTTGGGAGGTCTGACCTGGCCATGGTAGTCCACGCTCTGGTCACATCCCAAATAGATTACTGCAACATGCTCTACGTGGGGCTGCCTTTGAAGACTGTTCAGAAACTTCAGCTAGTACAAGGCTCAGCAGCCAGAGTACTAACTGGGGCAACATACAGGGAACATATCACCCCCCTGTTATGTCAGCTCCCCTGGCTGCCGGTCCATCTCCAAGCCCAATTTAAAGTTCTGGTTTTGACCTATAAAGTTCTCAATGGTTCTGGCCCAGCTTACTTGTCTGAACACATCCACCTCTACATCCCACCTCGAAATCTAAGATCATCCAGGGAGGTCCTGCTCTCACTCCCATCAACAGCTCAAATGCACCTGGCAGGGATGATTGCCAGGGCCTTCCTGGTGGTGGCTCCCCACCTATGGAACACACTCCCAACTGAGATAAGATCTGCCATCTCCCTCCTGGCTTTTCAAAAGAAATTAAAGGCATGGTTCTGGGACCAGGCTTTTGGTCAATAGATATGATGCAGCACTTTAAAGGGACATATTGCAATGATGTTACAACTAACAAGACTGGTTTACTGTTTTAATGTTGGCTTATGTATGGTTTTTAATTATGTATTGTTTTAATTATGATATGTTAACTTGTGATTTTATTATTGTAATTGCTTGTAATAGCCTCTTAACAGGGAACAATGTAAGCCGTCCTGAGTCCCCCTTTGGGGGTTGAGAAGTGATGGGATAGAAAATGCAGTAAATAAATAAATACATAAATAATAAACCTCATTGAACAAACAACTTTTAGAAGAAGCATACCATAGAGCTGCAATGGAGGACGTATAGAATGCTTTGAGAATACTTATCTAGACCTTGCTTGGTCTTCCAACACAACCCTGTAGTTAACTTCTGATGGACTCATACCATAGATTCTCCCGGAGAACCTAGAAAATACCTAGACATATTTTTTTTCAGGCAGAAGTAAATGAAATCATGGGTCCTGGTTCTGCAGCTACAGGAGCCATACTGTTCCCTTTTTAGATTGAATTGGAAAGCACACTGAATGAGACTCTTCATAACTTTATAGCAGAAACAAAAAAAATTAAAGTTTTTGTAAGGAAAAAAAAATACTTAAAATTACAATTTCAATCCTCAAAAAGTAATTTGCTATCATTATATTTGCAGGTTTTTTTTAAAGTAAATGTTTTCTTCACTTCCAAAAAAATGGGCAGAATGGTTAATTATTAACAGTGCTATTAACTATGACTGCATGCCAATTGTCATAAAAGAGTACTTCAAAGCATTTCCATCACTTGCATTGTGTTTGTCTATAAAACAAGCTGGGGTTTTTCAGTCACTACCCAGAATCACTCAATGACACCTGTCCCCCATCTCCTTTATCTTTCTTTCCCCTTTTCTCCTAGTGACTGTGGTGGCATTTCCTGAATGACAATGGGCCCCTAAAAAGAATGGTTGAACAAAGAGATCAAGAAGCTGTAACTCCAAGAAAGTTTTTTTTGAAAGGGCACAGGCTTCTACTTGTGGTTGGATACACTCACATATCCCCCACCAAACATATCTCCAGCAATAGCCCTTAAAACCAGTTCGGCCACAAAACAGGCGGACTATTTACTGCTTTCATAAACAATGCCCGAGCTCTTGTCCTTTGCCAGCTCACTGCTGAGTGAGATAAGCAGACCTCCTACTGCTGAATTATGATCTTGCTTTCAGGCATATGCCCCCAGGATCTATGGCAATCCCTCCAACAGCTTGAAAAATTGAAGTGCTTTAAAAGAAGAAGAGCTTGTCAGGGCTGTGACTGACAGGAGACAAAACGTTCCTGTTGCTCACATTTGAAGGGAGGACATTCCGTTTGAGTTTCAGGAAAGCCTTTTACTGAATGGTGTCCTTTTTTTGTAAGCGGTTATTTGGTAAGTAGCTATGGATAAAACAGTGGTAACCATTTATTCATTGCCAGTTTAATTACAGAAAAAGTCCTCTCACTGCACACATAAAAAAACTTTTTGTTTAAAAAGGAGCATGTGCCAAAATGCAGCATTATCATATATTGAAGGCAATTTTAATTTATAGCAGCAACATTGCTGAGCTGTTGGCAGTCCCAAGGTGGTCTCTTTAAATGTTGTGTTCTTCTCCTCAAGATATTCATAGACAACTTGGTTCAAAAAATGACAGCACAATATGGAAATTTAATTGGCTACTAAAAATATAGGTTACTGAACTTTCTTAAATCACATTCAAGGCTCAGTGATTTGTGCCAATTTATACAGCATCATTGCATGTTGCTACATTATGTTTCTTGTCATTTTCTTGTTGAAATGCTCTTCTGACTTTTCTTAAGAGAACACCCTGGATTATGACATGGACTACAACTTTAGATATTAAAGAATATCAGGTGCTGCAGGCTATATTTCAGAGGAAGGCAATGACAACCCATATAATTGCAAAAGTAAATCTTACAAATTTCATGGCATTGCCATCATGAAGGTCTACACTACTATACTGTACTCTACTCTACTCAGCTGTAATGTAATGTACTATACTATACTAATGTCCTAGACTTCTCACACCCTCCACAGATGTTTCCAGATGGGTTAAAACTAGTACTAAAATGATCTACTATCGAGAGATATTACAGAAATAATGGTGCTACAGCAGAATCAACTTATCACAAACACATTTTCTGTGGTGTGTATGGGAAGTGGGTGATCTTGCTCAAGGGAAACAAACACAACAATAACAACATTATAGTTGGCTACGGACCTTATCCCATAGGTAGGAGAGGAGTGAGGAAGCAGAGGAAAGCAGGGAAAGGCATCCTTAAGAGTGAGTACACAGCCTATGACACAAAGATTCGTCTTCAGGAATGGCCAGTCATCCCACAGTATTTATTTTATTTTTTTTATTTATTAGGCATGCTTCTATGCCGCCACTCCCGGAAGGCTCGGGGCGGCTCACAGGAGCCAAACAAGGCACAATAAAAACAATACAGTGATTAAAACAGCAAGTTAATTAAAAACAATATTTCCTGATCCTCTTCCAGCTTTCCTTCGCTTCCTGCCACTATCTTCAATCAGGAGTTGGGGAACACCTGACTCCTGAAAACGAACTCCTCTGACATTCGTTACATGCTGGTGAGATTAAGTGGTTGTGCATCATGGGAAGACCTCTGTGGGACTCAGTTTCTCCAGCATAAAATGATGGTCAGAAAATGGGCGGAAATTAAGAGTGGGATAAGGTTGTATGTTAGCACTTTCCTTCTAAAGAAAAAGCAATTAAGATTCTTAAGGAAACAGAAAAGTTGATGTGTAGATTGCAAAGTTGGAACTTATCTAGAGGTAAAATGTGGCAGGGGAACTGGTTGGACAAAACAATACTTCCACAACAGCTCATATAACTTGCTGCTGTTATTTGTCAACAATTTGACTTTGTCTGAGATCTATAAACAAGAGACCTCCAGGAGCCCAGGTCATCAAGTGCGCTGCTCAGGTCTTTCAATCTCAGAACCATGGCTGCTTTGATTGAATCCATCTTCTTTCCAATTGTCTTCCATTTTACAAATCATCCTTGTCTTTTTGCAGTGAGTCATGCCATCTCATCATATGTCTGTAGAACATCAGCCTCAGTTTAATCATCTTCACTTTATTGGTTCTATGACTTATTTGTTTCTTTAGCCTTTCACTGTTTCTCTAGAAGTCCTCTTCAGCACCGCATTTGAAATGATTGGGTTTTCTTCCTGTCAGCTTTCTTCATTGTCGGACTTTCACACTCATATACACAATTAGCACTAGCAGTCTAGATAGATTAAAAAACAGAATTGAAAAACATCTCTCTCAGTGGAAGGAGCCGGACATTTTCCTGGAAACTGGCTGGAAAAAACAGGCCAAAATCAACAAAAGCAAACATAGCACACATTTACTCTCATGTTCTGATGGCTTCCCCCTTGTCTTCCCATCTGTAAACATGGCTCAGTTTCTTGATAGGAGAATGGCTATAGGCAGCAGCATTTGCCAACTCTCTCCACACCACAGGAAGACTTCCAAGTTCCTTCATCCCTCCGCCACTTTATAATGGAGAACAAAAGCCAGGTGGGAGTATGAAAAGTTAATGCCTATAGCCAACAACATTGGCCAGAATTAAATAAGCTAAAATAATAGGTGCATATGTGGGTTTTGAATTCAAAATGCACTAAATGTGCCAAAATCCTCTTGGAGTAAGAGACTGACAATAACAAATGGAAAAGACTGGGAAGTACCATGGGGATATGTTTCAACCTTAATAATAAAAGGCATCAATAAAAATAAGGCAAATGAAAACTGCAAGATTGTAACCCAATTGGTCACTTTGGATGAGTTCTCACTTGGAAGTACGGTCAACTGATCTGGATCTGTGATTTACATTTATGTTTATCTACATGTAAGGTTCTAATTCTTTATATTCTCCGAGTGAACATTCTGAAAGTTAAAGGACCTCTTCACACAGTCCAGAGGACTGTGCAATTGCACCAGCAGTCGCTGGTAAAAGGGAAGATACGAGAGGTGCCTTCTGGTGCCCATCGCGCCCTCCTTCCCTCCCCCATCACATGGTGAGGAAGGAACAGGGTGTGTTAGCATCCTGTACCCATCAAATGGGAGGAAGGGGGAAATGTGCAGCAATGTATGTTGCCCCAACATCCTTTCCCTCATTATATGGGTAAAGGAGGAGGAAAGTGTGGGTAGCTCCACTGGAGTCACTTAAAACACTCTTTCCTCCCCATAGTGGAGGAGAAAGCTTCTTCCCACACTTCCTCTCCATTTTGCGAGGAATGTGGGCAGGGCCTGCCAAATGTCATCTGATGGCACTCGGCAGTCCCCATCCAGGCTGTGAAAAAAGCAGCAAAACAGAGCTATTTAGCTCCATGTGAAGTGGTCCATTCTCTCTCTCTCTGTCTCTCTCTGGAGTTGGGAAAATGCAACTGTTAAACTATCCATATAGATTACCACACCAATAAGATATTCTTGCATTTTTAATTATCATAATATGATCGCAAACATCAAGTATGCAGAATACACTGCTGATTATAGGAGAATTCAGTAAATTCTAAGTTGGGTCAAGTATAACTGGCTTCTTTTAAAGATCCTTAGAAAGGTCCCAAGTATTGGTGAAAATCTTTGGTCCATGAAATTCTACTGATACTGGGTCATCTGCCTGAGACACATTGAGTAGGGTAGCAGAGGTGCAAAAGAATCCCAGTCATTTTTTTCCTAAGAGACTTTTAGTTCCCTTCTACAATGACTTATTTGTTTTTCAGCACAGTATATATTTATAAGGAGCACTGCATATTCAAAAGGAATTAACAGCTGTCTCTTCCAGCACACCCCCAGCAAGTTGTTCTCCTACTGGACTCCTGCTCCAGTCAATCACTCTAGACTCTTGAGTCAGCAAAACCCATCACACAGACCTTCATTCATGCAGGAAGATATGGTACAACCTGTTGTGCATTTTATTCACAGCACCAAGATCTCATGGGGAAGGAAAAACTAAGTCATTGTTGGAAAAGTGATAGCAACAGACCATTGATGGAAATGGAAACAGGTGTTTAATAAACTGACATTCAGATTAAGTACCATAAGAGATATCATTTTGATAACCAGACCTGGGTTATAAAGGACAATATGGAAGGTCAAGACAAATACTTGCCAAAATTCAAGTTAATGTCTTTTCTGCTCTCTGTGAATTTTGGAGTGCTTTGGCATGCCCTGAATGGTAGGATTGGATCTGTACTGTTGGCACAATATTAATAAAAGCCCTTTCAGGTTTTTCCTGATTGCATTAAATATTGATCTCACATAAAGCATATTTCTTTGAATTAAATTGTTATCACCACCATCCTCACATGGCTTTATCAGTGTCTGGCATCTTTTTCAAACTGAATTGATCATTAATCCCTTCATACTTCCAATACGTACATAATATTTGGAACACTATGTTGATGTGGTGTCTTTTCATGAACTGGAAACACCTTCCCATTGACATGCAGAATTGTGTAGAGATCCTCTCTCCCGCACAAAGTAATTATGGTGCTCATCAAATCCCTTCTATAGATTCTCCATATAAAATCTGATGTGAAAAGTGAGCATCCATGCCTGCTTCCTTTTAAAAACTTTCCTCCAAAGCAGTTTTGACCATTCACTTCCATGTTAATCTTACATTCTATTCAGTACTTATAAATACAAATGTGTTATCACAGAATGGAAATATTTGCCTGGGATGGTGCCAAGAAGATGTCAAAAATTAATACAGATGAAGACAATGCTGTTTTCCTTTGGTCTTAAGAAATCAAGTGTAGTTAGGGTGTGTTTTCTTTTCTTTTAAAAAATAAGTCTTTCAGTAGCTTCCCTTGATCCATTAAACTTAAAATAGATTAATCTCAAGGGAGAGTCAGCTTCCCAGACATGGCAATTACAGTGAAGGATAGCAAGGCAAAGACATCCATTTAATGGAAACCTGCAGACCAGTAAAGCTAACTGCATGATAATTCTACCTTTCATCCTGTCTACATTGAAACCTGCATTACATGCTGCCAGAGTTTTCAATACTGATACCTTCATTTCAGGTTAGAAAAGGGCAAAAAGAACATGCGTTTTTTATGGGAACAGTTCATGAAGATAAAAAAAAAAATCTCAGATATTTTAAATGGAAGACAGTGGGAATGTCACCTGAAGAGCAGGGGCTGGTTTCCTGCTCTCTGTACTGTTTGTTAGGATTGCTTTTTTTGTAATGAGAAAACTGGAGGTAAAGGAAGCAGCACTATAGGTGGCAGATGCTGGGAGAATAAGAGTGAGGTGTTAAGGGACAAAGTCATGTGTGTTGTTCAGCCTGCCTTTTATCCCAATAAAGCTGTCCACCTTGTTATCCTTAGGTGTAGTAGGTTGTGATGCTCACTGCCATTACTGAAAGAAGATTCATTTGCTTTTCTGGTCAACTTCTGTATGTAGAATGAAGGGCAAACAAAGATGCCATTTTATCCTTATATCTTTTGCTGCCATCGACCTGCCTTGGGCCAATCCTCTTTGTCAACTGCTATTTATTTGCTATATTTATATACCACCTTTCTCACCCCAGGGGTGGACTTAAGGTGGTTTACAACATTCTAATGGCAAAAATCCAATGCCAACATATATGTGGACAGAAAAAAAGCATAACTAAGCACTAATATATAACTATAAATTAAATCATTAAAACCATTAAGTATGAGACATGACCAACATTTAAGCATTTGAAAAGCATTTAAAACATAGTTTTTGTTGTTATTTATTCGTTCAGTTGTTTCCAACTCTTTGTGACCTCATGGACCAGCCCACACCAGAGCTCCCTGTCAGCCATCACCACCCCAGCTCCTTCAAGGTCAAGCCAATAACTTCAAGGATAACATCCATCCATCTTACCCTTGGTCGGCCCTCTTTTCTTTTCATTTTCCCCAGCATCATTATCTTCTCCAAGTTTTCCTATATTCTCATTATGTGGCCAAAGTACTTCATCTTTGTGTCTAATATCCTTCCCTCCAGTGAGCAGTTGGACATTATTTCCTGGAATATGGATTGGTTTGATCTCCTTTTAGTCCAAGGCACTCTCAGAATTTTCCTCCAGTATAAAAGTGTCTATCTTCCTTTGCTCAGCCTTTCTTATGGTGTAACTCTTGTATCCCTAGTATAAATATTAAAATCACATAATCCAAAAATCATACACTGTGATAATTCCAAATCTATTCAAGTAATCACACCATACTGGAAGGTCAGCTCTGTCCCATTCTCTGCTATAAAACTCTCAGGTCTGCTTTGCTCGATTAACGTGGGCAAGTTGCCAAGACACTTCACCTTAAGGTTTGTTTTCCCAGATTACTAGTTTATTGGTAGACACAGATATGACTTCCTAACTGACTACCCCAATATACTTTCCAACATGTTTGAATGTATGGGCTGTATGCTTCTGGGATTTCCCCTTTTCCATTCCATGCACTGCCAAGTCAATTGAAATGGCAGTCAAATCTCCTATACTGGCAATATGAGCACAAATCCCACTACCACAAAGGACAGAAGACAGGGACACAGGGTGAGCTCCATTCTCCAAAGAAGGGTAGTGGCTCAGGGTGCATCTACATTTAGAATAAATCCAGTTTGGCACCACTAACTGCCATGTCTCAATGCTATGGAATCATGGGAGTTATTTTTAGCCTTCTCTAGCATATAGTGCTGGTACCTCACCAAACTCAAGATTTTATAGTACTGACCCAAGGCAGTTGAAGTTATATCAAGCTGCCTTAATTCCACAGTGTGAATGTATCATCAGAGTCTCAGGAGGACTGGTGGAGTAGGACTCTTTCTACTGCTGTTATCACCACCCTGCCTTATCTACCAGCTGAGACACCTGGCCTATTTTGCCGCATCAGGTATGGTTGGTCCTGATAAAATCAGTATTTTTCAACAATTTTAGACACAAGCTCAAACTTGTCTGTACTCACTTTTAATTTATTGCTATTGATAACCATCTTATTGCTCCCTCTCCCCCCTCTCTTTCTCTATGTATATATCCTTCATATTCATCTTTTTCTTTGTGAATATTGTATTGTGTGCCCCCCTTCTTGTCTTATAAAAAGAAATTGAAGAGAAAATGTTGGTGGTTCTCCTTGTGAGATTCACCTTAGGTCAGGACAAGACTGAATTGTGGGTCATGACCTGCCAGCTGAAGACCAATGCTGTAGAGAAATGAAGTGACTTTAATTGCAACATTAGTGCGGAGGAGTGTATTAATATGCAAAACATGTCCGCATCTCCACAGCCTTTAAGCTGTGGGGTTAATTAGAAACAGCACAAGAAAGCTCCAAATATAAGCAATTTCAGAGGGATCTATGTAATGTTATAAAACAGTACTTTGTCTGACCAATTTTTATGGTGCATCACAATTAATCAGGGGTTGTCTATAAGTATTCTAAGGAAATGCTCAAGAGCGATTTCAAATAGAGAGGAAATACTACCCTGGCTTTAATCATAGCACCAAAAGACGAAAAGTACAAATTTCACCCACCAGAAATTTATTTATAAGATTTAATATTTATATTAGGGGCAGATAAAATGGAGGGGGGATTTATCTACATGGTAGATCTTGGGGAGATGTATCCTTGCCTGAAGTATGCCATACATCCAATTTTTTTTTGCTTCCAAATGCTATTATCACAACCCTGCCTTATCTACCAGCTGAGACACCTGCCCTATTTTGCCTCATCAGCTATGGTTGGTCTAGAGTTCAGGCTTGGACCCATAACCATGGTTTTACTTTTCCCCTCCATGCTAGGAGGGATGGGGTCGATCGTATTTTGCTTGGAAGCGCATTCCACAGGTGCTACTAAGGCTCTTAAATCCTCTTCATGTGTACTGATTTCAAGAAACGTGTTTCATTTTTCTGCCTACATTTCTGCCTGTTGAATTTCATTTTCTTTAGATTTCTTTAGATTTCTTATCTGTTGAGCTCCTTTTGGAATCTGATACTGTCTTCTTGGATTTTAGCCATCCCTTCCAATTTGGTGTCATCTGCAATTTGGGTAAGTATGCTCTCTATTCCTCCCATCCAGGTCATTATTTAAAAAAGTGACCCAGAAGCCAGAAAAACATGGGCCATGCTTTGCCTACCCTTAATATATATATATATATATATATATATATATATATATATATATATATATATATATTAAAAATGTGTCTCAAGCCCTTTTCAATGTGATAGCAAAGCAGATCATATCAAGGCTGAATTGGGTCCAATTATGTATAACATAGGGGGTTGAATAGCTGAGATCTTTTATTTATTTGTCTTCTTTTCACATCAAATATACTTTTAAATTTCTCAGTTTCAAAAGTCATTTCCCAATGCAGAAAAAGCAGCAGATGTTTTAAGAAATGCAAAACAAACACCTCCTTGGGCATGGGAAACTGTGGCTTTTTGAGCTGCTGGTTTACATTTTTCTTTTTGATAAAGTTGCTATCAACTGTGTCTACCAGTGGAAAAAATGCAATACAGGCACCATGTCTGAAGTGAAACAAAGGAAAATTCTGCAGCAAGAAATTTCAAATTCTATAATGTACATACATTACAGAAAGGACCATTAAAGGAAAATTCTGCAACATCATATTCTGCAATGTAAAAATATATATACTGTAAATATTTATTAAAATGCTTTATATCTACCTTCTGATTTTTTTCCTAGGCAACTCCAAATATACTCTGAGCCTATGCATGCACTATGCAGACAACATGGTGTAATAGTTCAGTCATTGGATTGTTACTCTGAAGACCAAGGTTTAAATCCCTACTTGGTCATGGAAACCCATTTGGGTAATTTTGAATGAGTCACTCTCTTTCTCAGCCTCAGGAGATAGTAAGGGCAAGCTTCCTCTGAAGAAAACTTGCCAAGAATTCTCCCTGAGAGTTGTGCAAGTGAGCACTTTGATCGATTGTATATTTCTGAATGGCAGGGAGTTGAACTGGATGGTCTTTGTAGTCTCTTCCAACTCTATGAGTCCATCGTCATATGTTTCTTGCCCAATAACATAAATCAGCATTAATTGGACACATACTTCTGGTTATGGGTTGAATGAATTGTGACAATGCAGGACATGAGTAAGCAGGTTGAAAAGAAAAGCTTCCAGGAGATGGAGAAACAAGGAGAAGAAAGATAGAGACAAAACCAGTTGAACAGTGAGGCACACCTGTCAATTTGGCCTCATTTATGGCCATATTTTCTATGTACAGTAGGGTCTCACTTATCCAACCTTCGCTCATCCAATGTTCAGTATTATACAATGCAGTTTGCCTCCCGCCCGGATCCACAGCTATTTCAATACATTGCGATGTTTTGGTGCTAAATTTGTAAATACACTAAAATTACTACATAATGTTACTGTGTATTGAACAGCTTTTTCTGTTAATTTGTTGTAAAACATGATGTTTTGGTGCTTATTTTGTAAAATCATCATGTTATTTGATGTTTAATAGGCTTTCCCTTAATTCCTCCTTATTATCCAACATTTTCACTTATCCAACGTTTTGCCATCCTGTTTGTGTTGGATAAACAAGACTCGTGTGTGTGTGTGTGTGTGTGTGTGTGTGTTTGTGTATGGCCTGGTTGATCCATGGTTCAAAATGGTTCATAAGTACTTACAAAACAAAAGGTATGGTGGTGAACATTTCAGAACTCTATCAAAATTTCATTATTATTTCATTATTGGTGATTTTTAAGACAGAACCAGTTAGGAACTGCCATTTATAATGAGTTTTTGAAAGTTTTGTTCCAAAACAAATGAACAACCCAGGTTGGAATATTTTCATTCTCGTCCTGGCTTTTTCTCTTCTTCAAACCATTTGTTTAATGGCATATTTATAATGCTACATAGCACACTCCATTGTGCATTTTATATTTAACAGATTTCTTTCATTCAGAGCCACTTAATATCATTTTCTAAATCTTTCCAACCTATCTTCTTCCCCAGTCTGTATCTTATCAATCTTTGATCCATAATAGTTTTCTCGCACCTCTGTTGTTTAATCAGAAACTGTCTGGCTGAGGCAGTAGTATTGCTTGAAAGCTCTTTAATTATTGTATTGAATTAATGCAATTACACGGCTGATGCATTAGAATTCTCACCTCTGGTCTCTATATTTACAGCTCCTTTTGAGCCTTTTGTAGCCTTTTTATTCCACCATCCCAAAGCCTGGATTTCCATACTCCAAATGCTTATCTGTTTGTAAAGCATTGCAGAACAGGACAGCAACCACAAAGATGTTTGCAATAGGATGATAAATCACCCCACAGCAAATGAAGTAAACAGTGTCTTATTTCCTTAACTCAGTAGAACAGATTTCATTAAAATTGAATCAGGTTATGTATATAGGAAGAAACATTGACCGTATTAGTGCAGAATGTACACCTCCATTTTGAAGCTTAACTGTCTGGCAGCACTTGCCTAAAGGATGTCAAAGGAAGCATATCCTCCTTATCCTTTAATCTTGTCTCTTGTCTTTCTAGTGTCAATCTAGTGTTTGGCACAGGACTTTTTTTGATATGCAATATGATTTCAGTCATTTATATATTTATGTAAATTAATTGTCCCTGCTGGGAGAGGCTAGGCTGGCTTAGCTCCTTCACTGTTGTACTTCTGCCAGCAACCTTCAGTGTATAAACTCAGCTGCTGTTGAAGAAGACATTTATTTCATTCATTTTCATCATTTATATTGCACCCTTCTTACCCCGCAGGGGGCTCAGGGCGGATTACAATGCACATATACAGGCAAACATTCATAGACAGACAACATACTGTATATAGACAGACAATGAGCTACACAATTGGTCAAGTGCTCACCCCAACCTGGGCAGGCCTCAAACTCATGACCTTCTGGTCAGTAGAGATCTTATGCAGCTGACTCCCAGCCAGCTGTGCCACATTCCTGGCATCCAACAAGACATAACTTGTTGGATACTGGCTAGGCATTTTATTGTTGCAATTTTAATTTTGTTTTTAGTTTTTAAGTAAGTGTTAAATGAAACTAATTGTTTTGGATTTATATTTTACTATTGTTATAAGGTTTGAGGGATTGGATTCTCTATATTCCTTGCTTTTCCTAATAATGTCCTGAAAGAGTTGTTTAAACCCATCCATTGTTTCTGTTCTTTTGTTTCCAATCTACAACAACTTTAAAGCCCTATTATACCTGCCATATTATACACTATGGAACTGCATTATATGGCTAGTGTACATTTATATAATGCAGCTTAATGAACTGCATTATATGAGTCTATGCTGACCATGCAATGCAGTTTCAAACTGATTGTGTAGATGGCAATCCTATCATTGTGTTATCTTGGTAAGGTTTGTTTTGAGGCATATTTATATTGTCTTCTTGTATGATTGAGAAAGTGTGAATTGCCCAAAGTCACCCAATAAATTACCACATCTGAAAAATGTTAACCCTTGTGCCCTGGAGTCCTAGGATGCATCTACACTTTAGAATTAATGCAGTTCAACACTACTTTAAATTGTATGTCTCAATATTATAGAATTTTGAGATTTGGAGTTTGGTGAGGCACCAGCACTGTTTGAAAGAGCCTTTCCACACAACCATATAACCCAAAATATCAAGGCAGATAATCCACAATATCTGCTTTGTGTGTTATCTGAGTCCACACCGCCATATAATCCAGTTCAATGTGGATTTTATACAGCTGTGTGGAAGGGACCTAAATGTCTTGTAGAATGACAACTCCCATGATTCCATAGAATTGAACCATCATAGTTAAAGTGGTGTTAGACTACATTAATGCTACAGTGTAGATGTGTCTTTCATCAAACACTACAACATTACACCATGCTGGTTCTAAACCCATGCACACTGCCTATCATTTTGTTTCTTGACTTCAGAAGAAGTAAGATTCAATATCTTAGAAGTTTAAAGTGATAGAACAAGTTGATTTTGACATTTAGTACTATAACTGTACGAGCCCAGAAAGCCTAAAACACCAGATTCTGTCTGATCTTAGAAGCTAAGCAGGATCAGGCCTGGTCAGTACATGGAAGGGAGACTGCCAAGGAATACCAGATATACTATAGGCTTATTTCAGGGGAAGAAACTGGCAAACCATCTGTGAGTGTTCCTTACCAAAGAAAACCCTATGGATTTCATGGGGTTGCCATAAGTCAATAGGCAACTTGAAGGCACATACACACATATATTGTAAGAAATAATTTCTTTAATGCATCGAGAAATTCTATGCAAGCTCCACTGAAATGAATTACACCACTTCAAATGCATGGTAGTGGTATTACATTCTTTCCCATATGTCTCAGTGGGATTTGTGCAAGATAACTTTCTGTCAAAGGCATGTCAGTTTGACTGCTACTGGCAAAGTTTACCGTTATTTTGAAAGACTCCTTTCTTCTGATGGTTGGAGTCCTTCTTTGCCAGAAGAACTCCTACTATGGATGGAAGAAATCACTCCACTCTAGGAAGCAATTAGTTAGACAAATTGATAACATGTTGTCATTGGCCAATTCATACACTTTCTTTTGTATTGTTACCATTTATGGAAATATGGTATACTATAACTCCTTGATTAGCAAAATGAGGTTAAGACAGATATGGCACAGTCAATATTGGCTGTGGTGGACATTAACTTTTTTCCATGTCAGTCTATCCTGCAAAGGTAGGTTTGCCAAATTTTTGTAATTACAAAATCTGTTTGCTCATAACCAACAGTAGGATACAAACAATGAAAGGGCACAAACTGAAAGCAACAAAACAGCCCCCTCATGGCACCTACAGATCTGAAAAGCTATTCTCTGTCTACAATATATGGGAATATAATTTTGAGCAGAGTAATACTTTTACAGTCTTGTTTTGTGCTTATCAACATGGATTAAAGAATATACTTTATTCCCCCCCCCCTTCTTGTTACCAGAAGAGTTTCTCAAAACCAATTTGTCCAGTACCTTTCCGATGCTTCACACATGCTAGTTTGCCAAATCCACAATGTCAAGTTCCATAAAATTCAGTGGAATTTGATTGTCTTATGCTCAGCAATATGTCATATGGCCCTGTCTGTTCCCCACTGTCATGTAATCCTTCACTACCTTCTGGTATGCTGCCCCATTTATATGACCCACCCAAATTCAGATTCCCTCCCTCATTAAACTGGCCAAATGCAGGAAAAGGTCAAGATGGCAAATTACTATTAAAAATCCACTGTGGGAACCAAAAGTGACAGGTGAACTATGTCAGCTAACAAAGACCATACTGTACTGGAGTTACCCTGATTCTTTTTTCAACTACTTCTGCAGTGTTTCAGTACTTTTTTTTTTAAAAAAAGGAAAAGATCATGCTCTTTTATTAATAAAAAGGTCCACTTTTTTCAATGTCATATGTGAAATAGGGTCCAATGCTTTTGACTTTGTAAAAGCAAGTTTGATTTTCTCTTTTCTTTTCCTTTTCAATTCTTTTCTTTGGTTTCTTTTTATAATCAACAACCAGAACATAGGGAAAATGTATACACTGAAAGCTCTTTAAGGACACTGGCTCCTGTCCGAATGACAAGATTTGTGTGCACAGAACTCTTCCTGAGATGACTCTCCTTCAGACAGCAGAAATCAGATAATAGCATTTTTCAAGAAACTAATGAAAATCTACTGAGGGCTTACAGAGATTGGTAGCTTCAAACCTAATCTCTGGATCAAGTATCAGGATGGGTATTTCCCCATCTGCAGATCTAAGCATGCTGTCTGCCTCACTTTACATGGTAGAAAATGGGAGAAAGGGGACAAATATGAAGTCACAAGACTAGCATTTGTTAGGGGATCAATATTTGGAAGTGAATACCTCAGTATGCTTTAGAATGGGGCATGGCATCATGTGTACGAGGCATGTAAAACATATGGATTTCTTGATCCTGTTGGATCATGTGCTGATCCTATTTAGATCCCCATCTTAGATCCCATCTTACAGTTTGGCAAACATAAATACGTTTAAACACTTGTTTCAGGTACTTTGACTTTTATGACTGCATAGTATTTGTAACCACTTGTCTATATCTCTTTTGGTATTAATAAACAAGACACAGTTACAATAAAGATTGTGTGGTTAATCTAAGTTTAAGATATATGTAATACTCAGCTCTTCACATGAACACTTTGTTATCAGTATGAAGCATTATTAAACGACAGCTTCAGGTACTGAATATATCAATACACATCTCTCAGACCTATAAACATGAAAGCCCCCAATCCCCATTTATCAGACAGCAGCCACTGTGATGGTTGTAGTGTGGGAAGCAGTTGGCTGATGGTTCACTTTCCCCCTCCACAAACCCTCTGCAGGAGTGATCTCCAGCGCAATGGGGAATTGTGACAGGGAAGCTGCTTTTATCTGTCACACTAAAGCAGAGCTTTCCAAATTGTGTGTTGTGGCACATTAGTGTGTCAGCTGCAATGTATAGGTGTGTCGCATGAAGATAATGTGAAACCTCTGAATCTATGTGAAATAAACAATAAATAATATGTTATTATTCCGGTCGGCACCAAATGGCGATCAGACGCGTCGCCCGGTAGCTCCGGGCGAGACAGTGCCTCTGAGCCGGTCACAGCCAAGGAGGTGACCACCCGAGCCCAGAATATAGGACTTGGAGGAGCGAAGACCCAAAGGTACCCGACGGTGATCGGAGGGGGCCGCTCGAACGGGAGCGGCTCACGCCTGGCCACCAAGATCGGGACCAACGGGACCATAGGCCCAGAACACTGAACCGAGCTGGTTGCAGCTTGGAGTTGATCGCCGGTGCCCTTTTTAATCTTGACGTGAGCAACAGCTGCCAGAATCGGAACAGATAAACTAACCCGACCTGCTTGGGAGTAACCTGAAGCTATGCGGAGAAGCTAGCAGCAACCCAGTGCTGTGATATCCAAATCTAGCCTGGGAAAGAGGGGGCAATCCAACCCCCGACAGAGGGAGAAGGAAGGAGTGATTGATCCAACTTGAGAGGCGGAGGAGACGAGACAGCAGCCGGAGGGAGAGGGGGTGGAGAGCCGGTCGAGCATCGGAGAATTACTCTTACCGGACGAGTCTGAGAGCGGTGAGGAGAGACCTTCGACAGAGCCAGGGGAAAAGCAGCGGCTGCAGGAGCGGTTGACCTTGGAAACGCTGAGGGGAGACATCTTGGACACGCCGCGAGGAGGGGAGGAGCGTCTTCTCCGAGAGACGGGTGACGTAGGACAGAGGCAGCCAAGGAGGCGGAGTAAGGAGAAGGAGAAGGCGCCGGATGTGACGGAGAAGAAGAGCGACGTCTCATGTGACCAGAGCCGCGAGGGAAACGAAGTGGTGACTTTGAGCCCCCCCCCCTGCCCGAGAGGAAGCTGGCTACAGAGAGTGAAGAGAAGCGGAAAAAGCGGTGAGGAGGGAAGAGCCGAAGAAGGGACACGTGGGTGGCTGGACTAACCGAACGAAGGGCTGCCTGGGTAAACCGAAGGTAGGGACCAAGACAAGGGGCCATGGCTCTTCTGAAAGGGAAGGACCCTGGTAAGGACCTGGGGAGGGAGAAGGAGAAGAAAATGCAGGGAACCCCAGGAAGAAAACCATCAGCGAATGAGCTAACCCTAGAGGACCTCTTCCAGGAAATGCTTAAGATTTCAAGGAAGCAGGATGAAATAGTGACGAAACAGGATGACCAGGAGAAAATCCTAAAAGATCAAGAGAGGGCGATTAAGGACGAACTGACTGTCCTGAGGAAAGAACTTAGGGATGACAGGGCCACTTTTCAGAAGCAAATGACAGGGATGCAGGAGGACATTAAAGTGGTCAAACAGAAGGGGGAAGAACTGGAAATCCAACAGAAACGCCTAGAGGATGCATGTAAGGAAAAACTGAGAAATCTATCCAGTAGACAAAGGAAATTAGAGGAGCAACAGGAACTGCTAGAGCTAAAGGAGAAGGAATGCCAACTGAAATTTAGAAATATAGAGGAGACGGAGCAGGAGGACATTCACGCATTAATGATCGGTATTCTTGCGAAAGCTCTTCAAGTGCCAGAATCGGAAGTGTTTAGGGATCTGGATAGAACCTACAGACTAACCTCGAGTTTTTCAAAAAAGAACATGGCAATTAGAGACGTCCGGGTACACTTCAATAGAAGGAAAACCAGGGACGACGTTCTAAGGGCGGCAGCAAGAGACCCCATTGTGTATAACAAGAGAAGAATAACTGTCATGAAGGAGATACCCTCATCCATCCTAGAAAAAAGAAGGAAATATTTCTTCTTGACAGACGAATTAAAACAACGAAACATAAAGTTCCGGTGGGAAAGAAGGGAAGGCCTAATGCTAACATTTAAAGGCAATAGACATTGGGTCACTACAGAAGAAAAGGCAACCAAGATCTACGATCTGATCAGAAAAGAAAAACGCCCGGATAACAAAGATGAGACGGATGTCCCGTCTGAAGAAGATGGTGAGGTGTCAGACGACTCGGGAGAAGGGGAAAGATCACACAAGAAACAGAAGACGGAAACAATCGGAACTAGCCAGGACAATCCACTCCGGATCATGCAAACCAGAGCGAAAAAAGGAAGCCAAGCGAGTGTAGCTGAGTATGAATATTAATCTTTTCTCAAACAATATTAATGGGCTAAACATCCCGTCTAAACGGAAAAGAGTGTTTAATTTTCTTCATACTAAAAAAATTTGATGTAATCGCGCTCCAGGAAGTACATATAAGGAGTAGAGATGAGGCATTACTAAGACAGGGAAGACTAGGGAAATTATTCTCCTCTCTAGACAATCAAAAAAGGAAAAAGGGGGTGGTGACATTTGTGAAAGAAACGCTCGGTCCGAAGCTAGCTTTTAGAGATGATGAAGGGAGAATATTGGGGGTGGAATTCAATTGGGATGCAAAGAAAATCTTACTGTGCAATGTATATATGCCAAATGGCCCCAAGGTAAAATTCCTCAAAGGTTTAAAGAAAAAAATTCAAGGAGCAACATTTGATGATTTGATCATTATAGGGGACTTTAATGGAGTTGTAGACAAAAAATTGGATAGAACGGGGGGAAACAGGAATAAAGATAATAAATCGGGTCAACTCCCCAAAGAGGGGATAGAGATTCTGAGAGACTTAAATACTATTGACATTTGGAGAGAACAAAACCAAGGGGCAAGGGACTTTACTTTCTTTTCCAATAGGTTTTTGAGTTGGTCGCGTATAGACATGGTTTGGGCCACCAAAAGTATGTGTCTTAATATGAAAGACTTAAAAATTGTGCCCAAATGCCATTCTGACCACTGTGCATTGACATTTAAACTAGGCTTGAAAAAAACTCAAAAGAAGTGGAGACTGAATGAAGGACTCCTAAGGAAGGAAGAAGAGATCCAGAGGTATAGAGAAATTATAGTAGAATATTTCAAATTAAATGCGGGGAAAGAGACATCTGATATGGTAGTGTGGGACGCAAGTAAGGCGGTCATTAGAGGTCATTTCATCCAGCAGAACAGTATAATGAATAGAAAGAAACACAAGTTGGAGCAGGATATTAATAGAAAACTAGAGATGCTAGAAGCACAACTTAAGAAAACCCCTAAGGATAGGGAAGTAAAAGCACAACTGGACTCCATTCTAAAACAGAAAGAAATTTTGGATCTGGGGAACCTGGAAAAGAACCTCAGATTCTTGAAACAACAGCATTTTCAAAATGCTAATAAACCGGGTAAATGGATGATGACAAAGATCAGGAAAAGACAACAAAAAAACTACATTACCCAAATAATATACAAGGGGAAACCCCTCTATGACGCAAACCAGATCAGGGAACAATTTGGAAGATTCTATAAATTACTCTATGCGACTGACAATATTAAGAAAGAAAGGGTTCAAGCCTATATAAGTAAAATGAATTTGGCCAAGATCTCGGAATCACAAAGAGAGAAATTAAATACTCCCATATCCCAAACTGAAATAAAGAATGCCATAAAAAATCTAAAAAATAACAAGTCTCCCGGCCCAGATGGGCTTACAGCCAAGTTCTATAAAACATTTAGTGAAGAACTCACACCCCACCTACAAAAAATAATGAATAAGGCTCTAGAAAAACCAGAGCTCCCTGACTCTTGGTCAGAAGCAACGATCACAGTGATACACAAAGAGGGGACTGAGAGTACGGAGATGAAAAACTATAGGCCCATCTCACTTCTAAATATAGATTATAAAATTTATTCGAACATAATTGCCAATAGACTCAAAAATTTCCTGTTAGAGTGGATAAACCCCGATCAAACAGGGTTCCTACCGGGTAGGCAGGCCAAACAAAACGTGAGACTGGTCATAGATGCAATGGAATTTTACAGGTCCAAAATCCAAAAAAAAGCGGCTTTTCTGTTCGTGGACGCCGAAAAGGCCTTTGACCGGGTAAACTGGGATATGATAATATTAGTGATGAAAGAATTAGATCTGGGGTTTAAGTTTATTAACAGTGTTAGAGCAATATACAAAAAACAAAAAGCAAGCATATGTATCAACGGAGAGCTGTCGAAAGAAATCCCAATTTACAAAGGCATGAGGCAAGGCTGCCCGCTCTCCCCTCTCTTATTTATTATGGTAATGGAGCTTTTAATGGTTAACATCAGAGCAGATAAGGAGCTGCGGGGCTTAGCAATGAAGAATTGTTCGCTAAAAGTAAGGGCTTTTGCGGACGATTTAGTTTGCGTGATAGAGGACCCAGTAATAAACATAGAAAAATGGGTTAATAAAATAGAGGCCTTTGGAGAAGTGTCAGGCTTTAAACTAAACAGACAGAAGACCAAGATGTTGACAAAGAACATAAGTATGGAAGAAAAAGAGATTTTGAAACAGAAAACCAACATAGAAATATCTAATAAGGTTAAATACCTGGGAATCACGCTATCGTCAAATAATCTAAACCTAACAAGAGATAACTATGAAGAAAAGTGGAAAGGGATAAAAAAAAATCTCGAGAATTGGAAACATCTTAATCTATCGCTACTAGGTAGAATATCCCTTATTAAAATGAATATAATTCCCAAGTTGCTATTCCTCTTTCAAAACCTCCCAATCCTAAAAAATAGAAGAGTGCTTAGTCTATGGAAAAAAGAGCTGGCCAATTTCATTTGGCAGGGGAAGAAACACCGAATTAGGTGGAAGGTCATGATAGATGACAAGAGGAGAGGTGGTTTCGGTACCCCAGATTTAGATCTCTACTACGAGGCGGCCGCCCTAGAATGGGTAACAGAATGGATCTCCTTAATTGATGAGGGGCTGTTAGCACTGGAAGGATTTGATCTCAGAGCCGGATGGCATGGATACATTTGGTATGATAGGGCAAGAATAGAAAGAAATTTTAATAATCATGTATTCAGGGCCCCCCTACTTAAGGTATGGCTCAAGTATAAGAATAGATTCTGCGAAAAAACACCCCGGTGGCTTTCACCCCAAGAAGCCCATTTCAGGCGACAATATGGGAAGACCGCCTGGGTGAGATACCGTGATGTGCTGGATAAGAATAACAAGGAATCAGGTTTGATAAGTTTGGAAAATATTAAAAAAGAGGACAGTTCATTCGACTGGTTCCAATATAAACAACTGTCTGAGATCTTTAAAAAAGACAGAAAAAAAGGCTTTGACCAAACCGCAAATTTCTGGGACAAACTAATCCAAAAAAAGAAAAAAAGAATCTCGATAATCTATAAAAAAAATTTTAGAATGGGCTACAGAGGAGGAGTTGGTAAAAAATTGCATGATTAAATGGGCCAATAACTTCGGACACAGCATTAAATTGGAAACTTGGGAAAAGACTTGGAGGACCCATCTAAAATACACGTACTCCTACGATTTAAAAGAAAATTTGTTAAAGATCCAGCACAGGTGGTATCTCACCCCAGCCAGCATAGCCAAATACTGTAAGAATTATGACCAGCGATGCTGGAAATGTAAAAAGGAGGTGGGTAGTTTTTACCATATGTGGTGGGGGTGCAAAAAGCTAAAGAACTTCTGGAGGAAAATCTATAGAGAGATACAAGCAGCGTTTAAGGTTAAGTTTGAAATGAAGCCGGAATACCTTCTTCTAGGGCTAATTGACTTTAAAATGGAAAAAAATGTAGAAAAACTGTTTGTATATTGTATTACAGCCGCTAGACTAAGCCTCGCAAAAAAATGGAAAGAAAGAGAAATACCAAGTCTCGACTCTTGGAGATCCAAATTAATGGAGATTATGAAAATGGACATGTTAACAACAGCATTGGCCGACAACAACAACGAGAAAAATTCAGACTGGAGTCTACCGTGTTTCCCCGAAAGTAAGACACCCCCGATTGTAAGACGTATCGGGGGTGTCTGGGGGGTCGGCTTATATAAGCCATACCCGTATATAAGACGTACCTCGTCCGCCGCCGCCGCCGCAACCGGAGGTGTGCGCGGCACACCTGCGGCACACCTCCGCGGCACACCTCTTCGCCAGGGCTCCAGGCAAGGGAGGGGGAAGGAGCCAGGGGCGGGAGGAGCGGCGCGCGTCACTGTGACGCTGCGATCCTCACCACGCCCCTGGCTCCTTTCCCCCTCCCTTGCTTGAGGAAAGAAGGGGAGGGAAGGAGCCAGGGCGTGGTGAGGATCGCAGCGTCACAGTGACGCGTCGCCCGTCCGCCCTGGCTCTCTTCTCCCACCCTTGGAAGGGAGGAGGAAGAGAGCCAGGGGCGGGAGGGGACGATGCGTCACTGACGTCATTGCTCGTCCGCCCATGGCTCTCTTCCTCCTCCCTTCCAAGGGTGGGAGAAGAGAGCCATGGGCGGGACGAGCGATGACGCGTCAGTGACGCGTCGTCCCTTCTCCCGCCCTGGCTCTCTTCCTCCTCCCTTCCAAGGGTGGGAGAAGAGAGCCATGGGTGGAGACGACGATGATCAGCGTCAGTGACACGTCGTCCCTTCTCCCCGCCCCTGGCTCTCTTCCTCCTCCCTTCCAAGGGTGGGAGAAGAGAGCCAGGGGCGGGACGAAGCGGCGACGCGTCACTGTGACGCTGCGATCCTCACCACGCCCCTGGCTCCTTTCCCTCTCCCTTCTTTCCTCAAGCAGGGAGGGGGAAAGGAGCCAGGGCCGTGGTGAGGATCGCAGTCACAGTGACGCGTCGCCGCTCCTCCCGCCCTTGGCTCCTTTCCCCTCCCTTGCCTGGAGCCCTGGCGAAGAGGTGTGCCGCGGAGGTGTGCCGCAGGTGTGCCGCGGTACACCTCCGATTTGCGGCGGCGTGGGCGGCGGCGGCGTGTGGGCGTGGCGACGGGTACGTCTTGGGTTATATAAGACGTACCCCGAAAGTAAGACGTAGGGGGACTTTTGGGGGGGGGAAAGAAAGTAAGACGCTGTCTTACTTTCGGGGAAACACGGTATTAATAAACTACTTCAGGAACTCAAATTTGGATTGGACGATCGAGCCGTAACCAGGCAGAAGGTCAAGGTTTAGGGTAGTAAGCATAGACAAATTATGTTAGCAGAAATATAACAACATACTAAGATCCTAAAGATGGGATTGATGGGAAATGATCGGGGGAACAACCCCGTTATTGTTTCTTTTCTTCTTTTTTTTCTTGTTTATATACTCACGTCAAGATACTCTTTTTCCTAACCTCTATCTTCCCCCTTCTTACCCCCATCCCCCCTTTATCCCCCCCCCACCCAAGTCTTCCTATGCCTTTTAATTGTTGTGTGTTAATTTGCAAAACCAATAAAATATCATTTATAAAAAAATATATATATATAAATGAAAGGTTGTGCCCTCACAGGTTTTATTATTACAATTTATGTATGTGTCCATCCATATTGCCTTTAAGGGGTTGGTTTAACCTGCAGTTTGCTAGTAAAACTGAATTACTGTGTTGCAAAATGATGACTATCTAAAAAAGTGTGTCATCAACATGAAATGTTTGGAAAGCTGTGCACTATAGATTACTCCCAATAGTTGATAAAAATGTAGCTGTTTTCTGATTGTCAGGTGAACAGATCCTCATCAATCATAGGGGCTGCTTACAAGTTTGTGGGGACTGGTAGGGACTGGGATGAAGATAAATGTGTATCATGCTTATCTATTCATAATTCTTAAAACGGTTCCAGCCAATCCCTGCCATGTTACCATTCCTGACTACTCTCTTCCAACATTAGCTCTTATCATTTTATTTGTCTTCTTCAAAACATGTCCCTACTAGACTCTCAGACTCATGACATCATGCCAAAGAGCACCTCCTTACACTCACTGTTTTTATCCCATCAATGTCCTTTCCATCCACACATGCCAATCACTTTTCATGCACATTTCTGGCAAAACTTTGCCATACTATGTACAGGCTATAATTTATTTTAACACCACTCCCATTAGTGCTAGCCAACACAGCCAACAATGAAGGGTTGGAGAAGATGGAGCACAACAGCATACCCACTCCTATACAGAAATGTGTAAGAAGATATTGACTTTATTGCAAACTGAATGATGGCTCATAATTGCTTGCGGTGATCAAAATGTGGTTAGTTTTCTAAGTGAAAAGCATAGTGTGTTCAGTTTAAGAAGTGTTGAAGCTTTATGGGGAAGAGAGGGCTACTGAATCAGTGGAAGAGACTGTAATTCAGTGGCAGAGCAAATACCCTACACACAGAATGTTGCAGGTTAAGTGCTCAGCTCAAGCAGTCAGAGATGGAAATGAGCAATTCTTGAGATCCCAGCATATTAAAAATGGGTAAATGGTATGACCTGGCATATAAGAGTTTGCAGAACCACCTCCAACTTTAATATGTATATCTGTGTCTGTCTGATTAGCAGTCATCTATCTGCCTATGGAAGGGTGCTTTTGAATACAGGACTATTCAGTCTTCTGAGCTCCCACATCACCCCACTTTCAATCCAAAATGGTACATTCTGAAGTAGGTTTACCACTTCAGTTAGAATGGGGCCTGAATTCTGTTTGTCGTACATAAGGAGACAAATTCTGTTTTCTGTCTGTCACCTAGGCAACTAAAAACCTGCTCTCCTGGAATCCCCACTTTAAATGTTAATCAGACTTGTTGCCAGGTGGAAGAGTGTCAAGAAGGGAGATCTGTCTTTTGAGATAATTTGAAGCAACCTTCTCCATTAGCATGAGAGCTGGAAATCTGAATGAATGAGTTTGTCTGATCAGCTTTTCTGAGATCTGACAGCAGATCACCTTGAATTTCATTGATTGTTCTGGGATGTCCAATCCTGATGTGTTTATTTTTTTTTAAAAGAGAGAAAGAAAAGACAGGTAAATTCTTTCTCCATTCTTCTGAAATTCTGATTAAAGAATGCGGAAAGAAGATCACAACATGTACACAAAAATATCATCATAGTGCAGATATACATGGTTTAATGGTCCTAGTTACATCCTAAGGTAGATGTTATTCCTTGATAATTTTTTCTTGAAGGAAGAAATTGTCCTTCTGTTGCAAGAAAATTTTGAAAACTGTATACTTTTTGGAGCAATGTGCAGTTTGGGATTTATTATGCCAAAATTAATGGGTGGTGTGATTTTGGGTTTGGGGGGGGGGGGGTTGGGCATTCCTTTTTGCTACAATGCTAAAATATAATATGTAATTGAGAACTTCATAATGTATTATTTAATTTGCATAAAATTTATTTAAAGAAACAGAGGAACCTAAACATCTTGTTTCAACTTGACATCTGTGGATGAACATTAGTGGGGCATAATATTCCTTGGGCACTGCTATGCATTAGTAGCATTCTCTCGCTCTGTGTGTGTGTGTGTGTGCGTAGATAGAGAGATACACCACACACACACACAATTCTGATCTATTATGGTCATAATGACTATGTGTCTATTTAGATAAGAACTACTATCATTCTTATGACCCTTTTGAGAATTTATCTGGAACTTCATCTTACCAGCACTGTCTGGGTATTTGTCAGTTAGGAACAGCATTATTGGCACCAAAGTTGTTATAAAACAGCCAAGGTTATAGGAGACTGAATCTCATCGGTCTGGCCTTTGTACCTCGAGGGCTGGTTTTCTAGTATCTCAGCCTCTCTATCCACCCATTCAGGGGCATATCTTCAACAGCCTCCCCCAATGTAAACAATTCATTTCAACCAATCAGCTATACAATCTCACTGGTCTTCATTCAGTGAATCATCTTAAGACCATTACTGTCTGGCTAACTGCCTTCATATTAATGTGGTGCATTTCCTTGGATTCATTAGGTCAATCACTGGTTTACATTTTCTTTCAGACTTATCATTTTATTTTGAGTTAGTTTGGCTTCATGCCTGGGATTGGCCTGTGCCTAAGCTGTTCACATCATGCTGTCTAGCACACAAACATTCCTGCTTTGTACTTTAACAGACACACTTAGTTTAGTACCATTCAGGCTTTAGGGGTTCGGGTTTTGCAAAACAGAACACCAAATGAGTGCACATCTGTTACAATGTATTTGTGGATGTTTCCAAATGCTCTGTGATGTATATATGTATGTGATGCAAATATATAGTTTAATTTTATATGAGCTAACCATCTCCAAAACCTCAAAGAGCAGAAATAAAAATGTTACTGACTGAGTGCCCACTTGGCATGGGAGCTGAGATTACTCTTCATCGGCAAGTTCCTTTTTAACTAGAAGAGCACCTTTGGACCTGGTTTGCCCAAAGTCAAGACTGGTCTTAATATTCTGGATTAATTGAAGCAATCTCTGCCAAACTGTAACAATTGGGAACTTTCTTCTGAGTATTTCAAGAACTTGGTTAATCTGGAGACCAGGTCCAAATAATAATGAGCAACAATACATTTAAATGAGTGGAATTTATGGCAGTCATAATTAACTCAACTTTCAATGATTTCTAAATATGAAACCAGGGCAAAACCTTTGATTCCTTACCATGAGATATGTAATGCCTAAAAAAGACTCAAAGAACAGAACCCGGGGGGTCGGGTGGGTGGGTGTATTTTTTTGGACTATAAGTTCCAGAATCCCAGTGATCACTTGGTGACTTTGGCTAGACATTTGGGAAATATTTTCAAGTTATAGATGGCTGGATCTGTGGATATGGGTGGCAGATTGTATTTAAAATATATGAGTCTGGAAAATGCATAAGACCATAAGAGCTGGCCATTTGAATCAGTTCATTGTGCCAGTTCTGTGTACAATGACTGGTAGGAAGCTACTGCAGACAGTTCTGTGAAAATAATTTATACCTCCATTGTGGACTACTATTGTACTAAAAGACTTTATTTTAGGGTTGCTTGAAGCTACTTGGAGCTGGTAACATTATCAGTGAGATAATAAATAATTTTTGAAGCATGGCTTTTCAGATTACTGACATGTTGGACATTGTTTGAAGGCGTGAACTGTAAACTTCAGAGGCTTGGGATTTCAGTATATATTCAGAATATAATTCTGTATTACATGCTTTAATAGTAAATCTGCTCCCTTCCTCCATGTCTACTTTTTAAAGTGGTAGAAAGTGTCAATATTAATTGGAGCACAATATTTATCCTAGTGATTAAACTAAATGTATTTCTGCAATATCATTCTACACTTAATATTCAATTCATTTTTTTTCTCCCAAATCAGTGGGAACTATGGAAAATATCAAAATAAATGCAACACAATACATAAAATAAATAAATAAAACCTTCTTGAAAATTGGGGGCTAGTCTACATATTCTATTTGAAACCATATTTTCTTGATCTGAATTGACCCAGCAGTGATCCTACTAATGCTACATATCTCATATTGTGGTGAAATTGTGTTTGTGTGTTCCTGCAAGACAGGGGCTTGGACTGGATGGCCCTTGTGGTCAATTCCAAATTGACAATTCTATGATAACAGGACACATACTTCCTTCCATCAAACTGATCTCAACATTAGAAAGTGTTCCACATTTCCAGTTCATCCAATTTGGTCACACCGCTATAATGTGTAGTCTTCACTTTTTTCTGTCATGTGTGTGAATATACATATTTTCTGTTAAGTAGGGGTGCCCTGATATATGCATATTAAAGTATCTGTGAAGACACATTTTTTTTCTTTCTTTCTTTCTTTCTATTAAAAAGAACCACTTCCTGGTGGGAATGTTTACCTCCCAGCAACCAACTTCATCCACAACAAATATGCCCCCTCCCCAAGATACAAATACATTTTTTCTAGTGTAGACATGCCTGAAGACATGATGAAGAAATTTGATTTCATACACAGAATTCAGTTTGATGTTTGATAATTGAGTACTTGTGAGTGATTTTGGATCCTCCATAAGGAGAAAGATGGGGTAATAAATAATTAAAAGTGTTTTGGCATTTATTTTCAGAGGTGGAGGAAAAATGCTGGATCAATTGCAAGGCAATTATTGTCAAGAGGTCACTCAGACACTGGCTTTCCTGTTAATGCTAATTGGCATATGCTTTAATATTCCGAGGCATGAGCACAGGAAGTCTTACAGCACTTCTATAAGACTGATAACTACATTTTTGTTATTGATATAGAGTGTAGAAGGAACAAGATTGAAACCAGCAATCTTCTGGGTCACACCAAAGTTTTCATTCTTAGTCTGAGATTTTTTTAAAATAAAGAAAGTAATTAGGTTTAAATGTATTGTTATTCCTAACTGCTGTACATCCACTGGAATGAATGGGACTTACCTCAATTGAGAGTAATATGTCCCATTTATTTGAGTGAATTTATTCAATATAGAAATAACATTGGAGTACTTAATCTTCCTCTAATCTTAGAAGTTTCTTCTTCTCCCCCCACAAAATCTTCCTCTATTTCAATACATTTATGCTATTCTGAAACTTTTTGCTGTTAAAAAAATCTAATGGCACTAAAAAACACCTTATCCCCACCTGAAAATGGGTTCCAATATCACAGTTGCTGAAGAAGGCATTTAAAAGTGTGTGTTTTAAAATTCTCAGAGTCTCTGTGTGCCATTCTCCTTTTGAATAGCACCGCATTAATGCAAAAAAGATACCAGAAACTTGGCTTTGCTGAATAGAAATACAAAGCAGCTTTTCAACAAACCTTAAAAAGCCAGCCTAGCTGGAAAACCCTGAGGATTTGAGGCTTCTGGAAACTTTCAGTGTTTTAAGCAGATAAACACATTTGCTAAACAATAGCCATGTAATGACTCTCAATAACACATGATTGTCTTTTATGTGGAGAACGATTTACAGTCATTAAATATAGGAGTCAGAGAGAAAGGGAGAGAGAGAAAGAGGAAATAAAGACAACTCTTCTGGAATGAATTAAGTGTCTTTGGTGCAGGCGGAGCACCTTTGGTGTTCTGGTTTGATATTTGGAATTTGCCATCTTCAAGGAGACAGGGGCACTGTTTTAAACTTTCTCTCTGCAAACAATGTTTAATGACCTAACAGGTTGGCTTTTGGAATCCATCACAGAGCATTTGTCAACTGCTTGATATAAATGACAGATGTTTCAATGAAATTGTAGTGGTGGAACAAATCTTGTTGAGAAGGCTATGAGCCAGATGTTCCCAAGACTGGATTGATGCTATAAAGAGAAAAGTCTTTTTCTTGTTCTTGTTTTTGCATCGCTCAGAACTCATAAGCAAAAGGGAAACGTGTTTATCACAATAACTTACATTTTAGGCCTTGTCCTCTTGGCAACATCATAAAAATGATGAAGTCGGGAGCACTGAAAGAGCTTTCACACTTTTGCAGAACACTTATGGGGCTACAGCATAACATCCCTGGCACTCCCGTTTACCTGCATCAATTTATATTTAAATCTACATGTAAAAGTGTTGATTTTTAAAATGCTCTTGCTGTCTATAGCATCCCCACCATGTTTATTATTATTACCATAAATTAAACCTGAAGGCTATGTGGGGAAGGGAGAGGAGAGTCTGTAATAAGTTTGTATAATAAGTCTGTAAGGGGGTGTTTGCAATACATTTAGATTTAAACAATTATTTTAGTCAAGGTCACCTTAATCTAATGAGCATCATGTGCTGATGAAGTGTTAAAAGTTTTAGATTTCTTTAGTTCTTAATAGGGCAGGCAATGGCATGTAGTGCCAACTTTAAAGATATCTTGGTAAAATAAAGACTGGGAACTTCAACTTTATGCAGTCTTAGATTTCTCCCTAGCAGTGCTCACAATTCGCAAAACAGCTTGTGATAGTTTTCATACAGGGCTGCGGCATTAACCATGGTTGGCATTAGTGTGTATACAATTCTGTGTGCCTAGTATGTACCTTCATGACACTTGTTGACTTATAGAGACCCCCATGAATTTCATAGGGCTTTCTTAGACAAGGAGTCCTCCGAGGTAGTTTTGGCATTTCTTTCCTCTGAAATATAGCCAACAGCACCTGGCATTTGATGTAGATCCCCTATCCACATACTCTTTCAAGATTACACCGGATCTGGTGTCTTTAGGATATTTAGATAATACTGCTACTACAGTTAGCTCTAAGGGTGAGTCTACACTGGCCAGTAAATCTGTAGTCAGTCTTGAGACTGGCCCTGGAGGCAACTCCCTCCACTGAAACCAGGGCTGTGGCAATTGACATCCACACAGCCCAGGATGGGACTGTATGAAAAGGTAATAATGGCACTGTCCCATGTGAACACTGGACCAATCCTAATCAGACCCAGTCCAGCTATCCACACTATCCAAAGCTGTGAGATACTCTGGACTTTCAAGCAAAGCTCAAGTAGAGCAAATATGTTTTAAACAAGTTTAATCCATAATATTCACAAAGCTAGGAGCCAACACATTATGTGTCTATGTTTTTATGCCTGTGTGTAGTCTCACCCTAAGAAAGGGGTAGGAATTGGTCAACCCTGTAGATGTTGTTGGATGGCAATTCCATGCAGCTGCAGACAATACAGCCAATAGTGTAAACTTCTCAAAAATGAAGTCCAACATAATCTGAATGACAACTTGTATTTAATTTCTACCCTGATAACCAGGGGCAGATATAAGTGTAAGCGAAGTAAGCGGCTGCTTTCGCAGGTGTGAAGCGGGAGGCTGCAAAATGTTTCCCCGTCCTTTTCATCCTCTTGGGAGTGTGTTTCGCTACTCCGTCCACCAGAAACGCTCTGTCCCAATAGTGCATGCACGAAACTTCCACCCCTTTGCACCCCCCGCCCCTTTCCACCCTCCTGTAGATACGACGAGGCGGAAGAGGAGGAGCATTTTGCAGGTGGAGGTGGAGCCAACGCTACATGACCCTCCTCCTCAGTCTCCTCCAGCCTCATGTTTTCTGCCCATGCGCATTTGATGCAGGCTTGCAGCAGCGCGTGGAGGCAAGAGCAGCAGGGCGAGGATAGAAGGCTCACAGCACGAACCACGAAGCCTGTTGGGACCTGAACTTGGACGAACCCTTAGTAAACCAACACACAGCAACTGCGGTTAAATGCTTTATTTAGAATAAGTAAAAATAGGTTGAGAAGGCAAAGATAGAACAGTTCAGTGATGCTCCCAGCATCCAGTTGTAGCAGAGCAATAGTCTTTAAGAGTCCAATAAATGCAATAATAATCTTGGTGCCGCAATTGGCTAAATCCAGGAGTTTCTTGAGACAAAGCTTAGTAAGATTTAGAGTTCAAAAACAGGAAAGCTTGGCCCAGACAAAGTTCCATGAGGCTTGGCAAGGTAGCTAAAACGTTGGCACGAGATCCCGACCTCATTCTGGGCTGAATCTTTATAGGCCCCGGTTACTTTGATCTAGAATACGCTGACTGCGTTAAAGCTCTCTCACAGGAACGGCTGGGAAGCTTTTTGTTCCCACCGCATCTCGGTCTGATTGGAATGTAAGCTTGTTAGCGCAACCACCTGGCCTCTCGGGAGTATCTGTTGCTTCTTGGTACCAGGCTTCCTTATCGGCCTGTGAAACCATAGGGCTGCGCCTGTCCTTGGGCGCTTGGAGTTCACTTAGAGGTTGATGCAGAGGTTTGCTTCCAAGCCTCTCTGAATCTTTGGTTTTGACATGGCGTTGGTCTGGTTTGCTCCTAGTACCTGGCTGGGGTGTGACAAGGCCAGAGAGAGGAGTTACTATTGTTGTGCCCACTTCCAAAATGCTCCTCTCTTTTGGCCCCGTGTAGGGCGCATGTGTGAATCTAGCTGGCTGCGCGCATGCATGCTCCGGCATGCACACATGCACAATCTCCACCAGGCTGGAGAGCCAGGGGGTTCCAAAATAATGTTCACTTACTACTTTTTATTACCTTCATCCAGTCCTGCTGATAACACCAGGGGTATGTGTTGGGGTGAAGGGTATGGGCGTCTAACCAAAAGGAGAAGGAGGAGGCAGAGATAACTGGAAAGGACTTGATCATTTGATGCATTCCTCATCTCACATAGTTACTTAAATCAGGTCACATTGTAACCTAATCAATTTCAACATTAGAATATCAATTGTCTTACCAATTTCATTAAATTTACTACAAAATGATTTTGCAGAATATAACCACTTTATTTCCTCTTATAGAGGCAAATGATAGACACATTATTCTCTGAGCATTTGTAGTTGTGTTTGTGCCAATTCTACAGCTCTACCTTCCAGCTCATGTAAAGAATTTCCATTAATAGCCATGACTGTCCTCTTTACAGTTTCCTTATAAGTGTACAGGACTATGGAAGTGGTGAGAGTAGCAATATATCTAGTACCCTTTTCTGTTCTTCTACCACAATCAGGAATACCTGAACTTGCAATACTTTCCCATATCTGTCAACCCCATTGAACTCAAGGGTATTTACTCTCTGGCAAGTATGTACAGATTTGCAAGCTTAGTCTGTGTCTGATCCATTATATTCAATATTCAAATTATCCTGTGATAGGAAGTGAATTGTTTGAGCAAAATTAGCCAAATTAATAAATAATACAGTATTATAGCCAATAATATTTGGTGGAGATCCACTATTTCCAGATGTAACTGTAGTGATGTAGCTGATTATGCCCCCTTCCCCTGCCACCTCACACATACAGCCTATCAATTTGGAAATACCCCAATTGATAGGCGGGGCCTGTCGGAATTTTACTGGAGGTGTCCAAACGACACCTCTGGTAAAACAGATTAGACCTGGGCCATCCTGAAAGGCCATCCTCTCAGGGTTCAGTCTCCACAGTCATATAGGTTCTTAGGGCTCCATGAGCCCAGAAAATCTATAGGGCACTCACCCTTCCCCAACCCCCCCAGCCAGCTGTAAAAGTGAAAAAAATCTTACTGGGCCACCATTAGGCTCCTACAGCAGGCTTCCTAGCACATACAAATGGCATGCCTGGAGGCTGGAGGGGGAAGGAAGAAGAAAATTGCTCCCCACCCCACCCCGGCCTCCTGGGACACCATTTCTATGCACCAGGAGGACTGCCTGGAGGAGCTTAATCTCAGCATGGCAAGTTTTTAAAAAACTTTTAAAGCTAGGGATTTTTTAGAGGGGGATCTTCTTGTCGTCTGGATGCAACTCTTTTTTTAAAAAATGAAGTTTATTAATTTTCCATAAAAGAAATATGTACATGTATACAGTGTGATTGGTAGAGACTTAGCTCTGCCATCACATACACATACACAACATACGCATACACAACAAAAACATACTAATGTGCTGAGATTCAGCGTGAAAATATGAAAGAGAGGGGTCAACAGGGGAGAGGGGGGATAGAGAGTTGGGTTGTAGAGGAAGGGATATAGAAAAGCAGTGAAAAGAGTGAAAAGAGTTAAAAACCAACATGGGAAGAAAACGGGTCACAACGTATGTCCTCTCTACATGATTTAGCACATTTCCTGTTCTTCTTTGGAAGCCTTCAAGATTCATATGGTAGGAGAAAGTAAAGGATATCTTAAAAAGAAAATATATTCATATTGTCTCTTACTATATTTAGACTTGTAGTCTTTTGTTTCTACCATTTTTCTCTTTTTACCCTAAACCGTTAGGTCTAAGTCAATATTATGTACTTTTTTATAATATTTTGTGAACAGTTCATAATTTTTGTACCATTATTTTCTTTCTTAGTATCTTCCCTTAATCTGTCTGTTAGTCTATCCATTTGTATAGTGTCTATGATTTTTAACAACCAATCTTCTTTGCCTGGAATTTTTCCCGATTTCCAATACTTTGCAAAGATCATCTTTGCAGCTGTCATCGCCAATATAAACATATTCTTTTCTTCTTTATTTAGATTGGAATCAAGTATTCCTAGTAAGAAAGAGTCTGGTTTCGTTATTAATTCTTTACCAATTATTTTTTTCTAATTCCTTATGAATCATGGCCCAATTATCCTTTGCCTTTTTACACAGCCACCAGATGTGAAAATATGTTCCATTTTTATCCTTGCAATTCCAACATCTGGGGTTGACTTTTGGAAACATTTTTGCAATCCTCATAGGATCCAGGTGCCACCTATAAATTAATTTTATCCAATTTTCCTTATAATTTTGGCTGTAGGAGATGTTTATATTTTTCCCCCAAATTGTTTTCCATGTATCTGCATTAATTTTGTATCCTACGTTTTTTGACCATTTTGTCTTATAATCTTTAGATTGGTCTTTCCCTTTGTCCCGTCTTTGTAGTATTTTATATATCATTCCTACCCACTTTTGTTTTTTATCTGGATGCAACTCTTGATAGGTACCGAAAGGGCATCTAGACGCCCCCTAGAGAAAGTCTGTGTTTTGTGGGAAGGTATGTGGACCCAAATCCACACCAAAGCAGGTTTTTAAACCTGTTTTGACATGAATTTGGCCCCTGTCTGGAAGTACCCTGAGGCAGTGCAGATCATAGCACTAGAAAATGAAATCTATAGCACTCCCAAGATCATGGAGTCTTGCCACAACTTCTTGTCTAAAGGCATTCAGTGATTGATTGGGAAGGCACTGCAGATACCATTTCCCAGCATTCTTATATGCAGATCCCAGAAACATTTTGGTTGAAGTACTGCAAGACTGAAAATGGGGGTTTGGGGGTTATGTTCAGTCATTGAGTGAGAGTGAATCCCCAGCATATTAGAAGAGCTTTTATGATCCTGTAAGTATTGAACAAAATGGGAGGCATTTGTCTTGTAGGTTCTTACTAACATATTTTTTGTCAAGACTCCCAGCTGGTTATATGAATATTCTTAGGCATTCTAAAGCAGTTACATGTAACTTAAAAACACCCCCCCCCCCCCCACACACACACACTTTTTGTGCTTTACTATCATATTAATATGCTTTGGTTACAATCTGTGAAAGATACCAGACATTTGCGGTTGCTACATCGCAATGACATTATGCTGTTCTCTAAAAGATTAGAGAATACAATGGGCCCTTGGCATCCACTGGATACTGAAATCCATGGACACTCAAGTCCTATTATATACAATTCATAGTAAAAGGGCAAAATGAAGCTATGCTTTTGAGATTTTTTTTAAAAAATATGTTCAACCCATGAATAATTGAATCCATTAATGCAGAATCTGTGGCTATGGAGGACCAAGTGTATTAACAAAGCAGGCTCTGGAATATATGAAGCTATTTTTTTTTACAGCTGCAAGAAAATCTTTTAAAAACAAGCAGTAAGGAAATAATTAATAAAATCCAATAGAAAGAAACTTTTTTTTTTGTAAATCAGAGTTCACTTAGATTTACAAAAAAAGTTTCTTTCTATTGGATTTTAGTAATCAGAGTTCACTTAGATTTGAAGGTTATTGGGGGACTCCTGTTCAACCCCACAACCATTGTCTTGTGGGGTTCCTCAGGGCTCAATACTGTCTCTCATGTTGTTTAACATGTACATGAAGCCGCTGGGGGAGATCATCCGGAGTTTCGGGGTGTGGTGTCATCTGTACGCAGATGACGTCTAACTCTGTCACTCCTTTCCACCTGCTACTAAGGAGGCTGTTCAGGTCCTGAACCGGTGCTTGGCTGTTGTGACAGTCTGGATGAGGGCAAACAAATTGAAATTGAATCCAGAAAAGACAGAGGTACTCCTGGTCAGTCGTAAGGGTGAACAGGGCATAGAATTACAGCCTGTGCTAGATGAGGTTACACTTTCCCTGAAGGTGCAGGTTTGCAGCTTGGGTGTGATCCTGGATTCATCGCTGAGCCTGGAGCCCCAGGTCTTGGCGGTGACCAGGGGAGCATTTGCACAGTTAAAACTTGTGCCCCAGGTGTGCCCGTAGCTTGGGAAGTCTGACTTGGTCATGGTAGTCCACAATTTGGTTACATCACATATAGACTACTGCAACATGCTCTATGTGGGGTTGCCTCTGAAGACTGTTTGGAAGCTCCAAATGGTCCAATGTGTGGTGGCTAGGTTGTTAACAGGAGCAGCGCTCAGAGAGCATACAACCCCTTTGTTGCGCCAGATCCACTGGCTGCCAATTTACTTCTGGGCACAATTCAAAGTGATGGCCTTAGCCTATAAAGCCCTAAAGAGTTTCGGTCCAACTTACCTATCCGAACGTATCTCTCCTTATGAACCATCTAGGATGCTAAGATCTTCTGGGGAGGCCCTGTTCTCATTCTTGCCTTCCTCACAGATGCGTCTGGTGGGGACGAGAGATAGGGCCTTCTCAGCGGTGGCCCCTCGACTGTGGAACGCCCTGCCTAGAGAGATAAGATCAGCCCCCTCCCTCCTGACCTTTCAAAGAAAGATGAAAACCTGGCTTTTCAAGCAGGCCTTCCCAAATACGGCATAGTAATATGATATTATGGACCACTGACAACACAACTGGACAATGATTTGATATGGCAACACTTTGATAATGTTTTTAATGCTTTGTATGGTTTTTATATTTTTATATTGCTGTTAGTGTTTTCATAGTATTTTATGATTGTTTTAATTGTTGTAACTATTCTGGCATCAAATTGTTGCTCCGAGTCGCTCCTGGGCTGAGAGGGGCGGTATACAAATGTAGTAAATAAATACAAAAAATTGAGAGCAGAAGGTAGAATGGTCCTACATATTTCCTCTCTAGCCACATTTTATTGTGTTTTGACCAGCAAACTTAGAGTGTGCATTCCTGTTCAAATCATCAGGCTCATCTGTCAAATTCAGAGAGGCCTAGATGTGCATCATACGCCTGTTTACATCAGCCGCACATGCAGATTGACCTTTCCAGATTGGAGCATTTGGGGGTTTCCCCCACCCCATTTTAAAAATAGCACTTTTACTCTCACTGGTACATAAAGATTCTAAGCAGTGTTGCAAGTTAGGTATTTGTAGCTTATTTTATTAGCATTATGCCAAACCACAAAATAGATAAAGCTGTTTTATGGTTTACATCTGGCTGAAATAATAAAGCACATGGCTATGGAGTAAAAGCATGTACAGCTGCAATTTTCTGTAAATATCCCAAACTCTAGATAGCTGCAGAGATAAAGAATGGATGGCATGTGCTCCGGGTTTATCCTGCTATATATCACTACTCAGAATATTTATGATACTCCGACATTTGTGGCATATGTGTTAATTAACCACTTTTTAAGGAGCAGTCTTCAGGGCTTTCTTCTTTTATGTCGAACAGATCAGGATAATTCTGTATGACAGAATGGTATAATAGTTCACAAGCTGGAGATCACTTGTTGTAATGGCCTTTCCTCACCAACCCCTGAATGAGACATACATTAAATGCTCTTGAGATGCAGCTGCCTGTTCCACAGGTGCCCTTTGAGCCTCATCTTTCAATGGATTCTGCTGTGAACTCCCCACTTGTACTAACACTGATCTACTTTTGAAGTTTCTAGAGCTCACTCTCTCATATTTCCAGGCATTCACTTTTTTGTTTGCTCTTTCCCACCAATCCACACATATTTTCCTATCTTTCCAGAGGCTATCTGGAGGATAGCCGAACTTTGGAATTAGCCAAATGGTGCCTTCCCTCACCCATGATCAGCCAAGTTATTTTGGCAGATGAAGAAGGAAATACCACAAGTACTTCTCCACATTTTGGGCAATCAGAACATCACTGTAACATTCAAAGCCTAATTCATGAAGTGGTCATCTAATTCCCCTTTATTATAAGGTCACCTCTGCTGAATTACATCCTTTTTGTTTTGCATCTCTTCTGTATCTTTCCCAACTAATCCCAAACCAGAATGTTCAGTGGGGGTGCATCACAATGAATGAATGGCTAATTCTGCAATGCAGGCATGACATGCCCAAATTCAAAAGACACACATGCTGCCACGTTTTTTAAATTAAAAAATAGGCCTTTAAAACCATTATAAATGTATTTTTGTTGCACATGTGTATTGTGTTCACATATACTGGGCATGGGATGTAGATAGCAGTTTCTCCTTCTGTGTATGTGTGCTAAATTCTCTAACATTTCACAGATGAAAACTGGGATACATGTAGCCAAGCAATATAAGAGTGCAATCAAGATCCAAGTCTTGTTAATGGGGAAGCTAGAAGGGGTTGCAGTACTTTGCTTTTGCCTGTCTCCAGGGATGGGCAAAATTTCTGCTTATGCTCGTTTCTCTCTCCTGCTGAGATAAACTATTTTTTGCACTTTGAATTCACTTTGCAGCAACTGAAGTAAGCTGAGGACAAAGGAGGAAACGGCATCTAAAATATTTAAAACATCTTATAGCATATATCCTCATATTTGCTGTATAACACAGTCATGAACTATATGACACATAAACCTGAACCTTGTGAAACAGTCAAGGAAGGCAGCTAGCATTAGGAAGAGGGAAGCAACCACCCAAGATGGGAAGATGCTGGGGTGGGGAATTCGTAACAGATACCCAGCCATTCCTTCTAAGTTCTTTGGTCACTCCACCTTTGGAAAGATAAAACTTTGTGTCATAAACAATCTGTTCTACATCTTCATTACTAACTCACTGCTTTTGAGTATAGTGGAGCTGTCATTTTTGAAATAAAATCCAGCTGCTAAATCTAATCTGCTTGAATGGAAAGTGGTGCTATTTTGTCACTAGCTTCAGGCAGCAAAATGCCTTGACCTAACCCTGCTCTATTATCTTGCTACTTCTCTTTTCTACCTCTGAAACAAAGCTCAGACACAGATGGACTGCTTTTTGGACAGGTCCTTCCCTGGAATAATTGGCTTGGGTTGTTGTAGGTTTTTCAGGCTGTATGGCCATGTTCTAGAAGCATTCTCTTCTGATGTTGTGAGGATGCCTACCTTCTAGGGCTGGCTGATCCAACAAAAAATATATTTCAAAACTTGATTCGCATGTAGCTGGTGTTGACACTTCGAATTTTAAATGATTTCAGAAAGTTTCTGGGGAAATGCTTCAAAATTACCAACATTTCGGAAATTTCGGAAATGCTTCATTAATGGCCGCAGGAAGGAAAACCGCATCTAAAGCAGTTTAAGCAGCCACTTTGGACGTGGATTTCCTTCTCCCCGCAGGGCCTTTCAGATCTGGAGGGAAGTCATGGGCTTGGAAGCCCATAGCTTCCCTCTGGATCTGAACGGGGCCTTTCAGATCCGGAGGGAAGCCATAGGCTTCCAAGTCTGGATTTGAAAGGCCCCGCTTTGGCCCCGCAGGGGGAAGGAAAGTCCCGTTCAGATCCGGAGGGAAGGCCTGGACTTCCAAGCCCAGGCCTTCCCTCCGAATTTGAACAGCCCCGTGGGGGGAAGGAAAGCCACGTCCAAAGCAGGGCCTTTCAGATCTGGAGGGAAGGCATGGGTTTGGAAGCTTAAGGTGGCTTCCGATCCAGTTCTCAGGCGGAGAGAAGAAATCCACACAGAAGGGAAGGCCAGGAAAGGTAAAACCCTTTCCGAAAATGGAGTTTCTTTTCTTTAAAATGGCGGTGGTGGCTTCGAATTTGGTAATTACTTCTGGGTTGCTTAAAGTGCTTCAGAAACGCTTCAAAAGTAATTTAGAATCAAATTTAATACAAATTTGATCAAGATACGAAAAACCTAACTAGGCCTACTACCTGCCATAGATGCAGGCAAAACATCATGAGAGAATGCTTCTAGAACATGGCCATACAGCTCCAAAAACCTACAACAACCCAGTGATTCCGTGCATGAAAGCCTTTGACAATACATAATTGGCTTGGTTTGGCAAGCCATCTTCTGCAATGCAATCCTGCATTTGTTGATTTACCAGTAGCTGTAATCCCAACAGAGTTGAAAAGAGTTTATTTCCAAATAAGTATATATAGAATCTATCTCTTATCTTTAAAAAATGGGGCAGTATTTTCTAGAATACCCTCTATGTACACACTTGGCTCTCCATTTTACTTGTTTGTTCATATGTTTATTACATATCTTGTTTGAAAAGAGGCTAGTGACTTGACACAGATAATTCTAGTCTGGGTTTTATTATGATGTTTGGGGGCCTTACAAAAAACAGATAACAGTCATCTGCCCACTTATGACAACACAGAGATATGAATGGAGCATGGAAATTTCTTTCTTTGGCTTTAAAATCATGTCCAAGGTGACAAAATACGTGTGAAAGACACGTATAAGAGCCCAAACTGAATAAGTGCTTGTGGGTGACTCATTAAACCCACAAGGCTTCTTATTGTGTGGGAACATGTTTGAGCAGATACTGGTAGGTTAGGTTGCTGAATGGAGCCATCTCTCTGTCTACATCCAGATAGAACAAAGTTACGGTACTTGTCACTGCTGGTGTGAATTTTGCACCTATATCAAGACGGTGTGTCTTTGGTTCAGTTTTATTGTTTAAATTAAAATTCTGTCCCCAGGGCAAGTTCATTCTGTGCCAAGTAAAGCTGAATTATGGGTGTGGTTGAAATTATGCAAATTGAGAAAACATATATAATGTCTCCTATTCTCAATAATTTGTTCTGAAGTAATTATTACTGTTTGGCAGGGCTCAACAAGTTACTGATTGGAATGAAAACTCCCAGAATGCCTCATGCTAGGTGGGCGATTCTGTTAACTAGTCAGGCTGAGACATATCCCCCATACATATTTCAGTTTCAGAATTTCCCTTCTGTTAAATGAGTAGATATTTTCTTTATTAAATATTTTAACATTGCACTAAAAGAGGTAGAAAAACTAAAGAAAAGAAAGAAAAAGAGATGACTATTGATAATCTTTTCAGCAACCAATAGCCATTTTAATATCTGTTTTGTGTATTTTAATATGTATCTTTTATTTTTAAAAATACAGTTTAATATGTGTATTTGTGGTATTTTCCCAATGTTTATGTGTTTTAATTATTGAACCATGAGGAGAAGCCTTGAACCACGAGGAGAAGCGGGTAAGAAATGATGATGATGATGATGATGATGATGATGATCATACATACTACATACTTTTTTATTTATTTATTTATATCCCACCTTATCTCTCCATATGGAGACACAAAGTGGCTCACAATCAAAAACATTAAAACTTAAAATATACAAATATGCAGTAAAAACAGTATATAATTATATATCATTATATATTATCAGTAGTAATATTACAATATTGTTTTATTATTTATTATTTATTGTTTTATTAGTAGTAGTATATTGTATTACATTATAATATGACCAATATTATATGTATATACAAGATATTATTAGTATAGTACAATATTAGTATTACATATTACTATATGGTACTATGCTACTGTACTGCAATATTATTAGTAATGTTACATGTAATATATAATATATAATTATCATAGGTAAAGGTTTCCTTTTTCATACCTAACCCTCTGATAATAACACAATTTCTCTTATTTTCATAGTCAGTTCCTTCCAAGGCGCTCCCATCTGCCCTATCCCAGTAATCAGTGGGCAGAGGAGGGCAAGGAACACCAACCCACCCTCCTCCTATCAGAGCCGCAGATCCCCTTCAACCTGGCTCCGTCCCATCACCTGTCATGTCCGCCAGCAAACACCCATTTCACCTGGGCCCTCACTATTACTCTTCAACGCGAGGTCGATCTGCAACAAGCGGGCCACCCTGCGGGACTTCATCGCAGAACAGAACGCGGAGGCCACCTGCATCACAGAGACGTGGACTCAGGACGGTGACTGTGTCCTCCTCCAGGAAATAGCCCCCCCAGGCTTTCGAGCCTTCCACCGCCCAAGACCTATAGGTCGAGGTGGGGGGGTAGGACTGGTTGTGAAGGACGCGGTTACCACTTCTGTTCTCCTAACACCGGAGCTGACCGGCATAGAATGCCTGGGGGCAACCCTTGGAGAGGAAGTAAAGACGGGGATCCTGGTCGTCTACCGGGCCCCCGGGGCCCCCAAAGAAGCCACTTCCGCCTTACAGGATCTGATCGTGGACTGGGCCTTGAAGTTTCCCCGGCTTCTTATACTGGGCGACTTCAATTTCCATCCGGACACAGTCCCCTCTCACCCGCTGCACGAGAATTCCTTATGCACATGGATGCCCTCGACCTCTCCAGGACAGCCACTGGTCCCACCCACCAAGCTGGCCATGCACTGGACTTGATTTTCAGTCAGGGTCTTGCATTACAACCGTGATACCAGAGCAGTGCCCTGGTCGGACCACCTGACCGTGAGGGTAGAGGTCAACATCCCCCGCAACGCTACCAGAGCCTAGGCCTATTCTGGCCCGCCAAAAGAGCGATGACCCCAAAGGCTTTTGCAGCGGCGCTGGAACCCTTGGAAGTCCCCGGAGGATCTCTGTCAGATCTGGTCGCCAGATGGGATAGTGTGCTCTCTAGGCCATTGACCAGATAGCCCCAAGGCGCCCTTCCGCCAAGGAAAACCTGCTCTCCATGGTTTACAACACACCTGAAGCAGATAAAACATCGGAGGAAGCAACTTGAATGTTCCTGGCGACGAAAAAGCCGAGCGCAGAAAACAGAGCCGCTTATAGAGCCCAGCACAGGCTATATGAACTCGAGATCAAAAGGCAAAGAGATCCCATAACGCAGCCCAGATTTCTGCCGCGGGCTCCCACTCGGCGCAGATCTTCAAAGTTGTCCGGAGCCTCCTCGCCCCCCCACAAAGGGAACCCAACAACTCGGCGTTAACTGCTGACGACTTCCAAAGACACTTCATTGGAAAAATCGCGGCCCTTCGGAAGGACTTACCATCGATCCCCGAGGAAGATGGCCCGAGGTCCCAGCCCCCACTCGGACAACTGGACAGCGTCTCTCAGAGTTCAGCTCTCTAACAATGGAGGAGGTGAGAAAGCTGGTGACCGGGCGAGAGCGACGACCTGCCCAACGGATCCCTGCCCATCACATCTAATCAAGTCCAATATTGACATTCTGTCCGGCGCTCTGAGGGACCTGGTGAATCTCTCTCTCGAAACAAGCTCTTTCCCGGACTCCCTGAAAGAGGCGAGAGTCACCCCCCCTCTTGAAAAAGACATCGCTTGATCCCGAAGTCCCTGCTAACTACCGCCCGGTTGCCAACCTACCCTTCCTGGGCAAGCTCCTTGAACGAGCAGTAGAAAGCCAAACCGGGTCTTCTTAGATCAGTCCGGGGCCTGGACCCGTCCCAGTCGGGCTTCCGCGGGCCACGGAGTGGAGTCCGCTCGTGGCAATTACTGATGACATCCGCCGTCAACTGGACCGGGAGGCTCGGCAATCCTAGTCCTTTTGGACCTTACGGGCGGCCTTTGATACCGCCGATCACGACCTGCTTCTCCATTGCCTGGCGGCCTCCGGGATCCAAGACAGGGCTCTGTCCTGGCTGGAATCGTTCCTGCGAGGCCGCCGCAGCGGGTCGAGTGGCAGGGTCAAGTCTCTCTGAAAACACATTGGAGTGTGGAGTTCCTCAGGGCGCCATTCTATCTCCCACCCTCTTTAACATCTACATCCAGCCCCTGGCCAGCATCGCTAGGAGCCATGGGTTCTCCTGCTACCAATACGCAGACGACACGCAGCTGCTCCTGAAGCTCGACCCGGGGTCATCGTCAGTACCGGACAGTTTCAGCCTCGGACTGAGGGCGGTGACGAACTGGCTCAGAGCATATAGACTCAAGATTAACCCGGCTAAAACGGAGATCCTCTGGCCTGGCCGTCCCGACCCCGCCTCCACTCCCACTCTTCGAGGGCGAGTCCTTGGCTCCTGCCCCGGCGGTAAAAAGCCTGGGAGTGATCCTAGACGAAAATCTCACGATGGAGGCACAGATCCAGGCGGCAACAAAAGGCGCCTTCTTCCACCTCCGCAGGGCCCGACGGCTGGCCCCCTACCTTCCACCAGAGGCCTTGAGGACGGTGGTCCACGCCACCGTCGTCTCGCGCCTCGACTACTGCAACGCCCTATATGTGGGCCTCCCCCAGATAACAACTAAGAGGCTGAAACGCATCCATAACGCCGCAGCTAGACTCATTTCTGGGTCATCAGTGAGGGATCACATCTCCCCCATTCTTAAAGAACTTCACTGGCTGCCCCTGGAGTTTAGAGCCCTTTACAAACTTCTGGTGCTCACCTTCAAAGCCCGGCACTACATTGGGCCTTCCTATCTGAGCGACCGGCTGACGGCCCAATGCAGCGAGAGGCCAGCTCGCTCCATCAACGGTGACCGCCTGATTACTCCTGGAGTGCGGGAGGCCAGACTGGCGGAACTCGGCGGAGAGCCTTCTCCGTCGCGGCCCCCGTGACTTGGAACTCACTGCCGCCCGCCCTCAGAGCCTCTCTGACTCTATCTGGATTCCGGCCAGCCTTGAAGACCTGGCTTTTTCGCCTAGCGTTTGGGACTGGCTCGGTTCTTTGAACTACCTGAGCCACCCCTCCCGGTTATCCTCCATGTTTTTTTTAAACTGTTGTACACTGTTTTAACTGTTGTAAGTCGCCCGGAGCACCGTCGGTGGAGGGCGACTCACAAATATTAAAGTATTATTATATTATTAATTGTCAAAGTCAAAGGTTACCAAGACATTTTCTCTCCCCCCCACTCTCTGTGTGTGTAAAAAATCCATAAGAGGTTTCCAGTCTTTAAAAAATGTCCCTAATGACTTTTCCCTAATCAAACACTTGACCATTTCTTCTCTGTCAGTTGCACCAACCTCTCCACAGTAGTCAATAATGAATTCTTCCATTTGACCACCCACAATAATAATAATAACTTTATTTTTATACCCCTTCTCCATCTCCCCAAAGGGACTTGGAGTGGCTTACAAAAGGACAAGCCCAGAGAACACAGAGTTAAAATGTAATGCAATAAAATTAAACACCAAATAGAAACATATCACAATAAAACATAACATCATAAAAACATTACCATGGGAGCAATAAAAGTGCTGAGTTCAAAGGGCTTGGAGTTTGTGCAAAATTCCTAGCTAGAGCTAAGGGAAAGTGAAAAAAATCAATGGAAGGGATGGGAGAGTAATGTCCTTGGGCTTTATAATGTCAGAATTGTAGAGTGGAGGGCCATGCTAAAGTGCCGGAACTTAGGCATGAAAGGGCCAATTCTTTAGAACTGCCTAATCAAAGGCACAACCGAACATCCATGTTTTTTAGGTTGTTGTGGGAGGAGGGCAGGGTAGGTGACAGTCTGATCTCCCTAGGAAGAGACTTCCAGAGCCAGGGGGCCACCACCGAGAAGGACCTCTCCCTCGTCCCCAGCAACTGCGCCTGAGACGGAGGCAGAAGTGAGAGGAGGGCCTCCCCAGATGATCTTAGGCCTCATGTTGGTTCATAGGGGAAGATGCGATCATGAAGATAGGCACGTCCCAAACCGTTTAGGGCTTTGTAGGTCATCACCTGCACCCGCACAATGAAATAATGAGATAAAATAACTGCATTGGGATATCTATGGGCAACTTTTATTAATTGTTACTTATTTAAACTTTCTTCATGAACTGCAACAATTCAAAGTGGGGGTTGAACTTGATGTTGGATAAGCTGAGGCAGTCGCCATCCCAGACACACTCATCAGCTAACCTGAGTTCACTCACCATAGTTCCACTTAAGTTGTATTCAGAGCAACTACTTAGGGAAGCTGCATAGAGTATTCCAACCCCACATCTCCAAACTTCAGTGGGATTAAAATCCCCCCACATCTTCAAAGCCATTTCTGTTCACACCCAACTTTGTTGACCAGACACACAGGTTGGAGCTTCCATTCCTGGCCTTCACCAAAATGGGTGCCTTAGGTGCACACTGACATGTTAAATTGCATCTCCATTTCCTGACATAGATTAGGGGCAAGCATCTGCTTTGTCCTTATCCCCCACCAAGCCTGCTAAAACAGCCCTGATGCTCCCTTGTAGATCATGAAGAAATTGTTTAGTGCCCTCATTAGACAGATGGATATACCATCTGACCTGAAAAATTCACTGCAGTGTTAAGTGATCTCATTGTGGTGAATGTAAGAACTTAAACCATGTGTTAAAGCTTAAAACTCCCTCTGTTTGTCTTCTTACTGGCTACATCAATTTTTTGAAAGTCTCCATTGCCAGACCATTTCTGCAGGGCATTATGGCAGACCATACCACATGCCTTTGAGGCCAAACATCATAATGCCTTGGATGTCAAACAACGTTTGCAACACCAACACCATGCTTTTCAGGAGGCCAAGGTCATTTCAACCCAAGTTGATTACGAAAACATTCAGAGGGGACACTCCACCATTTAAACACCAATGGGTATAACCCAGTTCATATTCGGAAGGGGCCCTCTCCCTTGTTCAACCAAAATGGGTATAACCCAGTCCACATCCAGAAAGGGGCAGCCCCCTTTGTTGTAAGCTGCCATTGCTTGGACTGGGTGCAGCTTGGTTTCACTACATTCCTACAGAAGAATAGATGTACCTTTCCTTTTTTTGGGTCCATTTTGGAAAATCTCATTGACAGTGTCACCTGACCTTGGGCTAAATGAATGTCACTAAGTATTAATATCCTATTTAAATGTCACTAATATTCATGTTCTAGTGGAATGGGCACTCCTAGCTGAGCTGTCAGCATGTCAGAGGTTTATAAAAACACTGTATAATGCTTGGTAGTAGATGTGCTTACCATGTTGTGCAAAATATATAGTAACAGTTGCCCACAGAAGGGTGATGGGGCCTCCTGGAAAGGAGGCACCCAGGTTCATAGAGAAGCAGCCGAAACAGGTGTTCACTCCTCTGCTCCTCCCCCCCCCCCACTTACAGTCCTACATGAAAGGAGAAAGGGCAGTTCCTGATTACCTTCAGCATTCACAGCTCCAATGCTGGAACTAAAAGGGGTGGCAGCCTTAAGTACACAGTTCTCCCCCGCCCTGACAAAAACTAGTAGGGACTATTTTGAATCACTTCATCAGAGTGGCAAATAGCTCTCCTCTCCTAGTATGTAGGGAGGGGAAATCAAATTTTGAGCATACAACAGTTTTGTTGTCATGGTCATATATTGAACCAATCTTCTGTATGTCTTCTTTACCTTTGCATCCAACAATCACAAAGAAGCACTTCTGGTTTACATTAAATATTAATCTTTAAGATCTCCTACATCAATGTCTTCGTTTCTATCAATTTTCGGGGGCTTTCTTACATGTCCATCATATGTGATAAACTATCCCTACTTGTTCAAAGATTTTCTGTGAGCTAAATACTGGGCCCAGGTGTAGATTCAGTAGATTATTTTTGGCATTTATGAAGTTTAAACACCGCCATCATGATTTTTTTCTGAGCAGATTATCTTGAATTTGTGTAATTTAAACTTGTATTTCTCCTTTTTCTTTAAAGAGATTGGAGTGGCTTGTTGATGAATTTTAAGGAATGCAAAAGGTGTAAGGTGTTGTAGAGCGGGAAGCTAACTCATGTTCTGCTTTCCTTATAGGGGAAGTCTAGGTTTTATGCCTCTGGGGATCGAAACACAAAAGTTACAAGAATTAAGTCAGTCTCCTCTTTGCAACAGTTTTGGCTCCTTGACACAGGCCTCCTCTGAGTCAACTGGGAAGGACAGAACTTTCTCAATTTCTATTCCTCTCTTCCTTCCCTCACAATGCCCCAATCAACCTGGGAAGAAATTGGAGCATAGTGCCCCCTGTACTGTGATTCATTATGGAAATGTGAGTGGCAATGTGTGCGTATGAGAGAGAATGTAACAGTGAATTAGGTAGTGAAACTGCTGTAGAAAATGAGACAACTGAAAACTGAAACCCTGTATTTATCTGAGGGGAAGTGTCCTCAGCTGTGATAAATATGTGGTGTGACTGGCACATCTTGATCTGACTGAAAAGGGGAATGATGAAGGTGATTGCTCTGTCAAGAGACAAAACAGGCCTGTGTGGATGTTGAAGAAAACACGTCTGCCTTTGGGACTCACCCATCTTTTAACTTCCCCCTTTAGCCTTTATGTAGCAATAGGAATGTCTTGTTGATTCATACCTCCAAGGCAAAATGCTGCCCTAGACTCTGCTAATAGGCCTTCTTGGAATTAAATGTCTTTATGTGGAGGGGAAAGAAAACAGGCCAGAGGTTGTCCTTTGTACTGGCTGACCTCACAAATAGTAAATATGGAAGCATAGCCGGTCAGCATAACACACAGCTCTTACCCAGGAAAGTAAGTTGACACCATACCAGCTGCCAAATAAATATGTTATGCTCTAAGACCATATGCCTTGTGGATTACTAATGCCAAATGAATTATTATGTGGCCTCATGCTTTTCTGATGCTTAATGCTTTTGGGGAAAGGATGAAAGAGCTTAATAAATGGAGAGAATGAGAGGTGGAGAGGTAGGTGCAACTGACTATATAGTCTATAACAATTGTAACACTTGAATACCTCCTTCCATTAGGCAGTGTTACATGGCAATCTATAGCATTATGTTATGCTCTTGTGGAGGGAATCAGCAGCTGTTGCCTTAGCCTGAGCCATACTTCTTAAATCTCCCAAACTCTTCCTTCTGATGGCTGTAAAAGCTACTGACATTGATTGTGGTGAATGACATTGTCTTATCATCAGTACTGAAGAAAAATTCAGAGGTCAGCTCAGTGAGCTTCCATACATTGTTTTGTGGAGGTAGGACCTTGTTCTTTGGTAGCAAAACATTTTAGGCTTACTCTATGTGTAGTGTATGTTAGCAAACTGTGTTTGCAGGTTTACTCTGCTAAATATCTTCAGGAAAAATCCCCTTAGGTTTTCCATACATCATGGGATCAATTTGCACATGAAAGTTGTGGGCAACTTGTGGCTTTCCAACTGTTGCTAGATTGCAAGTCCTATAAGCTTAGCTTATCCAAATATGAACAGTGTTGATGAGTGTGTAAATCAACATCTCAAGGATGACCATTTACCTCTCCCCCAAATTGGAGCTCATCAATGAAACTACATATTCTGGCAGGCATACCCAGTCAATTTTAAACCATGAATTTAGAATTTACATTTTATGATTTATGTATTTTGATCTTTGTTTTAATGTGTGTATTTTATGAAATCTATTTTAATATATACATCTTATTGAATGTATTGTATGACAATGTATTGCAACTGTGTTGTGCTATGAGAAGAGATGGGTAAATAATAATAGTAATAATAGGGAAGTGTCCAACATGCAATTCAATACTACAGCCGGAAAAGTGATCTTGTTTACTGTGGACTCATCTTGTTGTGTTTCGAATAATAATAATAATACACTTGGGATCTGCACACATTATTCTCCGATACATCACATAGTCCTAGAACTTGGGAAGTGTCAGACGTGCAATCTAATACAACAACCAGCATAGTGATCTTGTTTGCTGTGTACTGATCTTGTGTTTCTAATAATAATAATAATAATAATAAGGTTGAAATCTTGGAGGGATCGTGAGTAGATGAGAGGGAGAGGATCTGAGAGACAGTTTACCTGTCCGAATGTATTCTCCCCTATGAACCATCAAGGGCGTTAAGATATTCCGGAGAGGCCCTGCTCTCAGTCGCGCCACCTTCACAAGTGCCAGAATAATGGCTCCCGAGTGATATCAGGTTTGCCCCCCTCCCCTCTGTCCTTCAGGAGGCTAGTGAAGTCCTGGCTATGGAACAAAGCATTCCCAGAATAATGGCTGAGACCGGTTACAGACCAAAATGAGCAACCACATATGCAGACTGAGTTGGACTTGATTTTATCTTGGCGATTTGGCTTATATTATTTTATCCCCTAGGTATTTTAATCTTGTATTGTTGTATGATGTTTTAGTCTGTATTATTAGCATTGAATCCTTGCTGTGAGCCGGTCTGAGTCCCTCTACGGAGGTGAGAAGATCGGGATATAAAAGTTTTAAATAAATAAATACATTTGGAAAATGCCCTTTTGGAAGTGGGTGAAGCAGATTTGGGGATTACTAGCTTGCCCTAGAAACAAAGTTCTCACTGGAAACACAACTCCACTAAGAACATCTGTGTGGAGAAATAAGCTTTAATGGCTGTTTCAGAAAGAAAAGATATAGAAGGAGATATAGCACTTGAGACCAGTTACTATGGATTCTTCTGGAAGCACTTTCAAGGGAAAGGCTTGTTCTACCATTAGGCAGAGTCAGACTGTTGCCTTGGGCTACAAATGCAGGGGTGGAGTGCAATCAGAGCAACGCTACATTGTTACGAGTCCTGCATCTCTTAAGTAGGCCTCAGCTAGATTGATGATGGGTATTCAAGTCAATGGCTTCAAAATGTCTTCTGTCTGCCATCTGCAAGTGAGCTCGAGCTCACATGATCAGCCAGCCATCAAACCAATTTGACCTGCAGCAGGGAGTTCCAACGTTCCTGCATGCTCCATGTGGTCTAGCATCATTAAGAACAAAGGCTGGGACTACAACTCAGAAGACCTCTAGCCATTTCTTTCCTTCTATTCCCATGCCCCACTTGACCTGAAACTTTGTAGCGCAACCTTTATGAGTAACTCTTCAGATCACAACATTTCTTCCCTTCCGCAGAGATACAAAGTGTCCCATTTTGGCTCATACTCACAGATCCTGATCTAAATAAACCTTTCTGGGCCGCAGAACACTGCTGGCCTGCCTGGGATGCCCTTCTGGCGTTCTGGGGAGGCCGAAACTGCGTCTGTCAAAACCGCAGATATGGAGACCCCCAAAATGGCACCGTTTCCCCCCAGCATCCATGAGAACATAAGTTTAACCGATTGACTCCGTTCCAATTCCATATTTTTCTTTGACTCTTTTTAAGACTTTCTGCCATCATGTTTTCTTTCTTTGAGCTCCTCTGCCTCTACAATAACCTTATGAATTTTAAATAATATTTTTCCGAAGAGCCAGCTGGCTGTCAAAACTTGCTGGTTCCGCATTCCATCTGTTTCCGCTACCGTCAAAGGGCCTCATGGAGGTTTTGAACACCATGGACTTCTTGTATGCATCCCTGGGAGTTGCATGAAGACAGGCCAGAGTTTGGGCAGCCCTGAGCAGATTGGGAAATATAGTTTTCCAAAGGTTTTATGTTTTAGGACTCTTCTCCATGCTGATTTCAGGAAAAGACTCATTCTTTTAGTTTCCCCAAGGACTGAACCAGATTAATTTCCTTTTTTACGAATAACTTATCATGATTTCCCCAGAACATATGGACTGCTATTTTAAAATTCCCCCCTTTGAACTGCTGGACAAAATCCTTCGCTTTTCCCTTCATGAGATGATGATATTATTGAATGTATTGGTGATGGTGGAAATATCCCCTTTTGATTCCCACCTATGTATTCCCTTTCCCTTCCTGCATGTTTTTCCTTCCCATGTATCTTTTAAAAATATAATGAGAAAATGCCATGTGTCTGTACTATCAGCAAGTAAAGATCAGGACAGCTGCATTTGATTAACTCATCAATGACCATTGCATGAACATAAAGGGCTTTTAGAATGTGGAAATAGGGGCTATCTTGTTTCTCAATGAAGACCCCTTATCTCACAGCAGGAGGGGCCTCAAAGTTTCTCTCCCCCCTCAGGCTGGGAATATTGGCATAATTATTCACATTCGACACAACAGCTGATTTTCCCGGCTTTGGACCCCGTGGAATCTTAGCAATCTGAACCATCTTTTTGTTTATTTCCCTGAGACTTCCCTGTAAAGATCTGTTGATAGGAAGGGGGCAGATTTGGCCAGTTCCCTATTTCCCAAAAGAAACAAAAGATTATCCCAGCCCGAAAGGCTGAGAGCATGGCATCTTCATTTACATAAAGGACTAATTTAATCAAGAACCTCCGGACACATTGTTCTCTCCAAGTTCCCGCCTCTCGCTTCCCATTCGCCAGAACAGAGGTGGCACTGTTCCATCATTGGCTCGCCTCCAGCTAGTCTCAATGTTCCCTCCAATAAGTATGGAGATAGCTGGCGCGCGTGGGTGGGAAATTTGAATTTTGACAGCTCTGTATAACTGTAAATATGGCATATATTTTGAATGTAACCTTATGGCTGTTTAGTGACAAGGAAATTGCAGTGGTCATCCTTATCAGCTGACAAGAATTAAAGATCTCGGTGGCTTTTCTTCAACTTTGGTGAGGTTTATTGGGAAACAGTGGGGTGGGAAAATCTGCGTCCTGCCTTTTCTCACCAAGGGTTATGATCCCTCTATTTGGATGCTAGGGCTCATGCCCCTTCTGGGCAGAGCCAACCCAAATTCTGTTCGATGACACAAGGAAATATTTACATGCATGCTGTAAATTTGGATGTACCTTCTGAGCCTCAACAATTTTCTTCTGTCAATTTCCTTAGGGGTGCAGAGATTATGAAGTTTAAGCAGCATAGTCACTTTTTTCTCAATGGTCAAAAATGAGTTGATGATGATAGTGGTAGTAGTGATGATTTAGATTCTCCCCTTTCATATTATAATTTGTCAAATAAAAAGGTGAAACAATCAAATTCATGGAATTTAACAGCACATCAACATTAAACACACAACCCAACAGTGCTTCTTTGAAAAAGGAGAATTTTTCTTAACACAGTTTCTGAAGAAAACAAACTCAGAGAATCAAAGAAAGCTTGCATTTAGCCACTAACCAAGGGTGATTACTTTCCATTAAACCACAAAAAGGGCAGACACAAAAGGCTTTGCCCCATGATTAACTCTTCATGTTCAGCTGCACTAATTACTAGAGAGTTACTGAGAGAAATCCAATTGATCGATGTCAAATCCCTTGGAAAGTCTCTATGGAATAGGAGAGAGGGGAAACTTTATCAATAAACTTTCTTCAAAGCTTAAGAAACAAATGAAATGCAAATTTAACAAATTAGCCATGTGATTAACACACAGTAGGACCACTCTGGGCATTTAGCTTTGCTGGTTGTCAAGATGTAATCCAACATAAAATTACTATTAGGAGTGGTAAAAGAGATTCTTTTCTTTTCCCTCCTCCATCATGCCAGTATCAACCGCCAGGCTCTTCCTTTGCTGTTTAAAGTAAATCTGTGCTTCAAATGTAAAAGTACAGATTAAAGCACCTTGCTAGGGACCTCAAAAGCAGGGTGAATTGGGCAGCATTTCCCTGGAACCGATCATGGGCTTGTGCTCTGCTTGACATCACTTTAATGACACTTCTCTTTACAAGTTGCTCTGATTTCTGTGCTTGGCTCGTCTTTTTTTCAGAAAAGGATAACCCTCTTGTTTCTTTTGATGTGATTGTATTTGTTTAGGTGCATATAATATATCTTACCACAGCATGAGAATTGCAAAGTCTATTTTTTCCCAATATGCAGAGTTCAAAATAAAATCTCTTTCTTTGATATCTTTTCGTTCTGGCTTTTTGTGCAAAGCCCTTTTTAGTATACAATCTAACAAAGTTGAACAAGCTTAACCACATGCATAATGAATACAGGGAAGGGAGGGGGTTGGCAGCAGTGGAGAGAAAATGTTTGCAAGCTTGTGTATCTTGCAGGCATATTTCTGTCTGCCTGCCTGTCTGCAATATTCTGCCTCACTCCCAACATAGGACTCCAGGTGTCTTACAATATTTGTTTATTTTATTACATTTCTACTCCTACTCTTATAATATTTATGTATATCCCTCTTTTTACCAGAGATTCAGAGTGGTTTACAGCAAATGGAAAAAGTGGTTAAAAGTTACAAAATACAAAAGTTAAAAACAGTTAAAATAGCAAAAAACACACACCAAAAACCCAAATTAAAACATTTGCTGTTAAACACACACGCACACACACACACTAATACAACCAAGGTAAATCAAGCATATTGTGTAGGTGGGGTGGCCTTGCCCCCCAAAGCTGGTAGAAACAGAAAAGTCTTTATTTGTCTCCAGAAAGAAAGCTGTGAGGGTGTCAGTGTAACTTCCTGAAAAAAACAAAAACAAATTCAAAGCCTGAGGCAACCACTGAATAGGCCTTCTCCCATATTTCTACCAGGTGTACCTTTGGATGTAGTGGGACAGATAGAAGGGCCTCAAAGCACAAGAAGTTTGTAAAGAAGAATAATATCCTTTATATAACCTGCATCTGAGATGTATATGGCTTTATGGGTCAAAACCAGCACTATTAATTGTGCTTGCAAAAGCCAATTAAATTGTTGCAGCAAGAGAAGTGTATGCTTCCTGTAGACAACCCTAGTTAGCAATGTGGCTGTGGTTCTTTTGACTAGTTAATTAAAAGAAAACTGTTCATAGCCAGCCCTATGTATAGGAATCCAGGTGGGATGTAACTAAGGCATGTGAAAATTTTCTAGGCTCAGGTGTGAATCCAAAATCATACCCAAGCTGTGGACCACATCCTCAGAGGGATTTACCCTTTCCCATCAGTGATTTGAATGACCAGGTGCATCTCCATCTCTTATGGATTTAGTTTCAGTTAGTTCTGAAACTAAATCAATACACGCCTATTACTGATGACAGTCTATTACTGATAACAAGCACCATTTAGGACCAGTCTATTACTGATCTAGTCTATTACAGATGACAGGCACCAGTTTAGGATCAAAAAAGCATCGTTGACCTGTGATGGAAAGGAGCAATAGAGTTGGATGTCATCTGTATACTGATGAAATCAATCTCCAAAACTCTGGACAACTTCTCCTGGCTACACAAATTGAAAAATATTCATTGTCACTAGGGAAGTGGGAGTGCCAGAGTTACATCCACTGGATATGTATTTATTATAGCATTCAAGAGCACATTTGTGCAATTTTATCTGTAACATGTCGGGCAAGTTATTTTCAGTAGGTTGTTGAGTGATCTGAATTTTCCTCTCTTAGCCTTGTGTTAGAAGCCCTAACCATTCAAAACAGATCTGCAGGATGGCCCCTTGCAGATCAATACAAGCAGAGAAGATATTCGCCTTTGATATTGCCACACAGTAGTACTTCAAATAAGCTTTAGTTCAGACTCAGTGGACAGTTCTACACTAGAACTGGTATATGAGATGTCAGTTTCAGCCCACTTTACAGCCCAACAGGACCCCCTGACCTGCCTTGGTGATGGCAGGGGGTCCCCACTGCTCAACCATGCCAAACCCAGTTCAGCACCACTAACAGATACAAATGGCACCCTTCCCCCTGTGTTGCTATTAGATACAGCAGCAAGATGGTGACCTAACTGATGCTCAGAGGTCCTCCTTTCTTCTTCTATGTCACACGACTTGCAAAGAAGGCTGGGAGGAGTGATGGGTTTCAGTCCCTCTTTCTCTCATTCTAGCCATCTTTGTGAGTCATGCTACATGTCATGGCTCTGATAGTGAAGATGAGGAGTTGCTGGAAGGGCCAACATAGGAGATAGAAGTCAGAAGTCTTCTCTGCCCAGCTCAGACTGCTGAAGACAAAACCTTCAACCACAACAATCACACCCTAGCAAGCTGAAGCTAGCACAACTAATCAGGCTAGAGAAGGGTTAAACATAGTGCTACCTTTGGAGTGTAGGAGAGAGCAAGCAGAATATTGCAAGTCTAATAAATTACCAGAAAAACGATAATCATACAAGTAAAAGCTGAAATGATAGGATAAAAAACCTCTCAGAGTTGTTGATTCTTGTTGTGGTGGACACCATCATTGTTTCTTGTTTTGAAACCTTACTCTGCTACTCTTCGGACTACAGGCATTTCTGACCATGGCATTTGATTGTTTATGACTCAACTGTTGCTTCACCAGCTTGACTGCAGGTACTTGAACTTTGGGTTTTGGCCTTAGCCCACACCTATCTGTTTGTGGCTTGAACTTCTTTTTTTATTCTGGCTTGAACTTCTTTTTTTATTCTGGCTTGAATTCCAAGGACTCTAGAATTTGGGCATCTCTGATACTGGACTTTTCACTTTGGCTGATTCTTCTGTTTGTTTGTTTGTTTGTTTAAACCTTAGCTCCTGATTATTTGGCCAAGGTCTTGACACCACATGGAAAACGGAAAGGAGACCCCCCCCCCCCAAGCCACCATCTTGCTGCTATAGTCAGCAGCAACATTGGGAGCAGGGGGTGGGACAGCCATCTTATGTCTCCAAGCCACTTGAGCTTAGGAAGCATTGAATGTCTGTTGGGACAGCTGCAACTTATAAGGACTGTGGTAGCACAGCAGGCTAAACTGGTAGCTTCGGGAAATCTGCTGACCATAAGGTCAACAGTTCAAAGCCGTGAGTCAGGCTGAGCTCTCAACTCTCAGCTCTAGCCTCTGTCAACCTAGCAGTTCAGAAGTATGCAATGTGAGTAGATCAATAGGTACCGCCTCAGTGGGAAGGTAAAAGGGTGCCCCATGCAGACATGCTGGCAACACAGAGATGTCTAGGGAAAACAAGCTCCTCGGCATGGAAATATGGAACAAGAGCGCCTCCCCATGGCCAGAGTTGAGCATCGCCTCCAGTCGCCAGAGATGGAAAAAAGAGGAAGGTTTTTACATACAAAGAGGAAGGTTTTACATACAACACCTTTATCTGTGTTGTATGTTGTTGTTCACTGTGTGTAAAAGGCCTCATATGTGTATATTGTAATCCGCTCTGAAGATAAAGCGAAAGATAAATACAGTGTATCATTATTATTATTATTAATTGCCTAGACCCAGGGAGATCACAAACCTGGTATAGTAAGCAGCTTCCCCCAGAATAAGCCAAATCAGTCCCCATGAGCTGTATATCACCCACTTAAGTGTCAGTGCCAATGTGCCCACTTTGAGTTGCCCTCTAATCTCCTTCTTACTTACTTAATTGGCACCAAGTCCCCAAGAAACCAAGAGGCCAATTTTGATCCACTCTGTGAGAGGAGAAGCTTGGCAGAGATGATGTTTACCATGAGAGGCCATTTATGCATTCCAGGGATCAGCTAATATTTGGACAAGATCACCTGGCAAGGCAAAAAACTCCCTAAGAGCTATCAGGATTCAATCTGGATCCATAAACTTCCTGACTATAATTTTAATGTATAACCCATGCCTGCAGAAGTTCTGAATCCCAGTACGTTAAAACCCACCACATGTGGACCTGTCCATGACAATTGAACTATAGACAGACTATAGAGAGGAAATGTAAATAAGTATGAAATTATAGGAAGTCTTTTTGTCTAGAACTTCGGCCCTCCAGGTGATTTAAACTTCAACTCCAAAGTTGTGGGAACTGAAGTCTAAAAGTCCTGAAGGGACAACGTTTGTCCATGCCTGATCTAGAGCATTAATGTTCATAATTCCAGTCCCAAACATGATTCCTTGCAGTTAATTGCAAAATACAATCGACCCCATCCCTTCCAGCATTCAGGAAAAAAGTAAAATCTTGGTTATGGGACCAGGCTTTTGCACATTAGCACAATGCAGCACTTTGGATTGGAATTGTACTGGCAAGTTGATGGATATGGCTCAACTGTTTTAACTTAATTGAATGTATATTATGTGTTTAATGTTAACTGTATTTTAATGCTGAATGTCTATGGTTTTATATTGTATATTGTATATTTTGTATCAGCATCAAATTGCTGCCTTTTGTCAAGCCACTCTGAGTCCCTTTTCTAGGGTTGAGAAGAGCGGGGTAGAAATAATGTTAATTAATTAATTAATTAAGTCCCTTTAATTCTGAAAATGCTTCAACTTATGGAAGTATTATTGATATAGTTTTTATGGTTCTTATAGTAAATCAACAGGTGATTTGAATGCACATACAAACATGTATAGCATTTTAATATTTTTAAAAAAATATATACTTTGATTACATATTTATCTTTTTATTATATTTTTAATAGTTTTTAATCTGTACAGTTTTAAAATATGTTGTTATCTGCCTTGAGTCTCATTCCTGGGAGAAAGGCAGGATGTAAATGAATAAAATAAATAATCAATGGTATAGGAGCCAGGCTAAATTCTAATCATGAATATAAAATAGTTGTTGCAATATTCTTTCAAGCATGAGAAGAGTGGCAACTTATTTTTAGCAAAGCTTGACCACTAAGGGAAGGAGCTTAACGACAAAGCTGTCATCTTGTAAAACCCAGCAACCATCAACACCTGAAAGCTCAGGCAAAAGGCTAGAAGACGAAGGCAGTAAATTCTTTAAGAATAGGAAATGAAAGAAACTGCCTAGGTAGGGAAACCTTTTTGGCATACTTAACTATTATCAGTAGGATGGTGTAAGCATTTTTATTATAATAGGAAAGGATAGAAATTAGATGAATACATGTAGCGGTTGGAATCTAATTTCAGATGGCTTACTGCAGCTTGCAAAATTAAAACATATTGTAGTAATATATGGTTTGGGCTCTGTACTTGTCTTTATTCTTCTGTCTTTAACAATCTTGGATGTAAACATGGATTTGGCATCCTAGTTGAGCTGTCTCCCACCTGATGCCTACCTTTTATGTTTACCAGAACACAAACAGAGGTTGAGTATACTCTCAGCTTGAGACCAAATGCACTGAAGCTTAATTTGCTCAGTTCAATCCCAGGTAGAGGCTTGGCATGCATGCATTATTTAGAACATAATACATTGGTCCAAAATATGTCATGCAATCTCTTCGGTACTAGGAAGAATTACCTTTTGATTACAACCTAATTGAGCTGCACATCCCTCTGTACTCTATTTGATCTGATGGACCTTCTTACTCTATAGTCATAAACACAAGTCAGTCAGTGAAGATCCCCATTCTTGTCTCCAATTCCCACTGTGACTGTCTAGATAGGGGATTATTGGATTTGTATCCCTTGAAGTTTGTGATCAGGATTTGATGTTTTCATTTCCCTGGTGAGCTTCTTTAGACATTTTCCTGTATGATTCTGGAAAGTTTCACACAATGGTGGTTCAGTTGAAGACAATTTATTCACACTTCTCCATCTATTCCACACTATTTATCTGTTTAGATTATTATTCCATATAATGTAATAATAACTTATTTTTATTATTCCACTGACACAAAAACACAGTACGACACACGCAAACAAGAGATATTATGCTGGATTTCGTATCACAAAATCACAAGTTGAACACTTCCCAAGCATTTAGGACTGTATGATGTATTTTTGGATGAGGCATGCAGATCCAAGTAAGGTGGCCTTTTGCAGTTGACAGATCATGATTTTGTCAATGTTTATTGCTTCCAAATGCCGACTGAGATCTTTTGGCATGGCACCCAGTGTGCCGATTACCACTGGGACCACCTGTACTGGTTTATGCCAGAGCCTTTGCAGTTCAATTTTGAGGTCTTGAGTTTTTCCTGTTGCTTTTTTGTCAATTCGACTGTCACCTGGTATGGTGACATCAATAATCCAGATTTTTTTCTTTTCCACAATTATTATTATTATTATTATTATTTTGTACCCCATCTCCATCTCCCTGAATGGACTCAAAGCGGCTTACATGGGGACAATCCAAATATCATAGATAAAGTAGCACATTAAAATTCAAATAACAACATCATAACACAATATAAAACAATCAGATATATAATACAATGTAAAAAAGCAAAACATAGAGCAACAACCAGTGGCCTGAAATAGTGACAGTTTCTGGTCTTGGGCAGGTGGGCTGATGCAAATCAATTGTGAGGACAGGGCTAATGGATAATGTGCAAATACCAGATGACAAAGTTAGGAATAAAGGGCAATATAGAGTGGAACACTAGAACTCTGAGTGGGGAACAGTAGAAAATCTGGAATCAGAAAAATTTAAATTTGATAGAAACTCTTGGCAGCCCCAAGGACATTTAAAATTATCAGTGGCGTGTTTATTGCATGGAAATAGCATGCATTTCCTCAGCAAATGTGATGTAAATATTACATTTCTCCAATGATGTATTTAGTTATGGGAAATGATTTCTATTCAAGTTATCCAACTAGATGGATGGAAGGACTCTCATGCCCAGCAGCCAAATCCAGCCCTTTGGGTTTGGTTAGATAGCCAATGCTAATTTAATAGTTTCTCAGACTTCCTATTGTATTTTTATCACTCTAGGGTTGAAATGCTGCTGCCAAAACCTATTAGCAAGAATGTGGGTGTGCACAATCACCAGCTTCTCAAAACATGAAGCATGCTCCGCGTAAGTGAGAACCCTCAATTGTCCAGGTTTAAACCAATTTCCTTGCATAACAGCATCAGATAGTTTGGATTACAAGCTTTCATTGTTTTATTACAAGCAGATCTTTAGCACTTGTAAGAGTAAATGGTGAAAATAATGAAAATGCAGTCTCTCTTTTGTCCAATAGATTTATGAAAAATGAGCCAGCTCGTGCTTTTACATATGTTTAGGCAGTGAGTGAAGTCTTGCATCTAACACTGATTGTGACAAAAGAGATAGAGAATTAAATGTGTTTTATTGGGTTTTTTTTTATTGGCACGCCCCAGTTTCATAGGTCAGTAGTACAGCCTACTCACAAAATCTAGTTTAGGGGAAATCTATTCTATAGACCTCATAGAAAGCAAAGAACCCACCAGAACATTGAATGAAACAAAACAGCGTAAAAGACAGAATTTGGTGTTTGGTATTTTAGGTTCTACCTAGGTTCTTTTCTCTTTCATGATTTGTTTGATGTAACAATATTTTGTGTTTTTATTAGATATCCATTTTCTATTTCATGAGGGACAATTAGAGTTCCCATTGCCTATGGAAAAAATTGAAAAGGTAGGAACAAATCATTTTTGAGAGACAGTTATGCTAAAAGTATTGGCATACTTAATATTTTAGAAAAGATACATTTCAAATATTATGCTTTGTAAATCCCCCTAATGCACAGAAACCACCTGGAACAGAAAACATCTGAAATAACATCTGAACAGGTCATTCCTCCCAAATTCCATCTTTGCAGCAGCAAATAAATTGTATAATGTTCACTACTGCACATAATCCAAATGGCACAACAAATCTTAAACTCATGCTTTAAAAAATTCTTCTTGTGAAGGTGTCTTCATGATGATGGTGGTGGTTATTTTTTAAATTGTTCTTTCAAAAGTGAACTTTCCTGCTGTTATAAGGAAGTCCTTATATAGCCCTCTAAATATTTAAACTGGCACAGACGGCAACTCCCAATAGCAGTGACCTATGATTCTGCAAACCTTTTGCTTTTTCATTTCTTTATTTAGTTCCTTAAATGCTCTGCTCAGTGTCCCTGCAGTGCTGCAGTGTAATCGCCAATGACTTTTTTTTTTAAAAAAAGTAAGTGCTAGTACGACCATCCCTACAGCAAGGTTATCATATTTACACTAAGGCTATCCCATCCATTATGTGGGATAGAGCATTTGACTGTGGTATTAAATAAGGATTAGAATGAAACAGGGAAAAAGCAGTTCAAATATCTGGAACAGCACAAAGTAAGTATGAAGATACTGGAAGTGCATGGTATTTGCAATGAAAATGCAATCTTAATTTACTGTTTTGAACCATGAAATGCATATTGATTTATGTTTATAATGAAATTTCATGACATATTCCGTGAAACATCAGGCTGTACAAAGACAAGATGTTAATCTATATTTAATACATTTATTGTAAGGTTAAATATGGCATGAAAGACAATAGATATTACCATTGTTCTCCGGTTCAGTGCGTTGAAAGAGAGAATAGTGGCATAGATCTAATTTTACAAGGAAATTGCTAAAAGAATGGATGTATTGGAATGGATATAATAAAACAAGGTATTTAAAATTGCATGCTCAGGTGAATAATAAGCACTTAAAAATTATGTCTGGCCACTGAAAAAAGATGCATTCACTCCAAAACTACCCCTATTCCTTAATAGCTGATAGCCACTGTATTAGGTTTATTGTGTGATTTTGGTTTTTAGTATTAAGGTGACTTTGGCATGAGCATAATCCAACAGGGAATGATCTAACTGGATTTTTAAGGCAGGAAAGTCAGTGTATTCTTTTTAATTTTGGTGAGATGCAAATAATATCTTGCAAGAATATACATCTAAACCCCCAGTAATGGTAATGAGGAGTTTGGAAATGTTAATTTTGTACTACAATTTCCATAATTCACCAGACAACAGAAAGCTAACAGATTCTGACAGCTCTAATCCAACCCAAAAGGTCTACAAACCAAAAAATATCTCTGAGCTCTACAGAAACAAACTCAATTCTACGGTGTTGAAAAATGTAAAGCATGCCTAAGACAGAGATCTGTTCTATCATGTTTGCTTTCCCCTTTGTTCTTGAATAGTATAAAATCCAGTCTACTCCCAGCCAAAGATTTGTGAGCTGACTTTAAACCAATATTTGAAACTCAGCAGTCCACTTCAGGCTAGCAAGTATGGCCATGGTCAGATGGCCTTTAGCAGAACCTTAAGAACACAAAATCTCTTCAAACCGGCAACATGAATTAGGTTTTCAAAAGGCCATGGGGAATACAGTCTTAATTTAACCCTTGATAAAGACATTGAGAAATATCCCATTATAGGAATTACATCACCTTAGTACTAAGATCATGCAGGACTTAATCAAGAACAACATCTTGGGGGGGGGGGGTTATTTATTATTTATTTCGGGATTTTACCCCGCTCTTCTCAACCCCAAAGACTCGTGAGCGGCTTACAGTACGGCACAATTCGATGCCCACATAATAACAATATAAACCCCAAAACACTTCAACAATTAAAATACATTAAAAATACATTAAAATACAACTACATTAGCACCATACACATTCACTCTGGATTAAAACAATGTTCAGTCCATAAAAACATTGGCCATAATCACCCACTTTCATTAAAAACCAATCTAAAATGCTGCCTTGTGCTGGTGTACGAATGCCTGGTCCCACAGCCAGGATTTTACTTTTTTCCTGAAGGCCAGGAGGGATGTGGTGGAGGGGGGCAGTGTTCAAAACACCACAGGATGGAAAATAGGTGGGAAAAGGAAGGAGGCCTAGGGAAAGAAAGAATAGATAGGATAAGGATTGGACTAAATAAAATAAAAATAGAAAAATATAGGGAACTAGAGCAGAAAGTAATAACAAAATGGTACAGGACACCAATCCAACTGGCACATATGATCCAGGGTCTAAACCGAAATGCTGGCACTGTGGGAGTAGAGAAGCCTGGTACGCACATCTCTGGTGGGAGTGTAAGGAGATACAAAGGTTCTGGAATCAAATTTTTAGGAAGATCGAACTATATACAAAAATAAAAAATGATTTAAATATGGATATTCTCTTAAAAGGGATATGCGGGGATAGTAAAATCAAAGCGCAAGAACAAAAATTAGTTATGATGATGTTTAGAGCGGCACATGCCGTGATTGCCTGGGGTGGAAAGAAAAAGAAATGGACCCTTGAAAAATGGTATGAATATGTGTGGGAACAAGTTCAGCTGGAAATTATGGATATTATAAGAAATGAAAAACTATGGACAGAAAAGCAGAAGAAAATCAAAGAAATATGGTTACCCTTCAAAAACTGGATACAGGAAGCTAAACCAGAAGATGAACATTGGGGAAAAAACTGGACAGAATGCAACGATGGCTCAAATAAATGAAGGACTAACTTGTCAACGGGGGAGGGTCAGGGGGAAGAAAAATGTATTGTAACTAAAGCAATGTAAAGTAAGAGTAAATGTAGTATAACAATACAATAAAAAAAAAAAAAAAAAAAAAAAAAAAAAAAAAAAAAAAACACCACAGTTCTAAGCAGCATTCCAGAAAATACTTCACAGTAAGAAGCAATCTGAATATGAAAGCTACATTTTACCACCCAGTACTTTAAAAGTTAAACAATGACTTCCATGAATATCCAGCATATGTATTCCACTTTTTAAAAGCTTTTAGACATCAGCTGATGAGATATCACCAACAACCATGGAAACTATTGAGATCTTGAAAGATTTTAGAAAAATGTGAAGCTGGAAATGATGAATACACAAATATATCAGCTAAGGATGAGATCACATTAGCATTATAGAATGGAGGCTTTTGTCTCTCTATCACCTGGTTTGCTCCTGCAGAATTCTTGAAAATGTAATTCAGGGTGGGCCTTTGGAATTCTCAGCTTCAGAGGTCCTTGGCTTCACTAAACTACACTTTCCAGAATTCTGCAGAAGCAAACTGAATGATAGGGAGATGAAAGCCTCCATCCTATAACGTTAATGTGATATCGTCCTTAATGGGAATATGGTGTATGGGACTGTGTAATGCTATACACATTTACACTAATTATACTGAACATGGTAGCCCTGTCTTCTATACAGATCAATTGTGTAGTGTGACTGGTGGGCCCATTCACACCGTGCAATTGCAGTACCATGGTTCCACTGTAACTACCATAGTACAGTGTTCCCTTACTTATCACAGGGGTTACGATCCAGGACCTCCCACAACAAGCGAAAATCCACAAAGTAGGGACGCTCTATTTATTTATACATTATTTTAGCAGTTATACCTTATTTTAAGTGTTTAAACACTTAAAATAAGGCATAACTGCTAAAATAATGTATAAAAAAATAGAGCGTCCCTACTTTGTGGATTTTCGCTTGTCGTGGGAGGTCCTGGATCGTAAACTGTACTATGGTAGTTACAGTTTAAACACTTAAAATAAAGTGAAGGAAAGGAAGGAAAGGCCCTTCAAGGCTGGAGAAAGAGAGGAAGGATTAAGAAGGGAAAGCGCTTTGGAGAGCAACGGCAGCAAAAACCCATAAAACAGTGAAAAAACATGAAATTTATTTTAAATTAATATTTTTAAAAATCTGCACACCAGCGAGTTCGTTAAACGTGAGCTGCAAAGTAGTGAGGGAACACTGTACCTCCTATGGACTCCTGGGGTTTGCAGTTTAGGGAAGAGAATTTACAAATCCCAGCCAGAGAGTTCTGTTGCCCCAAAAATGCAAAACCAGAAATCCATAAGATATAGTCATTGCACTTAAAGTGAAATCCTAAAGTGCATCTACACTGTAGAATTAATGTAGCTTGATACTGTTTTAACACCATGTTGCCACTTTAACTGCCATGGTTCAATTGCTATGTTATACTCTGTATTAATTTTTATTATTTGTATTTTATTTGATGTATTATCTTATGAATTTATGTTGTATTCTTTTGCTTTGTTGTAATTTGTTGGGCTTGGCCTCATGTTAGCCACCCTGAGTTCCCTTGGCGGGGTATAAATAAATTATTATTACTATTATTCTCAGCCAGAGAGCTCTATGGCCTCATTAAACTACAAATCCCAGGACTTCAAAGGATTTAGTCATTGGGCTTGTGCACGGATTCATTTTCGATGTTTGCCTTCAGCATTTTTGGCTTGTTCAGAAGTCCATAACAGCATGGACTCCATCACCATTTTTTAACCAGTTGCAACAGAACCGCAACTGTTGAAAACTGGCTGCTTTTGGTTTCTTTCATTTACATGTTGAGCGCTGGGAAGGAGGCAGCCACTAGAAGGAAAAGGATCTCAGGAAGCAAGGTTTCTTAAGCCCTTTCTTTAAATCCAGGTCTCTTCTAAAGACAGAAGGGAAAGGATCACAGAGAGAGTGGTATCTTAACTCTAATGCTTTTAATACAGGTTTTAATGAAGGATATAAGAACAAGTGATTCCAAGAATGATGGGAAGGGGAGTCTGGGAATTCTCCCCCACTGCTGCCAATGGACTGGATAGAAAAACTAATATTTCGGCTTCCCATATGAAAAATGGATTTCTGTCCTCCCAAATTCAGGAGGCTCCCAAAAAATGGATCAGAACCCCCACCAAAATCCGGGACACTGAAACCATTTACAGTTTACCCAGAGTGCACAAGCCTAGTAGTCATGAGTCTGATTACTGTAGTTAAATCATGTCTGCACCACTTTAGTAAGCTCAGGAGCTAAGTTTTGTTTTCTTGGACCTACCAAACACTATATGCCCGGTAAGGTTTCAGGAGCATGGATTTTAACTTTGATGAATATATTTTCCCTGTCTATAGTGGCACTACTGGTGAGCTAGATAACTTGCACAACCTGGAATAGCAAGGGTGTGTGAATGATACAGCAGACCTCTCACCTACAATCTCTATTCCATATCCCTTTTTTGGGCATATGGTCTCTGTTGCTATATAGCTGAACCAGCAGTGCAGATGGATTCTGCTCTGCAAGTTTTGAGGATATTGACTCTAAATGAGGAGTGGTTCTTCAACATTTGGTGTTTATCACACATTATGGAGACAGTAAATGTATGAAAAAGAAGCATTTGGAAGGGGAAGTGTGTAAAGAGGACTTTTCCCATGGAGGAGCATAAATCAAAGTCATCATATCCTTTGTGAAAAGGGTAGGGAGATATTTCTGAAGAAAGTGGAAGCTGGATATTTCCGTGTCTCATGGGCAGTGATAAGCTGGAGAACTTGGATTGGCAAAACAGATACACAGTAGATTTGTACCGTTATGTATGTTGGATCACAAAGTCCCTAAGGAAAACCATGTCATGACGAAAGCTGGCAGAATCTGTTTCATGAAAAATGCAAATGTACCTGTCGTAATAATAACTATCCAAAGGCTTTCCATTAAAATGCCTGCCTCATAAAAAGTGCATCTTATTTGTGGATGATCTAAAAATATAATGTTTTAGAACACCCACAGATGAAATTTAGGGCAGACAGACTGTGATCACAAAATAAAAATTCAAAAAGAGAGCATCTGTCATTGTGGAGTTTCACTAATTTAAAAATCTAAAACATTGAAGAAGTTTACTGCTTTTTCCAGGGAAAAAGTCCTGTATATATTTGTATTTAAGAGTGTGATGACTGGTAAATCTTCTTTGAAGCAAAGGCTTTAACTTGTCACTTCCTAAGCTGTAATATGCACGGATTGTGGAAAAGAAGATTGCAGTTGTAGCCTCTGTGAATTCCCCACAGTGAAAATTCAGAGTTTATTTCAGAGAAAACTTGAAATAAAACAGAATATATGCAATGTTTTTGTGATGGGAGCTGTGAAGGCTGGAACAGAGAGGGGAAGATAATCAAAACTGGAACCAGGCCCATGTTTACCACAGATCTGTTTTTATCTTTAGAATACAGTCAGGGTATCTACAGAATATGGTCAGTTGACTTCAGACTGAGCTAGCATTGATTGATGATAAGACTCTGTCAGGGAACAGGAGGAGACTCAAGTCACAAATCTGATTCAGTCAAAACATAAATGATCTAGAACAGGGGTCCTCAAACTTTTTAAAAAGAGGGGCAGTTCATTGTCCCTCAAACCATTGGAGGGCCAGACTATAGTTTTTTTGGTTCTTTTTTTAAAAAGCTATGATCAAATTCCTATGCACACTGCACATATCTTATTTTGAAGTAAGATAACAAAATGGGAACAAATTCAATATTTAAAATGAAGAACCACTTTAACTCAATGTTATAGAACAGTGCTGACCAACTTCTGGCGGGTCCAGGGCCGGATAAGAGGTCACTGATGACCTGCGGGGCCGCTCGGCCCCGCCCCCAGGCCCCACCCCCAGGCCCCGCCCCCAGCCCAGGCCCCGCCCCCTCCTAAAGCCGCCAAAAAAGGAGGAGTAGGCGGCGCCAAGAGCAGCGCGTCACAGGCCTGGCGTGACGCGCTGCTCTTGGCACCGCCTACTCCTCCTTTTCGGCGCCCCCCTCCCTTCCTAGGCCGGGGGCCACCGAAAAAGGGCAGAGGCGGCGCCAACGGCAGCGCGTCACAGGCCTGGCGTGACGCGCTGCCCCTTGGCACCGCCTACTCCTCCTTTTCGGCGCCCCCCCTCCCTTCCTAGGCCGGGGGAGCTGCCGAAAAGGAGGAGTAGGTGGTGCCAAGAGCAGTGCGTCATGCCAGGCCTGTGACGCGCTGCTCTTGCGCGCCTTCTGCCCTTTGCCGGCGGCTCGCCCCCCTAGGTAGGGAGGGGGCGCTGGAAAGGAGGAGCTAGCTCTCTTCCTCCTCCCTGCCCCTCCTCCACCTCCCCCCCCGGCCGCCATTTTTTTAAAAAAATCAATTTTTTAAAAAAAATTTAAAAATGGCGGCTGAGGGCATAGGTGGGGCCGTGTCCAACAGGCTACGGGGCCGGCCCCGGCCCCGGGGCCGCCAATTGAACAGCCCTGTTATAGAATTATGGAGTTTGATCTTTTGACAGAAAAGTAGTTTGAGGACCCCGATCTATAATTTCAACAGTTAAAATGCTTTCTCTTGTGCCAGAGAAGAGTTCTATGGATACCGTGGAATACTAAAAAGATAAAGAGATGGGTACCAAACAAATCAGGCCTAAACTCCCCCTAGCAGTCAATAAAACTAAACTGGTCATGCTTTGCCCCTATCATGCGAAGACATGGTTCACTAGAAAAGTCAATAATAGTTGGTAAAGTGGAGGGTAGCAGGCAAAAAGGAAGATTGTATTACTGATGGATAGATCCACACAGATACTGAACTCAGGCCCGATACCAGATGCCAGATTGGGGCCAAAAAGTCTCCACATAAAGATTCTCCTAGCCTCCATAGAGGAGGGAGGAAATCCCCACTTCACAGCAGCACCAAACATGGTTTGGCACTGCTGGGCAGCCACCCTAAATGTCTCTCTTTGCCCTCCATATAGTTGTGGTCTCCCACCATGACTTACGGTCTACCTGTTTCCAATCTCTTTCTCTAATGCCAGGCAATGTAACGGGGCATCCCTGCCAGCTATCTTGCTTATTATTGGCAAGAAAAAGAATTAGCTCAAGGACCCCTGTATTAAGCAGTTAGTATAGACATGAAGTATGAATTGGAAAATGTATTAGCTTATTGCTTCATTTTTATTAACACAAGTGATCTTTTTGATTTTCTGACTAAGGTACCAAAATGCCTTGAATAAATTCTGTCATATTAAAATACAGGTATGCATAAAATAGGGGGTAAACTCTACAATGGTTAGGAAAACATTCTTTTAAACTAAGAACTAAGAATACTTCAGTTTTAATTGCATTCATGTACGGCATCTTAATTGAACTACACCTCCATCCTGCCAAAAATATCAGCAGAGAAACATCTGGGCCATGTGTGACACTTGTTCGCATATATTTCATCTGATAAATTAGTTGCATTGTTACACCATGCCTGAGCAAATAATAGTAATAATAAAAATGGTGATGCAGAGCACAATGATTGTGTATCCCTTTTTCATGTCAGGACTGCTATTAAAGATGTGAATATCAAGTGTGATTGACAAGAAAAAGGCTCTAGAAATCATGCACACAATATAAGGAAAGGAGAGCATTTAAATGTGAAGGTGGGGCACTAGGGTGAGTGCATGCATAGATTACAGCCTGTAGATCAGGAATGCCATGTATTCCACCCTTGACCCACTAGCCAAAGGGAAGGGATAGTCAGATAACAAGAAGTTCTGCTGTTCTATTGACAGCTAGATAAAAAGCAGGAAATTCTTGTAATTATTAAAAATGCAACCTGAAAAATAGAGTGAAGGTTACATTAAGTCCTCTTCATGCGGTGTGAGGGGCAAGTGCACAAATGAATGTTAAGTATATTTAACAAGACTCTGAAGTCGCTCAGCCATAGTTTCATAATCATCATGAGATGGAGTTATATTTCCCATCCCCTGAAAATGCAAGTTCAGTTTTGAGATAATTATGGATTGAGCTCTGAGCCTAGAGGTTTCACCAGTGCTTTTGCATAAAGCTCTCTCTTTTCTTTTCTTCACGAATGAAGATTCAGGAAGGACTCATCCTACGCTTTCTAGGCCTTCTCGGTGGTGGCTTCCCGCCTGTGGAATGTGCTCCCTATTGAGGTACGGTCCACCTCATCCCTCCTGGCATTCAGGAAAAAGGTAAAATCCTGGCTTTGGGACCAGGTGTTTGCACACCAGCACTAGGCAGCATGTTAGATGGGGATTTTAATGGAATGGATGAAGAGGGTCAATGTTTTTATGGATTGAATATTGTTTTAACTTGGAATGACTGTGTATGATGCTGTTGAAACTGTATTTTAATGTATCTTAATGTATTTTAATTGTTGTGGGGTTTTGGGGTTTTATGCTGTTGTGTTGTGGGCATCGAATTGTGCCGTACTGTAAGCCGCTCTGAGTCCCCCCTCGGGGGTTGAGAAGAGCGGGGTAAAATCCTGAAATAAATAAATAAATAAATTTCTACAAGCGCGTTGATGACTAAAAAGGCCAATCCAAGATAGGCAAGTCCGGTTACAGAAAGCACAGCAGAAAGTCTCCTTGGGTGATGTTGTTTCCAAGTTGCAGTTCTTTCTGTGTTGTCGTTTCTCTTTGAGACTCATTCGGCATGACTTCTCGAAGGAGGCCGCATCATTGTGGATAGTGCATCTCCATCCCTCCCGATGTGAGGCCAGGGTGAACCATTGTTGGTGATCAATCTGGCCAAGCCTGAGATGCTGTTTCAGGGAGTTCTTATATCTCTTTTTTGGGGTGCCTATCTTGCACTGACCCATGGTGAGTTCACCGCAGAGTAGTATTTTTGGGAGGCAGTGGTCCTCCATCCTAGAGACGTGCCCTGCTTAGCGCAGCTGTGTTCTCAATAGCATGGCCTAAATGCTGATGGCCCCTGCTTGCTCAAGGAGAGCAACATTCCTCACATAGTCAGTCCAGTGTATATTTAGGATGTAAGCACCAATTACACCCATTCCTGAAGACATTGTATCCGGCCACCGTGTTACATGCCTTGGTAACATCCCATCTGGATTACTGCAATAAGGATGCCTTTGAAAATGCTCAGAAACTTCAATTGCTATAAACTTGCAGGGCTGTCCAACTGCCGGCCATGTAGGTGTTTTGGACTTCAAATCCCAGAAATCCTAACAGCTGGTAAACTGGCTAGGATATCTGGGAGTTGAAGTCCAAAACACCTGTAGGGCCGGCAGTTGGACAGCCCTGCAAAGAGTTGCAAAAAAGATGGTGTAAACCAACATCAGTATATAAAATAATATATTATAAGGTCAGGTTTCATATAATTATGCACAATGCAACATATATAGTTCACATTCGATACATTTTACCGTGTCCTTGGCGCAACCTGGTCTTAAAATTCAGTCCAGAGTGCGAGAGAGTCAATCTCCATAATTGTTTCAAATGGTATAGTCGGGTAATCCCAAAGTTCAAGTCCAAAAGGGTAATACAAAGACAGTAGGTACAGGAAACCTTATCCCAATAGGATTCGCATTAAAGCAAAGAACCGAGCCAAACATCAAGGCTCCGGTTCGTTACAAATAAGGCAAGCCGACGGGAGGGGTATCCTCTGGAATCGGGGCCGAAGTATATCCGTTTCGTTTCTTTTTCAAGGCTAACATATAATATATGCAGGTTCTTTTCCTATTATTTACAATAATAATAATCATCAGTAAAGAGTTTCCATCATAACCCCGTACAGAAGATAATACAGTGCAATATAGCAATACATACCGCAATAGAATGAGGTCCTATCTTAACCCCATCTCAATCCGAAAGGGTGACCACAAAGGTAAACATAATGGGAAAGCACATTTAAAGCTACCTAACCCATCAGGAAGGTATGCAGGCTGATCGGCTTGTTATGACCATGAGGTAACTCTGTGTTTAATTTGATTTGCCAGAGTAATTCTAATTTCAAGAGCACCTGAGTGGTGTTGCCGTGTGCTGGAACATTGGCTTTTTCTAGTATTTGCAGTTTTAAAGAAGCCGGAGAATGTTTGAAATCCAGGCAGTGTTTGTAAAATGGCATGTCTGTACTCCCTGCATTGATTTTACTGCGATGTTCAATAAATCTCTGTTTTAATTTTCTTGAAGTAATTCCCACATAGGGTTTTTTTTTGCAATCGCAGGTGATCGCATACGTGATTTTAGAAGAGGAACAGGTACCAAATGATTTAACAGGGAAGTGCAGATCTTTAGAGGGGCAGTAAATAGTTTTATCTTGGCAAATGTTGGCATAAACTAAGCAATTTCCACACGGTCTACTACCTGGGCTTAAATTAGATTTTAATACTTTGTTATGATTTGAATTAGTTAATATTTGCCCCAGGTTTCTAGTCCGTTTATGAGCCACAACTGGGGGAGATTCCAGGCCTGGGATCTCCGAGACAATCGGCCAGTATTTTTTAACAATATTGATGTATGTGCGACTTTGGGGGGTAAAAGTAAGAAGCCAGACTAGTTTGTTCAAAGGCTGTCTATCCGTAGGTGAAAGAAGAGAATTGCGGTCTTTAACATCAACTTTTTTCCTAGCGTTATCCAATATATGTTTGGGGTAACCTCTGGCAAGAAATTCTTCTGACATTTTGTTTGCTGCTGCATTAAAGTCTGTTTGCAAGGAAGAGTTCCTTTTTATCCGTAGGAATTGCGTATAAGGGAGGTTATACTTCAGATTGAAGGAGTGATGACTTCTGAAATGTAAATATGAGTTCACGTGCACAGATTTCTGGTAATTCTTGCATTGAAGAGTATTGTTGTACTTAAAGACCGTTAAGTCTAAGAAATTGACCCTCTCATTATTGAAATCAAAGGTAAACGATATCGATTCGTGCCCAGTGTTCATCCATCTTTGGAAATCTTCGTGTGGCATATCTTTATTGGCTACTAGAAAGATGTCGTCTATGAATCTGTGGTACGTCTTTATATGGGATGAATATTGATTGTAGTTGGGTCCAAAAATAAATTCTTGTTCTAGGAAGGACATGAACATTATGGCCAGAGATGGCGCTGCTGCTTGGCCCATACTGACCCCGTTTTTTTGGACATAGAAGTCTTCTTCAAATGAAAAATAATTATAATCACAGATTATGTCAAAGATTTCCATGAGGAAGCAGGTGGGGGTATCTTTAATGGTTCTGTTTACCAGCACTTCGAAAAGCATCTCTCTTAAGTCTGTAAGTGGGATGTGAGTATATAAAGAAACAACATCAATAGTATATAGAATGTCTCCCTCTTCTATCTGGCAATTCTCGATTTTACGTAAGAAGTCAGTGGTATCTTTAAGGTATGCTGGAGTCTGTTTTACAAAAGATTGGATATGGTGGTCCAGAAATTTGGATAGTGGTTCCAAAATTCCTCCGCAGCAAGCAAGGATAGGTCTGCCTGGCGGCGGATATTGATTTTTGTGGGTTTTTGGAAGAATATAGAACTTAGGAATATTTGGATGTTGAACATATAAGTATTCTCCCACCTTCTCCGAAATATGACCTACAGCCACTGCTTCTTCAATGGTGTTGCGGATCACAGAGGAAAAACGTTGAGTAGGATCTGCACGTAGCTTGGAGTAAAAATTGGTGTCATTAAGTTGGCGACGGCATTCATGCACGTAGACATCTTTGTCCAAAATCACGATCGATCCTCCTTTGTCTGCCCTCTTTATCACGATATTGGGGTTATCACCTAGTTTTCCCAGTAACTCTATATCGGATTTAGATAGGTTACTGTAGTAGCGAAGCTTCGAATCCCTAGCTTTGTTTACTTCTTTAAGTACAGTCGCTTCAAAGGCACGTATAGCATGTGAGGCGTTGGGTGGGATAAAGTGACTTTTCGGGGTGAATTTTTTGAGTGGATCATGGGTAGATGAAGGAGGTGATTCAGAGAAGTGTTCTTTTAATCTTATTGATCTAAAAAGAATAGCAAAATTCTCACGTATATCTAATTCATAGTTGTAGGGGGTAGAAACAAAAGAAAATCCTTTACTCAATAAGTCAGTTTCTTTGTTAGTAAGAACGACTTTTGAGTAGTTAACTACTAGGTTGGGTTCTTTTGATCTTGGGCCTTGTGAAAATTTTTCTTTTATTCCTGTTTTTTTTCAAATATATTTATTGGGTTTTCTTCCATGACAATAAAAGAGGTGGAACAACTTGAGGTATAGGACAGTAGGAAGACAGAGAGAAAACTTGGGAAGAAGGCAGGGGGGTGGGGACGGGCTGGGGGAGGGGGTAGGGGGAGGGAAGGGGGGAGGCGGGAGAGGGGGTTGGACGGGGGTGGGTTCGGGAAAGGGAACAGAAGGGAGGAGGTAAACATCGGGGGGGAGGGAGGGAAAAGAGGGGGGGTAGTTTCGTCGGGCTTCCGATAACTTTGTATTGTCCATATTGCTTTAAATGGGGGGAAGGAGAGGGGGGGAGAGAAGAGGGGCCCGCGACCGTGTGTCTCTCCGCATTGCGGGGGGGGAGGGGGCTGAGGGGAAAAGGGCCCAGAGGTGAAAGACCCTTCACCTCCTGTCTGAGTCTGAGATATCTTGTTTCCGTGTCAAGAGGTGTAGCTGCGTCGCTCTGAGTCCCGGTTCTGTAGATAGGCCTTGAAGGGGGACCAATCTGTCCTGCGCAGGCCCGTCCCCTCCAAATCGCTCATATAATAGGAAAGCCTATCCATGTTCATAATGTCCTGAACTTTGTCCACCCATTCTCCAAGACCAGGCGTGTCTTTAGACTTCCATTTTTTTGCGAACACCATCCTTGCTGCTGTGGAGAAGAACCAGAACAGCCGTTCCTCATTTTCGTCCATCAGGTCTCCTTCGTCTACTATTCCTAGAAGGCAGGCCTCCGGCGTCTTCTCCGGCGTACTCCGTAGGATCTTTTGGATCTGTATATGGATCGTTTTCCAGAAGCTTGACGCTTCCTGGCAGGTCCACCACATGTGGTAGAAGGTGCCTGTCTGTACTCCGCATTTCCAGCATGATGTCTGGGCAGATCTGTACATCAGACCCAGTTTGTGAGGGGTCATGTACCATCTGAAGAACATTTTGTACCAATTTTCTTTCAAATCGGTGGCATAGACGATTTTGATGTTCTTCTGCCAGATCTTTTCCCATTCCTGTATCCTGATGGTACGGCCTACATTTTGTGCCCACCTTATCATGCAGGTTTTTATCTGTTCCGTCTCCGTTGTCCATTCCAAAAGCTGTCTGTAAGCCTTGGAGACAAGCTTCTTTTCTTTGTTTAGGAGGCTGTTCCAGAAGCGTTCCCCTTCCTCGAAGCCTGCTTGCTCATCTCTCCGGAAGCTCACTCTAGTCTGCAGAATTTGGAGCCACGTGAGGTGTTTCCACTGTGATTGCAGCTGAAGCTTTGTTTTGAGGCTTCTCCGCGCCCCCACCTTGACTGATAGATCCTTGTATGTCGGCCAGGTGTTCCAGCCCAGTACGGTTCTTTGCTGCGCCTCTAGGGGCGAAACCCACAAGGGAGTCTTTTGATAGAACCTTCCTTTGTATGTCTCCCAAATCCTCATCAGGGCCGCTCTTATCGGATGGTTCTTAAAGTTTTCGTTTGATCTTAAATTGCCATACCACAGGTGCCCGTGCCACCCGGTGCGAAGATCAAAGCCCTCCAAGGCCAGCAGCTCCGTGTTTCGTAGGCTTATCCATTCCCTTATGTGGACCAGACCACATGCCTCATAGTAGAGTCTTAAATCTGGCACGTCTAGTCCGCCCCGCGACTTTCTATCCGTGAGCACTTTGAATTTGATCCTTGCCCTTTTCCCATTCCAAATGAACCTGAGGATGTCCTTCTTCCACCCATCGAAGATGGCCACGGATTTGATGATGGGCAGAGTTTGGAAGAGATACAGCAGTCTGGGTAGGACATTCATTTTAATCACCGCGAGTCTTCCCATAAGCGAGAGACCGGCATTTTTCCAGCCGTCCAGGTCTCTCTGTATTTGTCTCCACACTGCCTCATAGTTGTTCTTCTGCAGTTGGCTGTTCTGTGCCGTTACGTGGATCCCCAGGTATTTGATGGTTTGGGCGATTCGTATTCCCGCGATTTTCTCCAACTGTCTCTGCCGAAGTGCGGGTACGTTCTTGGTCAAGATCTTTGTTTTGTCTTTATTGATTCTTAGACCCGCTAACGAGCCGAACCGTTCTATTTCCTCTAGCCAGATCTGTATCGTGGATAGCGGCCTTTCGACAAAGCAAATAATGTCATCTGCGAAAGCTTTGACTTTTATTGTGTGGCCTCCAATCGAAGGGCCCTGCAATCTTTCGCTTGATCTAATGAACCTGAGCATCACTTCTATGGCCATGATGAATATCAGCGGGGAGAGGGGGCACCCTTGTCTCGTTCCCTTTTGTATTGGGAATCTCTCTGTTGGCCGGCCGTTGACCCAGACTCTGGCAGACTGGTCCCGGTAGATCGCTCCGATGGCGTTTTGGAAGAGCCGGCCCATCTCCAGTTTCGACATTAGCAGGCTGAAGAAGTCCCAGTTTAGATTGTCGAAGGCCTTCTCCGCATCTAAGGCCAGGAATGCGATTTCTTTGTGTGGATGTGATTCATAGTAGTGGACCAGGTCCACCACTATCCTGGTATTGTCCTTAGCCTGCCGGCCAGGGAGGAAACCTTTCTGATCTGGCGCAATCCAAACTTTCAGCCAGAGTTTTAGCCGTTCGGCCAAGATGCTTGCCAGGATCTTATAGTCTATGTTTAACAACGAGATGGGTCGGTAGTTGGCCACATTTGTGCCATCCGTCCCCTCTTTTTGAAGTACCATGATGTTGGCCTCTTTCCAGGAGTCTGGAATTATCCCCTCCTGCAGCACCCTGTTGTATATCTTTTTTAGGAAAGGGAGAATTTCATCTTTGAGCGTTTTGTAAAACCTGGCCGTTAGCCCGTCCGGTCCCGGGGCCTTACTTGCGTCCAGTCTTTTGATTGCGTGCCCTATTTCACGTTCTGTAACAGCTGCATTTAGTGTTTCTCTATACGTCGATGGCACCTTGTCCAGCGATGCACTTTCTAGGTACTGTTCTATGTCTTCCTTGCTTATTGGGTCCTTAGAGTACAGCTTCGAGTAGAAGGTCTGGAACGCCCCCTGGATGCCCTCTTCTCCCAGGATCATTGTGTCTCCGGCTCGAAGCTTTGTTATGAATCCCTGCTGTTTCCTTCTTTTGATTCTCCTGGCCAGCCACTTGCCCGGCTTGTTGGCATTCTGAAAGTGTCTTTGCTTCAGAAACTTGAGGTCCTTGGAGAGTTGTTCTACCTCCAGAAGGCGTTTTTGTTTCTTCAGCAAGGACAGTTTGTCGATCGAGGCCCGGTTCTTTGGGTGTTCTTTTAGGGTCGCTTCCTCCTGTGCTATTTGGGTTTGCAAGTCCTGCATCTCTTTTCGCTTTGCCTTGTTTCTGCCGGCGTTCTGTTGTATAAAGTGCCCCCGGAGCACTGCCTTGCAGGCATCCCAAATCACCTCCGGCCGTGTTTCCGGCACGTCGTTTATCCTGAAGTAGTCCGCCGTCAGTGTTCTATATCTTTGTATGTCATCCTCCTTCTTTAGTAAGTTGTCATTGAGCCTCCAGCGTCTCGTTGGAGGCCTATGGTTTATCTCAATTGTGAGTGGACAGTGGTCCGACTGGTCTCTTGGTAGGATTTTTATGTGGGACACTCGCGGCACTAGCGATCTGGACATCCAGGCCATGTCTATCCGTGACCAGCTTTGATGCCGGTGCGAATAGAACGTGTAATCCCTTTCCTTTTGGTTGTGGAGACGCCAGGCATCTTCCAGGGCGAGGTCCTCAAGTAGGTGTGAGAAAGTCTTTGGTAGGACCCCCGGGGGGTCGTGTCCTGCCTTCTTGGGTTGTGCCGTGTTCTGTGTTCTGTCCAGCCTGGGGTTCGTTACTCCGTTGAAATCACCTACTATGATCAAGTCGTCGTACTCCTGTCCATCTATGAGCGCAGCTAGCAGTTTGGTGAATTCTGATTTGGGGCCATTGGGTGCGTATATGTTACACACCAGGAGGCGTGCCAGTCCCACCTCTAGCATCACCCCTACTATTCGTCCCTCTGTGTCCGCAAACGCCAGTTTGGCTGGTACTTTATCGCTGATATAGGTAGCTACTCCTCTCTTCTTCTCTCCTGCCAGAGAGCAAAATAAATTCCCTACCCCTTTAGATATCAAATGTTGTTCGTGGGCTTTTTTAATATGGACTTCTTGTAGAGCCACAATGTCCCATTTGCTCTTCCTCAGTGAGTTGAATGTTCTTCTCCTCTTCGCCGGTGAGTTCAGGCCATTGATGTTGTTGGAAAAGCACTGTAGGTGTACTAGTGGTTCATACATGTTGCGTTTCCATTGTGTGTCCCATGTCGCCATCTTTGTCATCCGTTTTCCGTGCCATCGCGGTCTTCTCTGCCCCCCGGTGTCTTCCGGTGAGCCGGAATGTTCCGTCCGTCGGAGAGTCGAACCTGCGCCTCTTGTTCGCCTCGCTCTGCTCGGGCTGGGTCTCCGTTCTCCCGACTGAGTCTTTCATCAGGTTGAGATGGAACTCCTGAGCCTTGGCCACCGTGGTCAGCCAGTACCGTTTTTCCTTGAATGTCACCATGATGCCTTCTGACTTTTCCCAGCGGAACCTGATCTTCCTATTCTTCAACTCTTCCGTAAGGAATAGGTAGTTCTTTCGCTTGCTAATCGAGGCTGCCGTGAATTCCTTCAATACGATGACTTTCTGGCCTTTGTATGTTATTGGCGCCTCCCTTTGCTTCGATAATATTTCATCTCTGTGCTTTCGTCTATGAAATTGTACCACTACATCTCTTGGTACGTTATTTCTCCTCGCGTATGAAGAGGGAACTCTATATGCTTTTTCTATGTCCCCGTTTATCTCATTCTCATCCTTGCCTATGATGTTTGACGAAAGCGAGGCAATGATTCTCTGGACATCTTCCTGCGGCTCCTCCCTTAGGTTCCTAAACCGTAGCTTCGTCTCCAGGGAGGTCTGCTCCATTCTTTCCTGGAGTTGTTCTAGCCTAGCGTTCCTCGCCTCTAAGGAGTCCACTCTTCTTTCCAACTTCCCTTGTGTGGTCTTTACCTTGTCTCCTTCTTGTTTTATGGAGAGGATCTCCTCGCGCATCGTCGAGAGTTCTTTTTTCAGATCCGTCCTGAGTTCCTGTAGTTGAGCGTCGTGTCTTGCCGCCGCTTCGTCTACTTTTCGTTGCGTCGCGTCCTGCTTCTCAGAGAGCCGCTGGAGCTCTTTCAATATGTCTTTCATTGTGGCGTCTTCGTGGTTTGCCAACCTCTTCTGGACCCCCTTGGCATCTTTAAAGATCTTCGGGGTCGTCATCATTCCCTTTCTGTTCCCTCCGGCCTGGGCGCCTGTTCGGATGGTCTCGCTTCGCGTCTCGGCTGCCTGTTTCCCCTTGCCAGCCGTGAGTGGGCGCGTTGTTGTCTGTCTCAACCCCTGTTGGGACGATCTGCTAGGGGGGGAGGGCTGCCCCACTTTTCTTTTGTTCTATTGTGCTGCACTTGACCCCCCTCCTTCACCCTCTCCCCTGGTTGCAGGGTGCCTGCTGCTCCTGGGGATGTCCTGTGCTTTCTGGCCTCTTCTTTCTCTCTCTTTGTTTTGTGTTGTCGTTTTATTCTCCTCCCTTCCCTACAAGACAGATGAGGAGGAGGACTGTAGTGTTGTATGTCCAGTCTAAAACTGTTCATATGCCTCCTGGCTTCCTTGGTTCCCTGGAGGGGAGGGATAGACCTCTTGGCCTTCCCAAGGGGAGAGGTGAACACGAGAAGAGGGAGTGGTGAGCTGCTCCCGCCCTTCCGTCTCTTCCCCGTCGTCCCCTTTACCTTGGCTCCCTTTGTCGTTTTGTTCTGTTTCCCCTCACCTTTCCTCGCTCTCCCACCGCTCTCCTCTTCGTTCGCTTCCCCTGTCCCTTCCGAAGTGGGGGTGGGGGGGTCTCGCTCTGTCTTCTGAGCTTCCTGTCCGTCCCTCTCTTCCTTCCCCCGCACTTCCGGTTCGCTCACCGGTCCGGCAGCGAACTGTCTCCCCTTCCGGCTCCCCTTCGCGCCCTTTTCCGCACGGGGGTGGGGACGAAGCTCCCTCCAAGATGGCCGCCTTCCCCCTCTTGCTGTCTTTTTTCCTGTGGGATGCGTCACGGCGCCATCTTGGATCCCCGTCTCCTCGCTCCTTCTTCTTTAAGCTTGCCCGGGTGCTCTGGACAGCCCTCCGGTAAGCCGCTTCTTCTTTTGCCTCCCTTGCTCTTCTCGTTCTCGGGCCTCCTCCTCCCCTCCTTTCCTCCCGGAGCCGTGGGATTTCCCTGCTTCTGGGCCCCTGCCTCCCGGTTTGCGGTCCCTGCTTTCCCCCTTGCGTTTACCGGGTTTTCCGTAGAAGGGATGGATCCCTCTCTCTTTTTCGTTTTCGGGCTGGGCTGGCTGTGATTGCGGGCTTTTGCCCGCTGCCCGCTCCGCTGCCTGCCTGCTGGTCTGGGCTCTCCACCGGACCCTCACAGCCCCCCCTCTTGAGGAGAGAGGCGCTTCTGGGGTCAGCGGTGTGTCCCCCCCCAGCTTCGCAACCTCTCAGCTGTTTGTCCCAGCTGGAGGTGAGGACACTGGGTGCCCTCAGGCCTGCGGTAGCGGTTGGCGACTTGAGGAGCCCTCAAGACGTCCAACCAGCCGCCATCTTTGCCCGACCGGAAGCCCGGGGCTGCATCTTTAATAGCTTCTTTTATATTGGAAATCTCATCTTTAAGTTCATGAGCCTCTTTAGCACACCTCTGAACTATAAGAACCATGAGATCACGAGAACACTTGTCTGTAATTGCATCCCAGTTTTTCAAAAATATAGGGTCATCTAAATATATACCTGATGGCAGGTAAACCCTCATGCCTCTAGGAATCAGGCCTTTGCGCACGTATTCACCCTTTCGGATTGAGATGGGGTTAAGATAGGATCTCATTCTATTGTGGTATGTATTGCTATATTGCACTGTATTATCTTATACTTTCTGTACGGGGTTATGATGGAAACTCTTTACTGATGATGATGATTATTGTAAATTATAGGAAAAGAACCTGCATATATTATATGTTAGCCTTGAAAAAGAAACGAAACGGATATACTGCGGCCCCAATTCCAGAGGATACCCCTCCCGTCGGCTTGCCTTATTTGTAACAAACGGAGCCTTGATGTTTGCCTCCGGTTCTTTGCTTTAATGCGAATCCTATTGGGATAAGGTTTTCTGTACCTACTGCCTTTGGATTACCCTTTTGGACTTGAACTTTGGGATTACCCGACTATACCATTTGGAACAATTATGGAGATTGACTCTCTCGCACTCTGGACTGAATTTTAAGACCAGGTTGCGCCAAGGACACGGTAAAATGTATCGAATGTGAACTATATATGTTGTATTGTGCATAATTATATGAAACCTGACCTTATAATATATTATTTTATATACTGATGTTGGTTTACACCATCCTTTTTGTATCATTGTACTAACCCAGACTCTATATTGCTAGACTGCAAAGAGTTGCAGCCAGATTATTAGCTTTCTTATGATTGCAGCTGTTCAGTGCACATATTATAAAATGTACGTACATCACTAGGACAAGTTGTAGTTTTACTGTATGTTGTTCAAAATATAGCTATATCAGTCTGGAATATTAATATGTAAAAGGACCTTGTAGCTCCTTAGAGATTTAAGAGGCCTGTGAGGAAGTAGATTTAGGCCATGTCTACACTGGCCAGCTAATGTGGGACCTATCCGCAACATCATGCTACAGGCTGGACCCAGTCATACCGGGTCTAATTCTATGTAACCTCATAATGGCCCTACTCCACATTATCTCTGATGGCCTAGCCCCTTGTCCTCATGTTGCTGTGACCACTGCCTGAGTCTGACCACTATGGTTGCACCTGTTAAGTTCAGAATTGGGTATCTAGGTGATAAACATGTGTGTGTGTAAAGTGAGCCCCTTCTTGTTGAACACATGTCTGCATGCCCATTCTGACCTCACAGATGTGACTGTGATGGCCAGGCTCTATCAGGGGCATCTTGGCCACTGAGACAATTGCAACAATGACACAAAGACAACACATCCCTTTCCATGTACTGATCAGCACAGGGACAGAATAAGGCGGCAGTATGAGCATGTGAACAGTGGAATGGGCCAAAATGGATTCGAGCCAGCTGTCCACACAATTGAAAATATCAAGGATAGTCCATACTTTCACCCAACTTTGATTACCGTGAAGTAACTTTGGTTAAGGGGAAAAACCTCAAGACTCTTGTCCAAAGTCATATGTCATTAAGACTGTTAGCACTGGCTTTGTGGTGAATATGGGGTTTTAGCTCATGTAGAATCATCATTATTTCATTGACTTCATTCTCTCAAAGTGCTACAAGATCGGTTTGCATGTTGTCATTTGATTTGTATGCTTTGAAACATCTCCGCTGTATACTGAGAAATGTAGTATATGAAGGGCTTAATGTGAGCAGGTCCTTTGCACAAGACTTTGACTACAGAAAGCCTGGCACAAAGTATTTATGTATTTATTTGAAAGATGCTTTGTATCAAGGAGATTTCCATAGTGTCTTAGGTCAGAAAAGAAAGACAAAAAGAAAGAAAAGAGCAGAAATAAAAGATCAAACTAAAAAATTGCAATTTAAAATCAATTAAAAATAAAATGATTGAAGCATAAATAAAACTGCAAAGAAAAACTTCCCAAAGAAAGAAAGAATGAAAGCAAGAAAGAAAAGGGAAGAAAGAAAAGATCAAATTAAAACAAATTGCAATTCAAAATCAATTAAAAATAAAATGGTTGAAGTATAAATAACTTGCCAAGGGGTTTAATGAATAAAACTATTCTCACGTGGTGCCTAAAAAAAGATTAAGACAGATGTCAGATAAACTTGGGAGGCTTTGTATAGCTGAAGCAACCCAACAAAGAGGGCCAAAAGCTCTGTTACTGGACTTAATCTTTGCAATAGTATGGAAGGTGTGATTTATCCATGACCTTCCTGCCTCTATTTTACATTTGGCCCCTAGTGATTAAACTCAGTGGGTGGTTTGGTCTACTTATTATCTTTTAGCTAAAACCACCCCACAGAAATGGGAGAACTCCAGGTGAGTTGAACACCTTGAAGGAAGGGTGGAATATAAGTCAGGTACATAGGGAATTTTGATACATAGGGAAATGTTGGTCCTTGTAAAATGCTACACAGATCAAAACTCAAAAGGGAAAAAAATCTCCAAAGGTTAATGAGTTGAGAGAAGAGTTCAATATGATGTTAGGGGCAAATCAAAGTTTAAGATTTTACCAAATAATCCTTATCCCTTGTAGCCAGACTTTCTGACAGTATTATCTAAGCTGGGGAAATGTTACGTAAAAGGTTTTATGAAGCTTAATAGCTATGAACTGTTGCTGAGTCTGAATGTGCTCATTAGCCCTATCATCACTTAATCATGGACACACAGATAAAATTTTCTTTCTCACAATAGACTGGCCTATGGCTTTTTCATATGAATACCTATATTTGCATGTGAACAAGGGCATTCATGCATGAAGAACAGCATTCATTCTTCTTCTCAAAAGGAACTACTCCATTAATTTGTTAGGAATTCAAACAAAACCTCAGGTCTTTACTAGGAAAAAAACTCTTTTAAGGACAGAAAATTACATTATATAGCAAAAACAGACTTTCTGTACATTTGCCACATAGCACTAATATATACATGGGGGTAAAAAAAACAGCAGAAGGGAAATGGAACCTCTTCCCCAGTTTAGAGAATAACCCCATAAGCCTTTATTTCTGGCTGTTTTAAACTCCTCTGGCCAAGCTCTTAGGCTGAAATGAAATGTGAATGGAAGGAAAAGTGGTAAAATGTGAAGAAGTACTAGGGGCAGGCAGGAAGAAAGTTTAGTTACTCTTCTTGATTCTACCACTGAGAAACAATGAAAGACAATTTATTAGTTTTGCCCCCTGAGCTGGTTCTTACCGTGATTTTTGATAAAGAAGTATAGAACAAATGTCCAAAAAAGACCAAAAAACTTGGTCAATATAAGTACTACAACTCTTTAAAAAAAGGAACCATCATCTTCTATGATAGAATGATGGGAGCTTAGTTTATCCCAGCAGAACCAAAAGGAAGCATTGACTCTCATTATTCTCTCTACCATAGTGCCGCTTCTTGTCTTTTTGCATGCCTTGGTAGGAAAATGTAAATGGTGGTTAGGGTTAAGTGACCTCCTGAAGCAGCACCTCTCTCTATGGAATGACTTCAACTTATCCATAGATCATATCAAAATTCATATTTTTGGCCCCAAAACCTACCCTCGACTTATACATGAGATAGAGTAATACATGAATATATACTATATGTGTTTTGAGTATAAAATATACCTTTCCTACTCTCCACCAATGTAAGCATATCTTCCATCTCACAAATGGAAACAAGGATCAATATCAGAAAACGGCCAAGAGGTCAAAGATATTACTGAGGAATAACACACAATCTAGGATAAGTTGCAGCAGCTTGCTTTTGCTTAAATCTGCGAGGAAGGATAACATTCTGTTTCTCCTCTCCAATCATCTCCTCTTCTCACTACTGAGTTAATTGTGCATAAACTACTTTCACACTCTGAAAATTTTCAGCAGTAGAAGTAAGTTGGGCATAAAAGGGGAAAGAGGAAGGAGAGAGAAAAAGTAGGACATTTTAAGATGAACTAACAAGATGGGACAAGAGGGCTGTTGCTGCCAAATCACAACTGTTGAATAGCATGTGCTCATGTATGGATGTTAGGCATATTGTTCCTTTCATAAAATTAATGGAATAATCAGGCCTCAACATATAGATTTTGAAAGGAAACTCTACAACAAACATGTGCCTGTGTTCTCTGCATATGATACAGCTCATCTGCGTTATGTATTTACTACTTGGATCAGGCAACTTTTACCAGGTCAAATAGATTTCATATTTGAGGTATTTCTCTGTTTTCTTCCTGGAGGCTTTGACTTTTGCTAGTCCAGGCATGCATCAGTTTGAGCAAGATCCTTCATGGTTTCAGTCATCTTGTAGATTTATGTGGGCCTGAAAGAGGGTTGGGAAAAGAACTAGAGGGAATGGATGAAGGAAGACAAAGGCAAGTGTCAGAGAAGTGAGAAAAGTTAAAAGACAGTGTGAGAAAAATAGGTAGGAAGCTGTAGCTGGGAAAAGAGCTTATGAAATTGCAACAGTCTCAGGCAAACTTTTACTGTGCATGCAGCTTTTAATCCTGCATTGGAGAGAAATATGCCCATGCATATTATGTAGCATCTAGATTGAAGGAACTAATTTTTCTTTGGTCAGTCTTCATCTGGAATATTGTGTGCAGTTCTGGGCAACAGAACTCAGGAAGAATATTGACAAGCTGAAATGTGTCCAAAGAATGGCAGCCAAAATGATCAAAGGTATAGAAACCAAGCCCCATGAGGACTGACTTAAAGAGCTAGCTATATTAAGCTTGGAGAAAAGAAAACTGAGAGGGAACATAATAGACATATTTAAATATTTGAAAGGATGACACATTAAAAAGGGGGCTAATTTGTTTTTTGCTGCTCTAGAAATTAGCCACCTCATCAGATGGGCTACTTGGCCCATCACACGCAGCTTGTTCTCCCCTTTCAGAATGGAGCCCATTACATGACGCATGTGTACTTCTGGCCAGGCTCCATGCAGAAAGGGGAGAGCAAGAGGTGTATGCCACTGCCATGGCAACACAGGAGCCTCCCTGTGTTGCCTTACCAGCAATGGGGGAAATCGGGTGGCAATGCTTTTCTCCATAGGATGGAGGTCAAAGTAAGTTGCACGATTTAGGTGTGGAGTGACAGGTTCTCCACATCCTCTGCCAGGAACCCATGGATTTGCCACATTGTTTGGTGAATCCATGGGACTTTGTGATGAGGTCCTTAGACACAGAACAATGGATTTAAATAGCAAAAAAGAGAGAGATTCCTCCTGGATATTAGAAGAACTTCCTGATAGTAATAGTCATTTTGTAGTGGAATATGTTGTCTTGGAGAGTGGTGGAGTCTCCTTCTCTGGAGATTTTTAAGCAGAGGGTGGATGACCATCTGTCAGGGATTCTTTGGTTATATGTTTCTGCAGGGCAAGGGTTTAGACTGACCCTTCTGGCTTCTTCCAGCTCTAGAATTCTATGATTCTGTATATGTGGAAATGTGTCTCACTTCAGGTGACCTGGGCCTTCTAAATCACTCACACAACACCAGTACTTGATATGCAGTCTTTTTATTGAAGCAAGCAATGTAATAAATGCAATAAAGGGTAAAAGGTAAAACGTTGAAAAAAGCAATCAATATTCCATAAGAGAAATGTTCCATAAGCCAAAGGCAAAACAAAGGCTGCAAGGTAATCCAGATGAATCAGACAAGCAATGTCCAAAAACCCAAAAGCCAGAATATTTCCATAAGCAGAACAAAGTCTTAAGTCCAACATAAAACTCCAAAACTAGGAATACAAGAACAAGGTTTCTTGAAGCCCCACTAGGCCAACAACTTGAGCTCAGAATTCATGGACCTTCAGTTAGCAAAGTTGCCGTGAATCTAAATTTCCCAAGGCATGAGCAAAGCTATAAACCCAAAACTAGATTTTTCTTTCACTCCCCCTAATTGGCATTCAAGCCTAATTGGCATTCTATCTGAAGCCTTCAAACACAGGTGTATTATCTCCCAACTACTCTGACTTCAGAGGGTAGTTCCCAGGAGAAACTGAACTCCCTTCAGCTACTTTCCCAAAACCCTGCTTTTGCAAATTTGCATCCTCTTGCACTACAGATCCCACAATCCCTGAAGCCAAAGGCCCAACAAAATGTGTATGACCTGAGGTTTATATCTGCATGTTCATTTTCTGCAACCCTTGAGCAAAACAGTTTATTGTAGAGGCAGCAGGGATCTAGTCCAAGGACCAAGCTATACATTCCTATAGCTGGCACAACAAACTAAGGTATGTTCTGTTCTCTGGTCAGGATAACAGAAAGGGTGGTTTCACACAGGGCTTTAACCCATGCCCAATTGGGTTTCTTAAACTCAATTGGGCCCAGGTTGAAGTCCACACACCTCTCCACAGCATTTGTGCTTTCCTGAGGGAGGGGAAATAAAGGCCTGGCAGGGCACCTGTACACAAAACAAAACCCTCAAAAAAAGCATTTAAAAAATAAAATAACTTTCCCGGATGTCATTACCATGCTGCTGGAGCTCTCCTGGTGCGTCAAAATGATGTGCCAAGAGAAGGGACCAGGAGCAATTTTCTTCTCCCCCTTCTCCAGGTACATCATTTCTACATGCCAGGACAGTTACGATAGCACGGTAATTGCAGCCAGGTAAGTTATTTTCTTTTTTAAAGGATTTTCTGGTTTGTTTAGTGGTGGGGGCAGTCTTGGGTTTGTTGGGCTATAGGAACCCAAGAAACCTGAGACAGCTGTGTGGATGGGCACTAGAAGTAGCATGATGCAATCCCCAATCTCAATCCACACAGGGCCCACAGCTGGAAGGACCCAGGTCTTCTGAAAGACCTGCGTCCTTCCAGCTGTCAAATTACTTCAGGGCAAAGCAGGGTTTTCCTGCTTTGTCCTAAAGGAATTCATTTTTTACACGAGCTGTCATAAAAATGTGGGGGAAGGGGGCACACATTTTGGGTGCTGTCTGGGTGTGCTCAGAGTAACATTTTCTCCCAGATTTCTCTTTCACTCATGGCAGTGATCAAGAAAAGATGATTAGAATTCCCTGAACTGGAGCCTTCCAAAGATGTCCAATGGACATACTGACTGAGGATCGTGGGCATTTTAGTCCCAAACATCTGTGGGACAATAGTTTAGAGAAACAAAACTGAGGTGTGGCCTTATGACATGAAGAAGATTTGAGTCTCTTCCACATTGCTCACATCTTATGCAAATGTAGTGAATATATGAGAAGAAAAATTGATTGTGTATTCGAATCAATAAGCTAGAAAGAATGATCAAAGTAGGGCATTTTAGTTGTTGTATGTGCATTTGACCTTACTTTTCCTCCTGAGTTACAATAAACACCTTGAAGAGCAGACTTTAGGGGAATATTTTGTTCAGCTTTTCAAGGAAGCAATAACTGAACGGGAAACTAAACAAGAACATTTTGATATTATCTGTCTTTAAAAGAGGAAAAAGCTGCAAGATAACAACAATCCCTGAGCACTTGAGTAATTAAAATCTCCAGGTCAGTTTTAAATCAAATAACTCCCACATACACAAAGTAATACTGGAAGAATTCCTTAGATATGTAAGAACTCCCTGCCATCTCTTTCATCTAGCATTTGTTTTGTGTTTCTAAAACTGTACAAAAACTATAGACTTTGATCCTGATCCTTAATATAAAGAGCTAGATCATGAGCAATCAGCCTGTGGCATGAATGGTGCAGGTCTCTGGCTGGGTAACTGATGTTATGGATTCTTTGCACTGGATAGATTATTGCATTCCTGCACATGACTCCTACCTCTGCTACTCTCTGCTATCCGTTTCAAACAACTAGAAAGTTTAACCCAAATAAGATGCTTAGTGACTGAATTGTACACTGAACAGTGCATGGGAAAGTTATTTGTTTGGAAAATGACTTCCTGAATCTCCCAGCCAGTTTGAGAAACTATGGAAGAATCAAGAGTCATAGGGCAATAACTTTTTTTTAACTGAACAGTCATAGGGCAATAACTTTGCTTTTACTGATTCCAATTTAACAGTGACAGTAATTATTAATACTCTGCAATGCAACTTTTTCATTTTTAAAAAATGTCCCGTTTTTTCTCCTAGAATGCGTGTCCTCCTCACATTTTCTCCTTTTGTCTTCAGTTTTTTATTCTGCCTTGATATTCTGGGTTATATGGCTGTGTGGAAGGGCCCTGAGTTGCTACAAATTGAGTTTCAAAATGCAAAAATAGCTTTACTTCATTAAGTCAATAAGATGAGTGGGGTGGACCAGGCATAACATTGCCCTTCCCTATGGACTTGGGAAAAAGTTGCACTCTCTGCTTTGCTCTCTGCTTGCGTCTCGTTAATTAGGTTTTCCATCTTGACCATATTCTGATTATGCTTGGCCACATGTGTCCTGCTTTCCAAATCTGTGAAATATTGGAGGTTTTGAGACACATGTACACTGAAATGTGTGCAAGAGTGGTACGACAATATATTTGGACTTTTCTTTACTTGCCAGAAATGGCTACCATCACTGAGCCAAAAAAAGAAATAAATATCTATGCTGGTCCATGAGTGATCTCTCCTTTCAAATCCATAGTAATGATCTTTTGGTTGTTCTTACTTAAAGGAATTGTTCAACTATACATTCAGGAACCCAGTTTAAATGAAAGGACATAGGAAAGGATGCAAGGGGCAATTAGAATGGTCATACCTTGTCTTCAGAAATGGAGCTATAAATTAATTTTGACCACATAGCCATCCCTTCTCTAATCACTTCACCTAAGCTAGCCTATTAGCCAGACAGTAACTGTAATTAACTATCAACTAGAATTAATTCAGTTTATTTTGCTATGTTGGGCAACTATTGGTAATGAAATACTGTTTGTTGCTTGTTTACATGAAGGGAAGAACAAAGAGGTAACATGTATAACCAAAAGACTCATTCATAACTCATTGGTTAAAAAAATGTTGAGTTCTCACAAAACAAAATGATATTTTCTCGGCATCATTGACCCTTATTATTCATTTCCTATATTCTGAGAGTGGGCCATCTATGTTACTCACAGTCTCTGTCAATATTGTTTATTCACTTCATTTGACATAATAGATCATCACAATCTATACTTAGCTGTGCCAATACTCTTCCTTTCTTTTCAGCTTTCCATCTTGTTAAGCTTTGCTGCAGAGGTTTCTTTTGTTTGTTTTCTTTACAAGGGGAATTATCTCAAATCCACTTATAGTCAGCCATCCAAATTTACTGAAGTTAGGGGCCCAGCATACCTGTGAAAGTGAAAAAAAATGTGAATAAAGAAATTGCAACTATTTTACCTGGGAACCTGGCTATAGAATTGCATTAGCGGACTGGGTAGTTCTTAGAGAGGTGGTCTCTTTGGAAACTTCTAGATCTGCCAGCATGATTGGAGGTAGCTGACCTTAGAGCCATACTAGAGGACCTAGATATCCCAAGAGAGAACATTTTTAATCAAATATGTGAATAATAATAAAAAAATAAAAATACAAATGTGGTGAGATAATTGTATTTTAGGTACCTTAAGATTGAGTGAACAGGGTTATCTTCAGGTTGAAAGCTATTTTTCCCTTTCCTTTCAATACATTTTAAAAAGAGAAATTGATAATGTTCTCTACTGACAACTCTGTGTATTTTTTATTTGAGAAACATGTGTTAATATTGTCCTACCTGCTGATCAATTTTATTTATGACTTTCCACTATAAGCTGCAAATTGGACATTCTCCCACATGGACCATTTCTGTATACATGAGAGGGCATTCAAACTTCTTGACTGTGTGATATGTAAGGTCTACAGACCAGTGGTGATGTTCCTCTATAAAGGCAATGAGCCAAGGGTGGGGGCCTTCCATTAGGGAGCATAGGTTTAATTCAAAGTAAGGCTAATTGTACATTAAACTTTAGAATCTGGACCATTAAGCCTGCTTTCAAAGCAGGATTTGAGCTGTGATTCATGTGAATCAATGAGATATAGAGTGTCTGGGGACTCTTCAACACAGCTCTATATCCCAGAATATCAAGGTAGGAAATCCCCCATTATCTGAGTGTGGACTCTGATAACCCAGTTTAAAGCAGATATTGTGGGATTTTCTGCCTTGATATTATGGGATATAGGGCTATGTGGAAGGGCCCTGGGAGGGCCTTTCCATGCAGCCAGTTAACCCAGAATATCAAGGCAGAAAATCCCACAATATCTGCTTTGAACTGGTTAGTCTATAAAGCCCTAAATGGTTCCGGCCCAGTTTACCTGTCCGAACATATCTCCCTCTACGAACAACCAAGGATGTTAAGATCATCCAGGGAAGTCCTGCTCTCAGTCCCGCCTCCTTCACAGTCACCTCCATAGTGGCCCCTTGGCTGTGGAACTCTCTCCCCAATAATATTAGGTACTTTCCGTCCCTCCTGACCTTTCAGAAAAATATCAAATCCTGGCTTTGGGATCAATCATTTATGCAATAAATGGATCAACTGGGAAAATAATGTTTGAGTGGATCACAATGGACTGATTTGGATTATGTTATGAACTGGCAAACTGTTCATAACAGTTCATAACTGTTCATAACAGGGGGGTTGGCATCTAATGACTACCTGCTGTAAGCCATCCTGAGTCCCTCTTTAGTGGTGAGATGGACGGGATAGAAATGCCTGAAATAAATAAATAAGTAAATACTTTGAGTCCACACTACCATATATTTTAATAATTGTTTAAATACTGTTCTTTGCTGTTTCTTTGAGTTTTAATTGTATATTTCATTTTTATTGTATTTATGAATATGTACAGTGTTGAATTGCTGCCTGTTATGAGCTGCTCTGAGTCTCCCTGCAGGGTGAGAAGGGCGGGATATAAATGTAGTAAATAAATAAATAAATAAATAATATTGCAGTTCAAAGCAGATAATGTGGGATTTTCTTCAGTTGTGTGGAAGGGTCCTGAGTGTATATAATTAGCTTTTAGCTGCAAATAAACTCTGCTTTAGAGTCCATGTTGTACAAAGGAAAGAAGTCTAATATTGGTCACATTATTCCTTATATTTTAAACATTTCCTACTGCCAAGCAGCTTAATTCCTATTCATAGGCTTGCACACTTATTCTCAGTAGGGATGTTACATGAGTCATTCTCAGCCTCTCCAGTGGCCGTGGCTTGTCACCACACTAAGGGTTGAGACTCAATGGCTTTTAGGCAGCAGGTCTTTTTCAGTCACTGCTCTTGAGCCATGGCATTTCTTCTCATTGGAAGTTAGGCTGGCTCCCTTTCTGTTTTCCTTCCACTTGCAGGCAAAGGCCTGTTTATTTACAGACGTTTGACATTTAGCTAGTTGCTGCAGATTGTTGTTTTTTAAAAAACTCAAACAGACTGTATAGTTTCTCCTGCTCTTCTTTTAAAAATGCTTTTATTTCAATACTTGATTTTGAAATGATAGCCGATGTAATTGTTTCAAGTTGTTCCTTTGTGTTTTTAGATCTATGTTGTTTTAATTCATGTTGCAAGCGACTTTGAATCTAGGGCTGGAGCAAAGCTGAGGGTTAAATAAATAAATAATCAATGCAGTCACCCCAAATCTAACATTTTGGGCATAATTTAATCTGGACTGGCCCTGGATTGATTGTGATGATAGCCACACATACTGGCCCAATTCTTTACAGCACTGCATTGGTATGCATCTAGTCCAGACAGTCAAGATTGCTTCGGCCCCGCTGTCCTGGACCCTTGTCTGTATGTCACCACTGCTGCTCCAGTCCAATCATGGAGCTACCTAGTGACCACTTGCCATGTCTGCTGAGGTTATAATGGGGTGTCCATGTGATTAGCAAGGAGACAGATGAGTGATCTTACTGATTGTGCTGGTACCCCATTTAGAGTGCAGCAGATGTGATTGCAGAGAGATACATTGACAGCAAAATGGATTACCCATTTGCTTTGTTGCACTGATCAGTGCAAGGAAAGGTGAATGCAGCAGTGTGCATGTGGACAATGAATTGGGATGAAACTGATGCAATCCAGCTGTCCAGCCTGATTCAAAGCTGAGGATACTCTGGACTTTCCTGCAAACTTTGGTGTGTTTCCTGTCTTTGCTTAGTGCAGAACAAAATTGGATTAGGACAAAATAGTTTGGATATTTACTAGAAATTTTCATGTGTCATGGAAAACATCCAGCACCAGAATCTAGATGAGTCCAGGTTTACTTTTGGTTCCTGTAGATAAGCTCATTGTTTTAATTCATATTGTAAGTCATCTTGAATCTGACACTGGGGTAAAACTGAGAAATAAACAAACAAACAAATAATCAGTCCTGTCAGCTAAAAGCAAAAATATTGGATAGTGCCTGCATAGCCCATATGGTAAAGAAAACATGAGAAGTGGAACAGGATTACGTCTACTATCACAGCACCTTTGACACTGTCTTTTCCAGAACTTCAGCCGCACCAAATGGGGGTAAAAGATAAAAGTGTTTTTTCTTTCTTACCCTGGATACCATTTTGTAGTTTCTCCTTGAGTCACATTTTTACCTGAGCTAGTGAAACTTTGCAGGCTAGATCAAATTTTAAAAACTGGGCTACATCTGGCTCACAGGCCATATGCTCTCCTGGTGACTAATGAGTATATGCGCAACAGGAAATCCAGAACTGTTACTGTACTGGTTCCAAGAATAGCATTCAAAGATTAGGGAAATTGAGAAGCTCTGCAGTAAACAAAAGGGACTCTGAAGCATTTAGCCCTGGCTGACATCCTATTAATTCTGGATCTTCTGGATGGAAGCATGCAGGATACTTTTATGTATTCCTATAAAATGTAACATGTGTATTGTAGAGGTTTCAAGAAAGAGGAAGGTAAATATATCAGGGAGCTGTGAATTATTATAGTCTTTGCTGAATATACAGCCCCCCCAACCCCACAACAACAACCAAAAAACCTACGCAAAATCAAGGTTTGCTTTTTTTGGGAATTTTTGGAATACTTCCAAGTTGTAGATTATTAAATCCATAGATCCAGAATTCATGTATATGGAGGCTGGACTGACTAATGCTCACTAGCCTCTTGCTAATGGAAAACAAAAATATGACTTAAAAATGATATTGGCAATCTTTGAAAATGACTCTATGTTCTGAAGTTGTGTCATCTTGAGATAGCATTAATGGACAAAACACTATTCCTTTCTTTAAGCAGTAGCAAAGTTGTAACTGTGTTTTGCATTCACTCACACAAGCAGAATATGTCAACATTTTCTTCTAGCCATGCAAGGCAGTTTAATTTTTTTTCATTTTCTGATTTTTTTTTGTAAAAATGTTGCTTTGAACAATATTTTCACAAAAAGCCATTTGCACATGATGTTTATATTTGCATTATTATTATTATTATTATTATTGCAAAAAGCCTCAAAGAGTTAAAAATCTCATGGTTATTGTACAATATCTTCATGAGAATTTCAAATTTTTCCTCTCATCATTAGCAAGTGTTGTGAATGACTTTTCAATAACTTAAAAGCATAGGTTCTTTTTATTTCAATTTCCAGTGTTACAGAAAAACATTTAAACAAAGAATGGCATTGGACATATAGACATACAGATTCTATGCAACTATATTGGATTCACAATTACATTGGTTAACAAACAAACAAAGGGGAATTACATTTTCACTCAGCATTCACACGCATGTACACACATTCATCCACATGCATCCAAAATATTACCATATCCCTCCTTTTCTCCCTCCTTGGAGAAGCACTTGTTAGGCCAGACCTGCTTTCCTGCAGCCTGTCAACGTACAGTTCCAAAACTTCCATAACACCATAACTTCAAAATGCATCCTTTCCCTAAGCACAATGCCTAGGACCAGATCTCTGTTTTCCATACAGCAGAACCTGACTCCCTACACAAAATCTAAGACCCTAAAAACACACTTCTTCCTCTTACCTTGAGAAAGAAGCCCCAAAGTGACCAGAATCATGCTTTTTAGCATATCTGACACTCTCCATAGGTACACTATAACTCTCCTTCCAATGGAGCAGAGCATAGCGGGCGGAATAGACTCCTCAGGACTGACACAGTTTGAGCATTATTAGACTGAGTCATTTATAGGATTTTTTTGCTGACGTAGTCCCAAAGTTGTAAATTAATAATAGATGTCTTCCATCCTGGATCCATCTGAGTTTCCTGGCCAGATGTTGATCTTCTTGATTGGTGTCAGGGCCGTAGCCAGGATTTTGATGGGGGTGTGTGTGCTGTTGTGATTGACTGGGGGGGGGGCTGAGTCTGAGTGAGAGAGGGTCTACCCTAGCAAACCTTTTGTATCATTATCCCAATACCCCCATGCATATGGGATATATTGAGCATGGTGATCAGATCATGATATGAATAAACATAACAGTTAAAATAATGTATCTGTAAGGCATTCTCGCAGACCACCCTGAGAATTTCAAGGGGTGGGGCTGAAGCCCCCCAAGCCCCCCCGGCTACATGCCTGATTGGTGTCGATCTTATGTTGACTTTTTTCTTAACATAAGGAATTTTGCAAACATTTCCTTAACTTGAAAGAACCATTGTCACAGTTCCTATCAATTCTCATTAGCAGGTTTTAATCACAGCCCAGCAAGCAGGTCATTGCAGGCCTTAATATTATAATGGTATTTCCAAAATTATTATATTCAGCAACACATCCTTCCATTCTACTCATTCATACCCACAAAACATTTTAAATTCACATTTCTCAGATCTGCACATTAATTTTTTTGTGACACAAGACCATTTGAGAATATTCTGTATATCTTTAATCTGGCGAAACCTTATTAAAACACACCTTTAGGAATTAAATAGCCCAGAAGAGCCATCCTTCGTAGATAATGCTTCAGAATGGTTTGGAGATTTTAGTGGGTTTTCAAAAGCCCCCTCTTGTGAATCTCTGTGTATAGTCATATGTATTGAATGGGGACAATAAACATCTCATTCATGAGAAGGTAACATTGCTGAATTTGGATGCTGACTGAAGGCTCTAGAAATCATTTAAATACCCCTCCCTTTTCCCTTGGGGCTTTTCAAGATCATACTTGGTTTGATCCATGTACATGTGTGTCTGCCAAACTTCTGTGCTCAGCTGCCAAATAAAAATTAGGAAACTGATTATGACCTAAATACATAGGATTTTATGTGTATAGGATTTTATTTGTATGAGCCACAACAGAATGCCTTGAAGAGCCACAGAAGACTTTTGTGGTGAGATTCTAGCAATTGTGGTCCAAAGAATGAACTTTTCCATGTTCTGCTTCAGAATCACTAGAGGTGGACTAGCCTAGTGGCAGAATGCAGGAGTGGGAAACCTTTGACCTGCCAGATGTTTAGGGCCTGCAACACCCTTGAGACCCACCCACCATACGAGAACATCTGGAGTACTAAAGCTTTCTCCTCTTGTCATAATGCGTAGGATGCATTTAGACTTTTTCAAGTGTTTTTGAAACTGGCCCTAGTGTAGTTTAAACATGAGACGTTGCATGAATGTGTTCGTGTAACAAAACTCCAGTTGATTTCCATACCAAGAGAAAAAGGTGGATGTGTAAAACAAAATCTGCTGATGTAATTGGCTTTTTTATAGTGTGAACATGTTTCTTATAAAGGATTGTATGACAATCTTAAGACAATAGTGATTTTTCTAATTGGTTCCATACATCTCTGGACATGATGCCATTGACATGCAATAAAGAGGTCTCCATTATATCCCAGATATTGTACTATTTTATTTTTCTCCAAGAAGATTAAATGTTTTCTTTATATACTTTATTTTAGAAAACAATATATAAAATATCATATATATATATATATATATATATATATATATATATATATATATAAAAATAAAATATTAAGCTTTTCCAGAGATGACCATTCTTTTCACTGTCATCGCAGAACCATTTTAGAATCTCCGGTCACTCCCTCAATCAATCATTTTGTCTTCCTATACAAACACAGACACTTTGGAATATTCTAAAAATAGACCCTCTTGAAAATGGAAAACAAGTCTTGTTTGGTTTTTTAAAAAACGTGTTCTTTTTAGTAGCAATAACAGGATACACAAAGCATTCCTCACTGCAATATTCTGGTCAATTTTTTGATGATCAAAATGTCTTCTTTTTTCAGCATTGTGATATTTTTCACTTGGAAAGAATTTCTAACTGAATAAGGAATCACTCTAATGCTGTTTTTATCTTTTCACACATACACCCAGTAAATGTTTGAAAAAGTTACCTGCTGGACTTCCAAATAAAATCTTCCAGCCAGTTGAAGGATTTGGGGAGTTATTCTTCAAGAAAGGCAAAACTTGTCTAAGTTTTGCTGTTAGCTCATGAGTTCAAAAGTTCTTCGTGTTATCTTACTGCTTCAACAAAATGGGTAGGATAGTAGCTGAAGGGCATATTTATGCAACACACGTTTATTAAATCTATTATGCCAGTTCAGCACAGACTTGTCCCAGTTACATCAGGGACAGTGCAGTATGGAAAATTTGGAAAGTTTGCAAATTACTTTTAAAGACCAATTAGTTTAAATTTTAAACAACCAATTAGTTTTTAAAAAGCAATCAATTACAGTTATACCCCCAGGACCTCATAGCTACTGTGTTTAAAAATAACTTTTTCCTGTTCCTCAATAGTAACTGAATATAATATTTCAACTACTTTAAACATATTTGAATGCTACAAGCTGCTGGCCTGTGGTACAATCACACTCACCCGTCCCCCTTGTCATCTTTTCTTGACCATCAGATATACTTCAACTGTGGCAGGGAAAAGCCTCAAAATCTCCCACTTTCTCTCGCCTCATCTTACTTCGTTTAGTCTTCAGGTTGTTTCAAACGTTCTGCAAAGTGCAAAAATGGTTTGCACTCAACTCAGTGGTGGCAGAGAACAGGAGAGGGCAGAATCTTGCTTTTCCTTGTAGAAAACACAAAAAAACCCCTACTATCGTCTTTTCTAGGACTACATCAGATGGAAGGTGCCCTCCATTTCTACATGCTTCAAAGACAAAATCTCACAGATCCCATCAACCAATGCACAACCCATTCTGTGGATTGCCTGTGTATTGCATGCTCCATCTCTGCAGCATGTAGAAATGGGTAGATTTGAAAGAGAGACTGGAATTGGCTCCACTCATCTCCCTGTACTTAGAAATGCTTAGAAATTGATTTTTAATTGGATGAGAAATAGTGCATTTGCCTGTTTCCGTTTGTTTTGTGATGTTTCAGTGTGAGTGTGCATGTGGGTAGTCTTTTCATGCTCCTCGATGCTCATTCTGCTGCCATTACTCTTTGGACACAGAAAAAGACAGGTAAATAACTCTACCCACATATTAAAAAATGATTTGTTGCTGTAACTGTAAACTGCACAAATAAAAATCATTGAAATACTACAATTACATGATTAAAAAAATTTTAAAACCTGTATTGTGGACACTCTATTGATGATGGAATGGAAGAAGACATTGATAATTATAGTTTTAATGGTTTTATATGGATTTTTATTATGTGATATTAAATGTTTTTAATTGATATGTATGTATGTTGTGGCATCAAATTGTTGCCAATCTGTATGCAGCCCTGAGTCGCCTTTGGGCTGAGAAAGGCGGAATAAAAATGCTGTAAACAAACAAACAAACAAACAGCCTCCTCTTCTCATTCCATCATCCACAAAATGCTCACAGCACAGGTTTTTTTATTTTTAAAAAATGTGCAAAGTTTTGAAATTTCACAGTTACAGCAACAGTTTTTTAAAATAAAAATAAACCCTGAGAGATCTGTGGTGAGGAATGAAGTGCATAGTCTAACCAGAAATTGACAAAGACATATCCTGTGTGATGGGGTTAGTTAATTCTCTCTCTTCTTTCAAAACAGAATGCCATGGAACCCAATGCGAAGAAAATGCTACCTCTCAATTCCCCTCCCTGTGCGATGAAGTCCAAAGTTTGTCTGTGAATTTTGATCAAACTGACTTCACTCTTGGCAACATGTGTCCTAGTTGCCAAGAGTGAAGTCAGTTTGAAGGGTGTGCCACCATTATAGTTACACCATAAGAAGACTGAAATTATTCCTTTTAAAGTAGCAACTATATTGTAACTTGTACTATAGCTTTGTAAAAAGGAACCAATTATAAATATCTGATTTAGGAACGAGTTGCTCCTACCTTTGGACCCAGCTAACGCCTTTTTACTGGTGTGCCAAGCATTCAGATCTCCTACTGGCCATGTTTTAAGAAAGTATGGTAAGGGGGTGTACATTTGTACAAGCATAAATGCATAACACTCCTTCATGTGAGTGGGGATTCCCAGAATTCCAGGGTCAGCTTTGGATGTACATCTTCACATTAGTCTCTTTATCATACTGCTTCTGGGGGAGGGGTGGTGGTGTATTATTCTTGAATTATTTTATGCTATTTTTTTACAAGCACCACTGCAATATACATGAAGACAAAATACATTATGATAAAAACATTATGATAAAAACAATAATCCAGTTATTAAATGTAAATCACAACATGGAGTAAATAAAAGACACCAGCTTAAATCTTTTAGACCAAAACAAATTGGTTTAACCTGGCATTGACGTGAGTTCAGTGTTAGCGCTGAATATGCGGTCAGCCAGAGACATTGTCCGTAGGCACAGCATATGACATTTGTCAATTCACTCCATGCATGACAGGTGTCTACTTGAACTCCACTTCTGTCTGCCATCATCACATATACCTGAGTCTTGCAAATCCCAGCTTTCACCAAAGACTCCTGAGAATTGTAGCTCGAAGAGAGTGTTGTAGAAATGCATTTCTTCTCTCATTTCATTCTCAAAGGAAACAACAGTAATTGTTGCAATTTATGTGGGAAAGCTCTTTATTGCAACATTTTTCCTCAGTCCAGGACTTTCTAGATGAGGGTTTCTAACAAAAGTTATATGGATATTCTTTCTATTTTGGGTATGCTGTAAATTCTTTCTGGGAGATGTCATGGCAGCTCCTACACTCCAGTTCCTTATAGTGATACACTTTCTGGGGTTCCTTACAGAAAGAAGGTGACTGTTCAACTAGATGTGAGTCATGTCTTGTTAGTCACAGTTTACACAAATCTTTAGAAGTATATTTTCATTAACACCTGTTGGCTCCTAATCAATTCTGTTGAGCCTGCAATCTGGAATTAAGAATGGGACATCCAACATCTTAAGGTAAAGACCAAGCAAGTGGGCTGCCTTTGAAAGATGCAGTCGAGAAATAATTGGGTACAAAGGGACTTCTAGCCATAGCTCTTATTGTGCATGTATCTTGCTTCATTCATAGCATTTTATGTGGTGAGGTGCAGGATGGGGAATTCAAGTGGCATTGCCAACTTAGTTATGATTGCGTAACTAACTATTGTCTTCTGGCTCAACTTTCCAAACAAAACTTCACAGCCAGCCGCATCTCCAAGTGATGTTCAGTTGGAAACAGGGATACAGCAAGATGATGTTTCCAGCTGCTTTCTCACCAATGAGTTGTTGTGTGATAAGGAGTTGCAACAGAGGCCCAGTTTCTGATTGTCAAAAACTTGCCTGCTGGTGGGAGGAGGCTGTAAATGCCACTCTGTCCCACCTCTATCGCCAACAGAACATACCTCCATTGTTCAGAGCAGATGCTGGCTGTCATGCCACAATCATGAATACATAGTATGAAGCAATTACAGATCCACAGCTCTAGGTTCCAAATCTTTAACTGCCATGAAGAATGCCAGCAATTTTTTTTCATTTTCCCAGACCATTTCTCCCATACTTTTTTCTTCCTTCCCCAAAAACCCATCAAAAAGGGGGGAAAAACAAACAGAATAACTGCACAGTGCCTTTTATAATTGGTAACAATCAGAGCTGTCTGTCTGGAAGCTCCCAAAGCCTCTTGCTTGTTATCATCTTTGCTCTGGGAAACTGTGCTTGACAACCAAGACATACATTTCCAGAGCTTGCACATTTTAAAAGCTAAAATTGGTCTAATAAAAACATCATCCTCTTTACACTATGCTTCTCATTTTTGCATGTAGGCACATTTTAATAATTCCAGGCAAAATGCTTCAAAATGTTACTTAATCGAATCAATAAAATTGGTTTCTCTGCTGATGCTGACTTTACAATCTTCCATTAAATTGATCGATGCATTTACATCAGATTGTTGTTCTTGCATTATTGAAAAGTTAATCATGCATGCACCTCTTTCCAAAACTGAATTAAATTGGGAAAAGGGGGAGGAGGATAAACAAGTGAATCTTTCAACAATTCTTTAGTTTGAAGTAACAAGGTACAGTGAAGTTAAAATCTTCTGTAAGCAAGTTACCATGGGTCTATCACTAAATATTGGGGGGGGGGGTGTTATACGATCAATATATATAACTTTTGCAGGAGTCATGTCTTATTGTTCAAAGTCAGTGTCAAAAAAATGTGGCTGTCTTCAGAATTGCTATTTTTTCTGTGACTCTGGTCCATGAATTATCATCCCAGAGTATATTCTGGATTTCCTGAGCAGTAAAACTTAAGCCTCCAGTGAGTGGGAAGAGGGTGAGTGGAGGGAAACCAATGTATGAAACCCTATTCCAGGAGCCAGTATCAGACTTGACTAGGGCTTCCATATACTTCTGATGGCAAAAAATCTTGGAAATGCATTTTGCTCCCTGAATGTGTCACTATGTCATATACTTCAGCAAGCAAGTGACCTAGAAATCAGGTAGTTAGACTGAAATAGCTGTCAAGTTGTTAAATCATTCCAGATCAGTCACAGATCACCCAACAAGATGAAGAAGAAACAAGAGGACAGTCATTATCTGGTCCAACAGTTGTATTAGCAACACATGTGTCCATATGAAGTCAACAAGGAGTAATAACCAAAGTGTAGCCACTGCCAGTCTAAGTGGCTGGAGTATATTGCCAGTCACCCAAATAAACAAGTTTCTGGGAGATTTATGGACAGCTGTGACCAAAACATCAGGTGTCTAATTAATCAGCATTTTCTATCTAACAGCTGCTGGGATTGATCCAATTTCTTTCTATCTCTTCATTGTTCAGAAAAGGATGGTGGCATGTCTTCAATGTTCTCTCCACCCACTACCTCCTGAATAGGACCAAGGTCCCCATTGTCTCAATTTTGAGTTCTCTTGAGAGAGCCCTATCATTAGGAGATGCCCATTCCTGGACATCTAAGTCTTTCATTTTCTGAATTGTTTGAGCCCCAAAGGGAGAATTATGACACACTCTTGCTGTTGCTGCTACTTGATAGTGTGAGTACTGGCCTTTGCTATACTATTGTTTTCACCTTAGGTTACTTTATGTAGCTCAGTTATATAGATACTGTTAGGAACAAATTGGCTTCTCAATACAAGACAGCCACCTTGAAAAAAGTCTCACAATGCAATCTCCTGCATTATGTGGCTATAATACATCTGGTATCCACTGCTTCTGAAAGATGAATGCTGACAGTGGATGGTTGCGGAGTGTACACTATGAATCTTCCCAGCCCCAGCATGTCTTATTCAGAGTTTCACATATGTAAAAATAACAATGACAATGTGACTTGGTATCTTCTTTGTTGCCAATTCTAAAAAGGGACATTATTTCCCTGGCTCTAATGACCAGATGACTTGATGGTGACCAAAGTCATGTCTCCTGACATGTAAAAACTCTTCCCAGTTGGAGTAATTGCAGGCTTGTAGAATCAGCTCTCCATATTCATGGATTTATTTATTTATTTATTTCCACCATTTCTACCCCGCTTCTTCTCAACCCCCTAGGGAGGACTCAGAGCGGCCTAACAACGGCAACAATTTGATGCCCAAAACACAGTATACATGTAATAAAACCCCCAAAACAGTCAAAGTTAAAATACATTAAAATACAGTTAGCATTAAAATACATTAAAACACAATTAGCATTAAAATACATCTTACATTCACATAGGTTAAAAACAGTATTCTGTCCATAATAGAAGCTTTGGGTCATGTCCACCAGTTTGCCATTTCAATCCAATCTAAAGTGCTGTATCGTGCTAATGTGCAAACGCTTGGTCCCATAACCAGGATTTCACATTTTTCCTGAATACCAGGAGGGTGAAGTTGATTGTATATCAATAGGGAGTGCGTTCCACAGATGGGGAGCCACCACCGAGAAGGCCCTATCTCTCGTCCCCACCAACCGCAATTGAGAAGTAGGCAGGAGCGAGAGCAGGGCCTCCCCGGATGATCCTAAATTACGAGGTGGAACGTAGCGGCTGATGCGTTCGGACAAGTAAGCTGGGCCAGAACCGTATAGAGCTTTAAAGGTCAAAACCAGCACTTTGAATTGAGCTCGGAATTGGACAGGCAATTCCAATTCCGAGCTGTATCCATGGATTCAACCAATCATGCTTTGAAAATATTAAAAAAGAAAAGCAAACCTTGATTTTTTCATTTTATATAAGGGACCCTATTTAAATATGCCATTATATGTAATGGAATTATATATGCTATTATAGATTTTGGTAACCACAGAGAATTCTGAAACCAAGCCCACTGCACAATTTGAGATTTATCAATCCCAGTGTAGCAAAGTAAAGGCTTCCCCACCAAAAATCCTGTGCACAACATTAACCTGGCTATGTCACATCACTCAATGGAGCTTGACATCTACATGGAACATTGTAGCCCCTAATATCATATCTGCCCTAGGCCCATAAACCTTCTGGTTGGTCCTGGCACTGCTGTAGAGCAAACAGTGGAACTTAGCAACCTTCACATTCATCATTATGAAATCTTCATTCCATCACATCCTCACTACCCAGAGCACCAGCTGGAATGTATCCAAGGTTTAGTATTGTCCCTGATGATAGGGAAGGCTGCCAGCAGAATTAGATTGGCGATATTTTACAGCAAGATGATATATTTAAGTATTTTTAAGTGTTCTGTCTGTCTGGTTCTGGCCAGTTAAACCTCCAGCCCATGTGCCTCTTATTACCACCAAGGCATCAGCGCACTAGGCTAAAACAGCCTTTCAGTCTCCTATCTGTCAAGCTTTTTTTTCTTTTTTGGAATTATATTGTGAAGCAGGTGGTTTCAGGATAAGCTCTCTGCACTTAAAGAAAAGCATTGCTTGCCAGGCTTATTCTGTATATATAAATCCTGTGGAACACTGAAATTTTGCACGTGCGCAGCTGACAGCAGGATTGCAACCAATGTACTGGGATATGTCACTAGGGAAGGAGTTTATAAGAAACATGCTTCTCATACCATTCAGATAAGCAAACTATCAAGGACCCATCAAACTCTGAACCACTAAGTTAGGTTGGGGACCTGATGTTTGGGCCCACAATTTCCAGTAAGTCCATCTATCATAGCCAATGGTGTAGTTTGTGTGCAGGACCTTCCCCCCTTCAATGATTTTCAACTACACCTCAGTTGCCCTTTGAAATTCCTCTGTCAGAACACTTTTGAAGCATTTCTAAAGCTGCTTTCATAATATTTAGTGGATTGGCTTTCTCAGCAGACTTTATCTTATGATGGCATGACTGGTTGGTTACTTTCCTTTAGATTTCACAGAGCGCTTGCTGACAATTTCTCTCAAGTAGGATACACAGGAGACCTTTCACAACTATCCTTATAGTGAGATTGTGTTTGCATGTCTGTGCATACATGTCCATATGTATTGAAGTTTCCACCTTACCATGCAGATAAACAGGGATCTTGTGGATATATATTTTCCTTCCCAAGTGGTTACATTCATGCAAGAGTGGATCATTCATTAAGGAAATTGCTGCAGAGTTCTTCATAAGCTTTTACCCATTAAAGGTGAAGCTCATTTTATTTCATAACAAAAATACCTTTGTTTCAAGTGATGCATTAAAAAAAAGAATCAGGTCCAAAAAGATTAAATAAAATGTACTTATAAAACTGAAGTTCAAAGCATCTTAATAGGAACAAATCTCTTGTGTGAAACATTTAGGTAATGACTATCATAAAACAGAAATCTTTTGAGGGCAATTATGTGTTCTAAGTGAATTTCCTTTTCAAATCTGAACTGGGAAGAGATTTTTTATTATGCCTGACAGCATATTTAGCCCACATAATAGGCTATAATTTCTATGTATCTCTGCCACAGAAGGACTTGCTCAGTGGCACTGATATTTAACCACTCTTTGTACCAAGTGCTAGGAGAAGCATGGAAGCATGGGTGAATATTGTGACTACATCTGGCATCTATAGGTACTGCAAAGATCAATAATACAAGGAAATTGAGGTTCTACTCAATGTTCATCTGCAATGAGGGACCCTGTTCCATCATAGCTCCTGATTATGGGGCATCTTTCTACTTATTAAAATTCAATCTAAGGAAAACTACTACTCAGAATTTCCTGCTTATCACATAGGCATGAGACCAAGTGGTCTCCAACCTTTGACTATTAAAGCTCTGTATGTATGCTGCTGGAAGCAACACATTGAAAAATTAATGTTTGTGTTGGTTGTTTATTCTGAAATCGGTCCACTAAGAAAATCAGTCCTCCCCTACCAGGAAGCACTCCAAGTGGGGTTTTTTAAAACCTGCTTTCTTAAGTGAAGTAGAATCTTGTTCAAAGTAGCACCCATTCAACTGAGTCTCTTTAAGTATGTTCTTACATGGCACTTTACACGAATGCAATACTTTCATAATGACTCTTGGGAGATCTGGTCTATTCCAGAACAGATTATTCTTGCCATGAGATTAAGCACCCTACAAGTGCATGTATTCCTGAAATACTATGGAGTGGGTGTCTCTGACTGTCTTCAAACTCTCATAGAAACTGTTAATCCATAGCACGGCACTATGAAACAGAAATGAATATGTGGATTGTATCAGTATTCTAGGGTTTATCTTCTCTCTCCTGGCAGTTTAAGACCAGCATTTTTTTTACCAATCTGTACCAGCTTTTATTGCTTGATTTTCCACTTAGAAAGATGCCACTGCTGGGAGATATTAATCAAATGGTGATACCCATTGCAAGTATTATTTATTTTTGGAGTCAGTGCATACACATAGAGTAGCATACAACTTAGATTATTCTAGCTCCTGAACTGACATTCCTTTTACATTTATTTAGTACAACCCACAACCATTTATGTTGAGTTCTTCTAAGGTATTCTATCCAGATAGTACTCAGTTCAAGTCTATTCAGCATCAGCAGACTGGCATTGTGAGATAAATAAAGGAGGATGACCAGTTCAGCTGTAAGGTAGGAATGGAGGAGAATTTTGTTTGGATCACATTGTATGTAAACAGTGGTTACATTTCAAACATAACTTACTATTCCAAGAGTACTACATGAATTAAAACACTGTTATCCTTCATTATTCTGAATTCTGCAACGGAGTTGTTGGCTCAGGCATTGTGCATCATAATATGTGTATAGCACCATATTCTGCACAAAGATACTTGTCAGATTATTGCATTTTGAATAGCAATTCATGAGTCAGCACAAGATATATTTTCGCAGTTTGAGATGACCTGCAGTGTGACATGTTTGACACCAGATGGCGCTGTCTCAAGACTGCTAAATGGAACCTTGAGGAATTTCCGTTACAAAGTGACAGTTGGGATTTGTCAGTTGGAAGATAATATCTGTGAGGAAAGGATGTTTTAGAAAGGTAGCTGTGATGGCTGTTGTTTTTCGATGTTTTGCCAGTTATTGTTAAATACAATTCAATACAAAGTTATATATTTACCTTGTGAATTGAATGAGAGTTTCATTATTCACTCGAACAGAGACTGGAGTTTTTGGGCCGATGGGGAATTAAACTTCTATATTTCTGTTGCCTATCCGCTGTGACATAAATACTCAACGCCGAAGAGGTTATGGGCCCAGATCCCAGAACCCAGAACACAGAATCCAGAATTGCAGAGGCACAGAGATACTACATAACCCATAATTCATAGAAAAAGTTTTTGAATAACACTGCAAATTGCAGCAGAAGTCGCTGTTTACCTCAGTGTTAGAGAAAAAAGCTGAAGTGAATTTTTGCCAGGAGCATCTGTAGTGTGAAGAAAGATGGCATTATTTGGAGCACAGCATCATTTAGAAAAACTCAGAGGCAGCTCAAATTATTTAATATGGGCTACCAAAGTGCGAGCAGTTTTGGCAAAGGAGGAGCTGTTATCCTGCTTAACACATCGACCTATTTCTGATGCAGAAAGGTTGAAAGATGGCAAGGCAAGGGCTACCATCATCCTGTCAGTTGACGATAGGAACCTCACATATTTAGCTCTGGAAGAAACAGCCGCTGACTGTTGGAAAAGGCTTGAAAAGCTGTATCAGCAGGCTACTGGAGGCTCAAAAGTTTTATTGAGCAGAGAACTGTTTTCACTGAAGCTTCTGTCAATGGAAGATTGTGCCAGAGAGACTCATTTGAGTAAAATGCTGAGCCTATTTAATGATTTAGCAGCAAGGGGCACCAATTTTACAGAAGATCAGAGAGGCTTAATTCTACTAAGCAGTTTGGGGCAGAGCTACAACTCATTCATTGACTCCATGCAATCTGTGAAAGAAGAGGACATCAACTTCGACTTAGTTTCGACTAGATTGGAGAACTGGGCTTGTTACAGAAGAAATGCCCAGCAACTTTCAACGGAGAAGACGGTCAACAAAGGCTTCAATATGAAGAGGAAAGAGACAATCCAGTGTGACATCATCTGTTACATTTGTAATAAAGAGGACACAAAGCTAGACAATGTCATCAGAACAAGTTTAAGAAGAGTGAATCAGCACAGAGCAAGAAAGAACAGATCAACAATTCAGAAAAGACTCTGATTCAGGCTGTCTGTTGATGAGTTTACAATGTAACAATGATTTTATTCCTCAGGTACCCTGGATTATTGACTCTGGGAGTGCAAAGAGTTTTGTTAAGGATAGTAAATTGTTAGCAGAGAAGGAACCTTTATCTGGTTCTATGCAAAGTTGTGTGAGTCTAGCCAATGGTCAAAGGTGCAAGGTTTTAACAAAGGGAGAAGTTGAAATTGGTCAACTTAGTCTAAAGTTAGACAATGTTTATTTAGTTCCTGAGCTAGAACACAATGTTCTAGGGTGAAACAACTTGCAGACCATGGTTTATCCATTGTGTTTGAAGGGAGTTATGTAAAATGAGTAATAAAAATACAGGTATGTATAAGGAAGTAAAATTTCAAAATGGTTTCTATAGAATGAATGCTAGTCATAAACTGTCTACAAATAGTATTCAGAGTTTGGAGGGGAAACCTCTGCATGGTGACAGATGTCTGCACATGCTACACAGGAAGTTTGGCCACATGAACTATAATATGATTAGAAAGACTGCACAGCTAGTAGGCATTCAAATACCAGAATGCAGAAATTATTTAGAGTGTGCTGTCTGTAACAAAACAAAGTTAAAGGCTTATCCTGTTGCCAAAAGGAGTGATAGAGTAACAACTAAGTTACAGTTAGTGCACATGGATCTAGCTGGACCTTTTCCAAAGAGTATTGGAGGGAATGTATTTCTACTAGTAATAGTAGATGATAGGTCTCGATTTGGCTTCGTTTACCCTCTGAAAGGTAAATTTCAGGTGTATGAAAAATTTATTGAATGGTACAATTTTGTGAAGAACCAATTTCCTGATTTGACTGTTAAACAAGTTCAATCTGATAGAGGAGGTGAATTTGTGAATGAAAGACTTAAGATTTTTTTAAGGATAAAGGAATTTGGCATAGGAAAACAAATCCGTGTGTATCAAAAGAAAATGGAATTGCGGAGCGTCGCTTAGGTGTAATTCAAACCATGGTAAAATCAATGCTTGAGGATGCACAAATGTCCAAAGGTTTTTGGGCAGAAGCAGCTAACACTGCCAATTACGTGCTGAATAGGTTATGGACCTCAAGTGTAAATGAAATCCCATTCTATTTGTTTTATGGAAGACATCCAAAGGTGGATCATTTTCAAGTATTTGGTGCGCATGCAAATGTCTTAATTCCTATACAGCAAAGAGACAAAAGAGATCAGCATTGGGTAAAGATGCAATTTATTGGATATGAAGGTGGAACGAAAGGCTATAGATTCTGGAATGGCTCTTCTCCAGGGAAGAAGATCACAGTCTCCAGATCTGTAAAGTTCGAAAATAATACTCATTGGGATAGAATTCATGCGAACACTGAAGTGTTCATAACCCCAAGTGTTTCTAGAGTAAAGAATGAATCTGAAGTTGTAGAGGTATTAGATGAGGCAAATGTGGAAGAAAGCAAGGAACAATCTGAAGAAAGTAATTTTCATGATTTTTGCGCCACAAACTCTGACTTAGTGTCCAAATCTGTAACAGAGGTTGATGGACATTGTCAAGAGGAGATTAGGGATGTGGAGGAGACTAAGGATGAGATTCCTAGGAGATCCACACGTATCACTAAAGGAATTCCACCAGCCAAGTACCAAGTCACGCAAATAGGAAGTATAGAGTGGAAAGATCCTAATTCTTACGCTGAAGCATTGCGTAGACCGAAAAATGAACGTGATTGTTGGGTAAAAGCAATGAAGAAGGAATTTGATTCACTTCATTCTTTAAATGTTTTAGAACAAGCAAATGTAACCAAAGATGTAAAGGTAATTGGTTGCAAGTGGGTATTTAAAAGGAAAACACAAGTTGATGGTTCATTATTGTACAAAGCAAGATTGGTTGCACAAGGTTTTGGTCAAATTTACAATCAAAATTATGATGAGGTATATGCTCCAACGATTAGACCTGAAACAATTAGGACTGCTTTAGGCATCGGTGTGCAAAGAAAGTATGTTATAAGGCACTTTGACATTGCCACAGCTTATTTAAACGCAGAGCTGACTGACAATGTATATATGAGAGCAATACCTGGTTTTGAAAAAGATACTCCAACTGGTGTGTATCGACTACGGAAAGCATTATACGGGCTAAAGCAAGCAGCGAGATGCTGGAACCAGTGTATAGACGAAAAGTTAAAGGGTCTTGGCTTCGAAAGAAGCAGTGTAGATACATGTCTATATAAGAAAGGAAAAGAGTCTAAAAAGCAAACATTTGTTTTGGTGTTTGTCGATGATCTCTTAGTACTAGCACCATCCGAAAGGGATGTGGAACAAGTTTTTAAGGGACTAAACTCAAGTATGACTGTAAAAGATCTTGGAGAAGTCCGGAAATACTTAGGCGTAAATGTAACTAGAACTGAAAAAGATATTTGTCTAGATCAAAAAGACAAAAATTTTGAGTTACTTGAGAGAACAAGATTGACTCTGTGTAAAACAGTAGCAACTCCAATGGTACCAGATTTTTTAAAGCTTGATAGAGGTGAAATGTTTGACAATCAAACATTGTATAGATCAGTGGTTGGGAGCCTCTTGTATTTGGCAAATTGGACTAGGCCTGACATCGCCTATGCCACTAATGTACTAAGCAGGAGAGTGAATGAACCAACGTTGACTGATTGGCAAGCTGTAAAACAAGTGTTAAGATATTTGAAAGGAACATGTGACAAAAAGCTAAAAATTTGTCCAAAAGAAAGCGGTATGAAGGGTTTGCAGACGCAAGTTTTGGTGACAACGAACAAAACTTGTCATGTTCAGGGTATCTAATTAGTTTTAATGGGATACAAGTGACATGGAAATCTCGTAAACAGTCACACGTTTGTTTATCCACGGCAGAAGCCGAATTTTCTGCTTTGTCTGACTGTTGTACAGAACTAGAGTGGATAAAGGCTCTAGTAAACGAGTTCCAAAGTTTTGAAGATAAGATATCTTTATTTACTGATTCTCAATCTTGTATAGCAATATCAAATGCTGAAGGATTAAAGCAGAGAACAAAATATATTGGGGTAAGGTACCAAAATGTTAGAAAGTTAGTACAGGATGGTTTTATTAATCCTGTGTATGTCCAGTCAGATGAGAATATGGCTGATATGTTTACAAAAGCATTGACTAATTGTAAATTAAATGTATTTTGTAAGAAGATATTGTTATTATAAGAAATGTGTGTACTTGTGTTGCTCATGAAGGAGGAGTGTCAGATTATTGCATTTTGAATAGCAATTCATGAGTCAGCACAAGATATATTTTCGCAGTTTGAGATGACCTGCAGTGTGACATGTTTGACACCAGATGGCGCTGTCTCAAGACTGCTAAATGGAACCTTGAGGAATTTCCGTTACAAAGTGACAGTTGGGATTTGTCAGTTGGAAGATAATATCTGTGAGGAAAGGATGTTTTAGAAAGGTAGCTGTGATGGCTGTTGTTTTTCGATGTTTTGCCAGTTATTGTTAAATACAATTCAATACAAAGTTATATATTTACCTTGTGAATTGAATGAGAGTTTCATTATTCACTCGAACAGAGACTGGAGTTTTTGGGCCGATGGGGAATTAAACTTCTATATTTCTGTTGCCTATCCGCTGTGACATAAATACTCAACGCCGAAGACTTCAAGAAATCTTAGTTTCTGTAGATGACTAGGTAATCCCATAGTGGTTTACAGATGTATGAACTTAAGGGCTTGTCTAACTACAAAGTGGAGACTCCCTTTCCAAAAGTACATCTACAGTTCTGCACTGTAGAATTAATACAGTTTGACTCAACTTTTTATGGCTCAAAAAGCACAAAGCACTTCTGGCAAATGGCAATCCTTCCTCTATAGCAGGGGTGCTCACACATTTTCAGCATGCGAGCTACTTATAAAACAAACAAGTCAAAATGATCTACCTACCCACTACAAAAATGTGAAACATATAACACAATATCTGCTTTGAACTGGGTTTTCTGAGTCCACACTGCCATATAATCTGACTCAAAGCAGATAACATGGGATTTTATTCAACTGTGTGGAAAGGACCTCAGATCCTATTTTACAGTTGACACACACAAACTGATTTCTTACTACTTGACGATTTGACTGAGCCTTCCTCCTGCCCTGCCTGTGATCTACCAGGATGCTCTACGCGATCTACCAGTAGATCGCGATCTACCCAATGAGCACCCCTGGTCTATATCATAATAGTAGGAGTAGTTGTAATAATAACAGTAATAGGAGAAACCCCAGGGGCCATCCAGTCCAACCCCCTTCTGCAATGCAGGAAAAGCACAATCAAAGCACCCCCTGATCAGTGGGAGGGAAAAAGGGGGTTGGAAGCAAAGAAGCCTGGGGGGATCTGGGTGGCAGAGAAAAGAGTTTAGGCAACAAGGGGCATTGGGAGAAAGAGTCTGTGCCCTGGGAGGATGCTGCTGCTGTTTTGACAGCACCAAATTTCCCTGCATTTTTGAAGAGGAGGAGGAGGAGGAGGAGGAAAGAGGGAGAGGCGGGAAGCATCATGGCACCGCGGAGCCCCTGACTATCACTTCTGGATCCCCAAGGGCTCTACTGAGCACAGTTTGGGAACCCCTGTACTATAGCATAGGAGCATGGCATTTAAAGCGGTGTCAAACTACATTATTAACTGAAGTCCAAAACATCAGGAGGATCAAAGTTTGAAAACAAGTGCTCTACACTATACTCGTTCACTTCCACCACACTATTTTACAAGAGTATAGTGGCTTTATCCATGTCCCTGAACCATTTCGAAATGATTCCATAGACATATCTGTTATCTTTATGTAGCTACTAGGCATGGTTTCGAACCCAAAAATGGTGATTCTAAAATCAAATGGGGGGTTGATTAGTAAAGAAAGACTTACAAAAAATTTTCCAAAAATTTCTAAAATGTAACTTAATCACTAACGAAATTCGTTAGTAGTTCGTATGCCAGAGCATGCGCATTCCAGATGGTTTTGGCCTACAACTCCCAGAAATCCTAACAGCTGGTAAATTGGCTGGGATTTCTGGGAGTTGTAGGCCAAAACTTGAATAAATCACACTGAATTCTAGATGGGACTCTCCAAATAGGAAGGAGGGGAGGGAAGGAGGGAGGGAGGGAGGGGGTATTCTATTCTTGGCTGCAGCAACAAAATGGTGGACGCGGCCCCCCTCGCTCCTCGCTGCCTCTCTCTCACCCCGATCCTGAGGGAGCGAGGGCCCAAGTTTGCCCAGGCTGAGAGGAGGAAAGCCTGAGGCTGTGAGGAATGGTGGGAGTTGAAATCCAAAACACTTACCTGGAGGGCTGAAGTTGGCCCCTGCGATGGGGGGCAAGGCAGAGCAACGGGAAGAAGCAAAAGGAAGGGGGAGAAGCATCTGAGAGAGCGCATCAGGGGAGAGAGGAGAAGTGTGTGTGTGTGTGTGTGTGAGAAGTTGGCCCCTGCGATGGGGCAAGGCAGAGCAACGGGGAAGAGAAGGGGGAGAAGCATCTGAGAGAGCGCAGGGAGAGAGAGGAGTAGAAGTGTGTGTGTGTGTGTGAGAGAGAAGTTGGCCCCTGCGATGGGGCAAGGCAGAGCAACGGGGAAGAGAAGGGAGGGGGGAGAAGCCAGCAGGAAAGAGGAGGACTACACTTTCCAGAATGCATTGCCTAGCAGCAGCGTCACTTCCAGTTCCGCATAGAAATGCGGGAAAAAGAAGAAGCTGAATGAAGGCGGGAAGGAAATGAAGGGGAGAAGACAGGGAGAAGTGAGTACGTAGTACAATAATTAAGAATTTATTACGATCATAACGCAAATTGTTGGCCTCAAGGACCGTAAAAGAAAGTTTACTTCCTGGTTAGCTGCCGTGATGCGTATAAACTAGAAAGTCCCATTACATACGAATCACTTACGATTTCTTTTGATTTTCATAACTTTTTTCTCATGCCTAGTAGCTACACCAGAACACAAAATAGTGTGAAAAGATTGTTTTTTGACCTAAATATCTTTTTTATAACCTTTCCATGGTTTATATGAGTCCAATGTTTCCCTTATAGAAGAAGTTAGCTTTTAGCTGTGTTTTAACTCTTACAAGGATATAACAATATCCAAAGAATATGCAGGTGACATTTCCAATGGAGAAGAAGGAATTAAAATAGTAAGAAAGATGGTGATAGTAGGACTGTTGCCAATTACAACCAGACGACTCCCCCTCTCTTTACCCTTTCATGGCTTAATATGTTCTCTAATCCCCCACTTCTATGTCTATATTTGTTGTTCCTCTAATCATCTGGTACCCTACTAAGATGCATTTCCTCTAAAAGACTTGTTAGCAGTCGCCATGGTTATGGTAGTTAGTTATCTTAAGTACTGACTAAAACAGGCTTCTCTTATTGTATTAGTTAACAATAATAAACAATATCTAACTAGATGGTTGAGGACACATTGTGTCTAGGTAAAGAAAACACCTACTTGCAGACAAGCTGGGTAAACAATAATGTGATCGTTTCCAGCCTTCTGTTAATTCCATCTATCTATTTCACTCTCTTTGCATTTTTGAACTTCCATATTAGGCGATTTTTAACAAAAATCATGACAGTAATGAGATACATTGACTATGAGATAGATCTTCCCATGAGTAATCAAAATCCCATTCATTTCAATGGATCTATTGTTAAGTCTGGAGCAAATCTCAATTTCAGTCTGGAGCAAAAGCCCGGTGTTAGGAATTGGGGAATCTTAACATTCTCCTTTCAGATCTACTCCCTTTGTATATGGATCTTTACCAATGGAGGTATAAAGTGTAATTGATGACTATCTTTTTACCAGCATATATACCCCTAAGTAACTTGGGGTCCTTCCACACAGCCATATAACCAAGAATATCAAGGCAGAAAATCCCACAATATCTGCTTTGAACTTGGTTATCTGAGTCCACACTGCTGTTCAAAGCAGAAAATGTGGGACATTCAGCTGTGTGGAAGGGGCCTTAAGATCAAGCAATATGAGAACTACCGTGGTTTAGTGATTTGAGCATGGGAGTATGACTCTGGAGACCAGGGTTCAATTCCCTACTTGGCAATGGAAACAGAGTTTGGTGAGTCACACACACACACTATCAGCCCTGCAATAGGTCTACCTTAGAGTTGCGATAACTTAGAAAAGCACACAACAACAACCTGCAGTCAAGACTGTATGTGTTTTGCAAATGGAGAATTGGTTATTGGTGCAGAATTTATTCTGAATCTTCCAAAATTCCATTTTTATTATTATCCCAAAAAGAAAAGAAAGATGTAACCAAAGTTGTTTTATTAATTCCAATGGGAAAGTTAAGCACATGGTCAATCGTGCAAGTTAAGTAAATGGGACTTAAAACAAATTTCCATGTATCTTTTTCCTCTGATAAATAAACCTCTAGGTTTGTTTAAGGTTGCAACCATACAAGTCCTTAATTTTAGCTGGATCATGTCCCAGATTTCTCTCTGCTCCTTTAATAAACAAAGCAATGCTGCCCAGTGTCTATAGTATACTGTCACAATGTAATATGATCATATTTGGCAGAAGAACCCCAGACAGATTTCTGGCTTCTAACTACCATGCAGTGCTGGCCAAAGGCTTATTAACTTTTCACTGTCAAAATTTGCAAAAGGTTAACAGTGAGTATTTATATTTGGTTTTTACTACATATGTATGTTTAAGCACATGAAACAGAATCCAGAGGGGAGCAAGTATAGATAATGAAATGAGAGATACTACATAATGATCCAATTTGTAACAGGACATCAAAGTCTGTATTTGCAACTTTCAAGGGTCATGCAGGCAAGTTAAAACAGACTGGCAGTACACACCAAAACTGCACACCTGCTTTCTCTCAGTGAACTTTGCATTGGTTTTTATTACTTTGCATTGTATTGCACTAGGTGGCATCCTTTTGGTGACAGCAGGGGCGGTTCTTAGTGGAGGCCAAGTAAGCGGTCGCCTCAGGGCGCAAGTGGCCAGGGGCGCATCTGGCCGCCAGGTTCCACGCATGCGCCTTTGTTGCAGCGCGAGGCGACTCAGGTGGACTGAGATGCTGCGCTGCGCGGGGTTCATCTTTGTCCCCGCTGCTGCTGGCCTGGTGCTAGCGCCTGAGGAGGGAGGGAGGAGAAGGAGGGCTGGGCAGAGGGAAGGAGAGGGGAGGAGGAGCGGCAGATCGCATGCTCAAGCCTGGAGGCGCACCGCCTCCCTTCTGCTCTGCACATGCGTATTTGGACGGTGCGGGCTCTTCCGTTTCCCGCCAGGCGAGAGCAGCTCAGCGCCACGAGGCCAGAGAGGAGGAAGCTTTGCCTGCCCTCCTCCAGGCCCACGCCCTCTGCGCCCAGCTGGAAGCACGAGAAGGCAGCCTTGCCCACGCCGAGGGAGCTCTCCTTCCCATTTCTCGCCGTCCTTCCCACCCTCCTCCTTTGCTTCCTCACTCTCCACCCTCACTCCCCCCGCCTCTCTCCCTCTTTTTCCTTCGTTCATACCCTCTCTCTTCCCTCCCTCCCTTCTTCTCATCGCTTCCCTTTCATCCTCCAGTTCTAACTTCCCTCCCCCACTCCCTCCCTTTCTCTCCTCCTTTCACTTTCTTTTCCCTTCCTCTCCTCTCTCTTCCTTCCCTCCATCCTTCCCATATTTGTGTACACACACACACACACACACACAAGCTGTGTGCCAGTCTGGTGATCTGGAAAATAAAGTAAGGAAAAAAACGTTGGTTTCTAATATATGTAATGCCTTTATGCTTGTGGGTAAACAGTATTTCTTGTTATTTCCTTGTTGGTGTTGATGGCGAGATTGTCTGATTTGCCTACTCTGGAACATGCCACATATAACTGTCCTTTAGAGGCCCCTTTCAAATCTATGATACTATATCTCTCTCTGGGTGTGAATCATATATAAATCTATCTATATCTATGGCTGGATGGCTCTTTGTCAGGAGGGCTTTGATGATGTTTTCTTGCCCTGGTGAAGGGAGTTGGACTGGATGGCATTAAGTATTTTCTGTTGGTCATGGGAGTTCTGTGTGGGAAGTTTGTCCCAATTCTGTCATTGGTGGGGTTCAGTATGCTCTTTGATTGTAGGTAGGGCCGTAGCCAGGATTTTGATTCGGGGGGTGAGTTTGATTGGGGGGCTGAGACTGGGTGGAAGAGGGTCTACCCTGGCAAACCTTTTGTATTGTTCTCCCAATAACCCCATGATTGTGGGATATAATGAGCATGGTGATCAGATCATGATATGAATAAACATAACAGTTTAAATAATGTACCAGTAAGGCCTTCTCGCGGACCACCCTGAGAATTTGGGGGGCTGAAGCCCCCTTAGCCCCCTTAGGCCCCCCCCCCGGCTACATGCCTGATTGTAGGTGAACTATAAATCCCAGAAACTGCAACTCCCAAATGCCAAGGTCTATTTCCCCCATACTCCATCTGTGTTCATATTTGAGCATATGGAATATTCGTGTCAAGTTTGGTCCAGATCCATCATTGTTTGAGTCCACAGTGCTCTCTGGGTGTAGGTGAACTACAACTCCCAAACTAAAAATTCAATGCCCACCAAACCCTTCTAGTGTTTTCTATTGGTCATGGAGTCCTGTGTGCCACATTTGGTTTAGTTCCATCATTGCTGGAGTTGAGAATGCTCTTTGATTGCAGGTGAACTATAAGTCCCAGCAACTACAACTCCCAAATGACAAAATCATTTTTTTTGAGTGATGGCCACTCCTTGGGTGTTAGTAGGTGTCTTGTGGCAGCAATTTTTCCAGTGGTTTTTGAGTTATGTAAATCTCACAAATGAATATTACATTTATATAATGTGTACATTGTTCTCAAGAGTCTGGAGAACAAGCCCTATGCGGAGCGGCTTAAAGAGCTGGACATGTTTAGCCTGAAGAAGAGAAGGCTGAGAGGAGACATGATGAGGGCCATGTATAAACATGTGAGAGGAAGTCATAGGGAGGAGGGAGCAGGCTTGTTTTCTGCTGCCCTGGAGACTAGGACACAGAACAATGGCTTCGAACTACAAGAAAGGATATTCCATCTGAACATTAGGAAGAACTTCATGACTGTGAGATGTTTTCAGCAGTGGAACTCTCTTCCCTGGAGTGTGGTGGAGGTTTATTCTTTGGGGGCTTTTAAACAGAGGCTGGATGGCCATCTGTCAGGGGTGCTTTGAATGTGATTTTCCTGCTTCTTGGCAGAATGGGGATGAACTGGATGGCCCATGAGGTCTCTTCCAACTATGATGATGATGATGGCTGGATGGCCATCTCCCAGGGGTGCTTTGACTGTGCTTTTCCTGTATGAAGCAAGAATGAAGGGGTTGGTTTAAATGATCTTTAGAATTCCCTTCCACTTCTATTATTAATATTATTATTATTATTATTATTATTCTGGCTGGATGGCCATCTGCTAGGGGTGCTTTGACTGTGCTTTCCCTACATGAAGTCAGAATGAAGAGGGTTGAGCTAGATGGTCTTTAGAGGCCCCTTCCAACTCTACTATTCTAAGAAAGGAGTCTTAGTCAACCAGGAGCTGAACATGAGTCAACAGTGTGATGCTGCAGCTGAAAAGGCCAATGCCTTTCTAGGCTGCATCAATAGGAGAAGCTTGAGAAAAGGCAAAAGGGAACTGATATAACACTTTACCTCAGATGGTTTTTAATTGCTTTTAATGATAATTATTTAATGCAAGAGTTTATTTTAACTTATTGTACAATGTTTACTATTGCATTTTGTTTATTTTTATGGTTTTTTTGTTTATATAGGCATTGAATGTTTGTCTGTTACTATGTTGGAAGTCGCCCTAAATTATTGTTGATACCATATTGCTGTTGTTGACCCTCCTTTTCCATTTACAGAGCTAGTTTACTGTTTTACTTTGAAATATGATAAATATTTTTAAAAATGTAACCTACTGATGCCTCAATTAATGTAATTTTAATAATAAATTAATAATAATGTATATATTTTTATTTTTGAAATTTACCCATAGCTGCTGCATTTCCCACCCTCGGCTTATACTCGAGTCAATAAATTTTCCCAATTTTTGTGGTTAAAATTAGGTGCCTCGGCTTATATTTGGGTCAGCTTATACTCGAGAATGTATGATACACACACACACACACACACGCATACAGGCTTGGGCCAATTTCGGCCCTCCTTCCAGGTGTTTTTGACTTCGACTCCCACAATTCTGGCTGTTAGGAAACATCTGGAAGGAGGGCCAAAGTTAGCCCAGGCCTGATACAGATAGATAGAGATACAGAAATGTGTGTGTGTGCGCACAAACACAAAGAGAATAGGAAGAGGGCAGGGAAAAGGGTGAGGAAGGAAGGAAGGAAGGGGAATATCTATATATAGAGATATGTATAGATACACACACACACACAAAGATAATAGAAATAGAGCAGGGAAAAGGGTGAGAAAGAAGTGTGTGTGTGTGTGTGTGTGTGTGTGTGTGTGTGGCATGGGCCAACTTCAACCCTCCATGTGTTTTGGACTTCAAGTCATACAATTCCAAACAGCCAATAAAAAGTCCAAAATACCTGGAGGGACAAAATTTGTCTATGCCCCATATATATATATATATATATATATATATATATATATATATATGTGTGTGTGTGTGTGTGTGTGAGATTGATTTGGGGGGGGGGGCACCAAAATAGTGTTCGCTTACCATTCAAAATTACCTTAGTCCGGCCCTGGGTGACAGGCATACATTATTCTTGCAAATCTGACTTACTTTTGTGGTTATTGCAGAAGCTGTTCTGATCATACAATTACCAAAATTTTCCCCACACAACTTTGTAAGCAATGCAGCCTTACAACTCTGACAATGTGGAAATGGACATCTAAAATGTGTATGCGTCTGCACTGCTTAAAGGTAAGAGTTTGGGGATTTTTTTGATAGCACAACTATGGAAATATAGCTGCATGATGTTAATCTCGGCCATTATGTTTTTTACTGTGGATATTTTTAAAAGTAAGATTTTAAAATACAGATTTTGAAATGCCATATGATGGCTGTTTTATTACAGAAGCCTTCCAGTTGAACATTTCTCTCTACTAATTGTTATATCACTCATCTTGTGTTTTTCAGATTGGACTTTATTTTCCACCATTCTCAGTCATCATAGCTTTTTAGTGGATGGAAATGATAGGAGTTGCAATCTAACACATGGATTTGGAAATGCCGGCTGATGCCCAGCTCAGTTGTCAAAGATAAATTAAGACGTTAAAAGCTGAATGACTGACAGCAAAGAAATGGGAGAAACCTATTTTATTACAGTACCTCTGCTGTAGGCATGCAGGTTTTAGAGGCACAACACATGATTTGAGTAGGAAGAAAAACAACTGTGCAGAAGAAATTCTTGGCAGGTAAAACATTTTTACAGATTCGGTAGCTGTTTTCAGGCCAGTCTTTAGCAACTTCACAGCAATTCAAATGTGTAAATTTCCCCCCCTGCTTTTCAGGACCAAGCCATGAAAACCTCAGCTGATATAACTTCTTTTCTGGAATGCAAACAAACTGGTGACAAAACCTTCATCCACTAAATTTTCCCCAGTCCTGTATGATATGTTAAGGGGAGGGTGAAACAGTTTTTCCCCCTTTGCCTCTGCACTGCTACAATATAAGACTTGGAGCCCTTCTACACTGCCATATAAAATCCAATTTATCTGCTTTGAATAGGATTATCTGGTAATGTAGTCTCAGATAATCCATTTCAAAGAAGATAATATGCATTATCTGATTTGATAATCTGGATTATCTGGCAGTGTAGAAGGGCCCATAATATTTACCTTCCTTGCTTGCAATTAGTAAAGAAAAAATGTTAATTTTTGATATTAATTCCTTTATGTGATAAACTCAATGTTATTATTTTGTATTATGTTGTATTACTTTAATGTATTTGCATTTGTTTGGGCATTGAATTTTTGCCATTTTGTGTGTAAAACAACCCGAGTCCCCTCAGGGAGAGGGGGCAGTCTAAAAAGTTTTTTTATTTTTTATTTTTTAATTATTTAAAACTTTTGTACCCCAGCCTTCTCATCTCTATCGAGGGACTCAGACCGGCATAACAGCAAAAATTCAATGCTATACAGATTAAAAACAACTACAACAACATATACATTAAAACCCAGCATAAAACACATCGCCATTAAAACAATTCCACTCAATCTGTAAACGTGGTCATACATTCAGACAATAGCCAATCTCAGCCTATTCTGAGAAGGCTTGGTTCCACATCCAGGTCTTCACCAGCCTCCTGAAGGACAACAGAGAGGGGGCAGATCTAGCATCACTTGGGAGAGAGTTCCACAGTCGAGGGGCGACCACAGAGAAGGCCCTGTCTCTCATCCCCACCAGCCGCGCTTGTGAAGCCAGCGGGACCGAGAGCAGGGCTTCTCCAGAGGATCTTAATGTTCTTGATGGTTCATAGGGGAGAATCCGTTCGGACAGGTAAACTGGGCCAGAACCGTATAGGGTTTTGTAGGTTAAGACCAGCACTTTGAATTGTGCCCGGAAGCTAATTGGCAGCTATTATTATTACCTAATAATAAATTTGGTGCCCACAATGGCCAAACATATGTGCATATATTAAGCCTTGCTCTGACTGATAACTGACAAGAAGAAAAATATCTTGCTGTAATTGTGTTGTTTTAAAAATTGTTGTTGTGTGTCTTCAAGTTATTTTTGGTGGCTCTAAGGGGAATCTGTCATGGGTGTTGGCAGAATTATTCACATGCCCCTGGCTTCCTTTGAGGCTGAGAGAGTGTGATGTATCCAAAGTCTCCCAGTAGGTTTTCATAGCTGAGTTGGGCTTCAAATCTTAGTCTTCCAGTGTCCTATTCCAAAATCACTACATCACACTGGCTCTAGTTTTTTTTAAAAAAAATAGCTTGAAATATAGGATTGAGCAACTCCATGCAGTTTAAATGCATTCTCTTCTCCAGAACTTTGGCCCTCCAAATGTTTTGACATCCTAGCTTTCATGGTTCCCTAATTCATATTTGGCTGAGCTGATGGGAGTTGAAGGTCATCAGCATCTCCTGCCTTGCTCTGCCTGACTTCTTGCTCCAGTTCAAATTGTTCTCAAGCTCAATTGCAGGGGCCAGTTGAAAAACTGGTCATTCTAAACTTCTTTTCCTAACAGGGAGGAGGAAGTACACAATTGTGAGGAGGAAGTGTACAGCTGTAGCTCGCTGTACTTTCCCAGCAGAAGATCATAACATCTTGTGAGCCCTGGGAACATAAGAGAGGAACTTTGTTGTCAGATAATCTGCTGCTTATGGTGCGTTGCAAAATGTAATGGAAGCAAATGGAGCGAGCACATATACCTTGCTTAACAAGTGAAAGAGGACAAAAGAAGGATCAGTGTTTCCTTCAGGTTATGCAGAGTTCATTCTCCTGCATCCTATCAGAGTGTGGCTTCTCTTTTTCTCTCAGGTTGAAGTTGATCTGCAGTAATGCGGGCTTAATTATTGCAGTGCAGCTGTTTTGCAACGGGGCCCTGACTCAAGTGGAGGTGTTGTGGGAACAGATTTGTGGCTGATTAAGACAGACCCTTCAAGCCTGCTGTGTTATTTTCTCTCTCTTCCTTTCCCACCCACTGCCTTTAAGTGACTGTTTTCTTTCTTCTTTGCCACAACAAGAGCTCAGCCCACACCCCAGGTTTTAGAGGAGTGTCTCCAGTCATTTTGATGGCACAGTCACTCCTCTGGTGGTTTCAGCAGGGAGTGAGCTGGAAAGAAAGGGGAGAGAAAGAGGAGAGAGAGAGAGAGAGGAGAGAGAGAGAGGGCTAGGAAGGTGCTGAGTGAAGTTTTATTAGTGTTTTCACAAAGTGTTATTGTTCCCGCCCCATGTGAATATTTGGCATGGCAGGTGAGACTCTGTGGGGTTGGTATCTCAGCTTGGCACATGCTCCCAGGCTCTGCAGGGAGTGACAGGCCATCGGCACTGAGGCGGAGGGCAAAGCTGTGAAAACAAACTCTCCTAGATTATGCGGCTGCTGACCAGGCATGTTATTTATTGCGATCCACTTCATAGGCCTATCCATCTCAAACAAACAATGGCTCTTTTCCATTCTCCCATTTGCGTGGGAGCTTATCCATGAAAACAGCGTCTGGGAAGAGGGTGGGGGAAAAGAGGCTTTGACATTCTGTCCAGAGGAGTGATTCACTTGAGCAAGGCTCTTCCTAACATGGTACAACACCAAGAGAATGTTGTAGTTCCCCTGTCCCCAGAATAACATCTCTAGGTTCTGGATTTTAGAGATTACAGATTATATAGAATTTGGGCTATAGGGTATAGTGGTTCCCAACTCTTTTTTGGCCATGCCCTATCTAAGCATCTCTAAAATCCTGTTACCCTTCCTCCATGTGAAAATATCCTTCTAAGTTTCCTGGTTTCCTTCTCTTGCTGTTGATGTAGCAACAAGAGGTGATTAATCATGGAGAAGAAGGGAACATCAGCTCCTGCCCCCTACCTACACCTAGGGTTGCCAGAGTGAAAACTGGAGAGGGTTTCTAGCCCTTTGATGTTCATGTAAAAGAGGAAATTTTTAGCAGCTGTTGCTTCTCCTACAACTAGGAACCCCTTCACATTGGCCACTGGAATCACCATGCATTGTGGCAAAGAGCCATGATGGTGGCAGGTGCCACTTTGTTGCTCTTTTACGCACAAAGCCCCATTGGAAGTAGTAGTATGTCATGTAATGGGAGCTGGTGGGCTCCGTGCTTAAAGGGGTGGCAAAATTGAGCATGTCGGTGATTCTTCCCCCATCTGAAGAAGTTGTAAGTAAGAAATGACATTTGCTGAAATTCCCTCTTGTAAAGGGATGAGAACCCTCTCCAGTTTTCATTCTAGCAACACTAAATTGATGAGCAGGAGGTTGGCCTGCTGAGGGATGGTTCCCACGTTCAATACGGCAAAGCATCACTAGTGTTTGGCAGGAGGTTCAATGCTATTGACTTTCCACCCTTTGGCAGAGCTTTTCCAGCAAGACCTGGATCCAGTTATCAATGAATATATAGCCAGCCACCATAATTACATAGTTATGGAGAAATGCCGAGCACACCAGGTGGCAGTCACTGTGAGCAACTATAGTCTGTTTCCTGTCATTTGAGGAGCAGTTGACTGGAGTTCTCTCTCTTCTGTGAGTGATTTCTATTGCAATAAGCAGAAGCATTTTTTTTCTTTCTTCCTCACATCCTGGAAATTGCTCATGGGAGGGTTTGGTAGAAATGTCAGTATTCTAATATCTAGTTGATGGGGATAGCTACTGGGGCTGGGGGATTATAGGAAGACATTGGTTATTATACTGTATATTTTAATAGTTTTTGTATGGATTTTACAATGTTATTTTAAATGTTTTAATTGTATATTGTGGAATTGCTGCCAACTTGTAAGCCACCTTGAGTCATTTTTGGGCTGAGAAAGTCAGAATAGAAATATTGTAAATAAATAATAAATAATTTCATGATATCTACAGGAACATGTAGGGATTGTGAACAATCATGAATGTGTAACTCTAGGCTATGCACGTATACTGCACTAGTAAATTCCAGCTTAAAAAAATAAGGCCACTCACTATCTTAAAAGCTGAAGTGATACAGACTTAGATAGCAATGTTATCTTTTTACACATAATGCTTCTCCAGCTACTCGGCATTAATAGTTGGAAAACATATTTGTATTTATTTTTGCTGCATGTACAGTAAGGGCCCAACTACTGACCAAAATTATTTTTAGAGAAAAATGTAGAGACAATGTCAGTAACCAAGAAACAATCTAAAAGAAAGAGACATTTTGTAAGGCATTAAGTGATACAATGTATATACTTGTTAATAAACTATAGGACAAACAAGCAAAAAGTCTTCTTAAAATACAAATCAATGTTTATTGATGATTGATTGTTTATAGCTATGTGTCAGACTTCTGTTTATTATTGTGTTACAGCTGAAATAAATGTTAGAAATCCTTAACTATAATGCTAAAATATGTTTTACTGTTTAAAACGGTCTGCTGACCATGTTTTTCATGATACGGCTTTAAGGCATGCTGAATGATGACACATTTTCATACATTTCTTTCTACAATTGTATTTTGTTTACTATAACAAATATATCTGTTTGTTTATCATAAACCATACTGCAAAAGTGCCTTCCAGAGATCTGGAAATCAGACACCAATAAATACAGACAAATCTGAGATGATACAGAAACCAAATTTTATAAATCTACTACAAAATGCCCTTTATCATCTTGAAATGCCTTGATTTTGATAAGTGTGTAAGAATGTACAGGCATAATTTTTCAAGAAGTTCTACTGGAAAAAGTAATCCTGTGGGAACAGGTGAAGAAATGTCCAAGGCAAAGGAACCACTAAATTCAAAGACACAACACACATATGACTATATCTGCTGTAGGGATTTGGAAAGAAACTTATTTTAATAGTTCCCCGATTGAATAATGCATTTCTAGACAGTTGAGAAATCCCATTGGTAGCAATAATAGAGCAGCAACAGCTCTGTAGTTTTCTCTTGGCATTTGAATGTCCTGAAGTCTTTTGGAAGAAATCTTCTGTGAAGAAATACATTTATGGAAAACTTATTTGGGTGACACTTTGTTTGACTTTTTTTCAGGAAAAAATCTTCATATGTATTTCTCTGTGTAACATTTCTCTTGGAATATTTCAGGGTGTTTCAGTGGAAGGAAGATACTAATAAGAAATATTTGTTCTGTGGCCACTTTGGGATGTCTGAATACAAGGTCAATCCTGTGGTGAATTATTTGGCCTGTTATGAGAGGACAAAACAATGGAGACCTGAAGATTAGAGAAGGCTAATACAAAAAGAGGACTAATAGAAAAGGGCAGAATTCCAGCCACACATTAAAAATAGCAAATATCTCAAATTACAAATTGCAGACATCGGTGTGTGTGCCACTCAGCAATTAAATTAAATTAAAAGAACAAGAAGAAACGCAGTGTTTCACAGTGCAGAATGAATGGTAGAAAAGCTTCCACATTATGTATTTGCATGCTGCTTCTTTAAAAGGCACCTTATATAATGTTATTGTCAACTGGTGATCCCCATACATCTTTACTCTTGTGTTTCTTCTTGAGAGATTTCAAAATTCCAGTTTATTCAAAAATAACAAAATTGAAGTGCAGTCTCTGTGTGAGGAGGTAGCTTTCACAGCCCTATCTTTTGAGTGTGTTCAGTGATATGTAGACAATGGAGCCCTATCATACATATATCTTCACCCTCACATTCCAGTTACCGCTGTTTGAGTAGTGCGGGTTTCTTTTGTTGCATTATGGGCTAATATGTCAACTCTGATATATGATGACCTTAACTCAGGGTTTTCATCCTGGAGAGGTTTTTCATTGCGTCCTTCTAAGGCTGGTGTGTGTGCATGCAATTTGCCCAAGGTCACCCTGTGGTTTCCACAGATGAGTCGGGATTCAAACTGTAATGTCTTGGAGCTCTCCTTCAATATTAAAACCACTAAACGCCACCGGGCTTGAGCCGTTTTGATCGTTTTTAAGAAAAAGTACACAGGCCTATAGTTACAAATTTTAAATAATAGCTTAAAAAATAAACACAGTATTAAAAGAATATGTTGTGCTTCATTTGTACCTGCATAAAATCTAGTATGCTGTATGTTGACATGCACACATACACACAGTTTGTTTTCCCAATGAAAATTATGAACAATTCTGCATGGAGTTTTCTCCAGAAGAGATGTGGTCAGGTACTGCTAAAAGCCGATAGGGTTCATATTTGCTAGGAAGTAATTCTGCTTTGCTGATGCTTCTCAGCAGCCCATGCTTAAGTCATGATTTAATCCTGCAAACTTCCAAGATCTTCCATATAGCTTATATTTACATACAAATATATAATATTCTGCAACTGGGGATGACTTGACATTGCTGAGACCTTTATCGCTTAACTTTATTCCAAGGAATGTCAACATCCTTGTTGCTTTTGGTTATTGCTCAAAGGATAAGCTGCAGAATGGCTCAAGTCCAAAATTCGTGTTTCAAAAGACTCTGAGTATCACAAAAGATTTAAAGGGTTCCTATTGGGGGAATGTTTTCACAGATGTTCTTAGTGGAATTTGCTCAGTGAAGCTTTGTCCATTGCTGTTTTTATGCCAGGAGACAATTGCTATAGTGAGCTATTAAGAACACAGGAACGCAGACAGAGAAGAAAAGGTGACAATTCTACACCAGAACGGGGAATTGGTATATGATATTTGCAAAACTACAACTGAGTATTCTTTGTCTAAGAAAGATCTGTGAAAAATTCATATTATCACTATAAGCCAACAGGTGACTTGAACACACACACACATGTACACTTGTTCCAGATATTTAAGAATAGGTTTGATGAGTTGGATGTCATTCTTGGGGACACCATCAATTGAAGTTGACTTGATGGCAGTTAGCAACAAGAGGCCAGTTTTTCCAATGTAACATCCCACTGCTTTTTTAAAAAAAGCAGGGAAACTCCAGTTAGCACACTTTCCTTTTATATCTGTCCCTTTTCTCTCCCTAGCAGGCATGTAGCCAGGGGGGCTAAGGGGGCTTCAGCCCCCCCCCCGAAATTCTCAGAGTGGTCTGCAAGAAGGCCTTACTGGTACATTATTTAAACTGTTATGTGCATTTATATCATGATCTGATCACCATGCTCATTATATCCCACATTAATGGGGTTATTGGGATAACAATACAAAAGGTTTGCTAGGGTAGACCCTCTTCCACCCAGTCTCAGCCCCCCCAAACCAAACTCAGCCCCCCCCAATCAAAATCCTGGCTACGGCCCTGCTCCCTAGTGTAGGGTAAGGAAGCATTGGCATTGGGAGGATAGTAAAGAAGAGCTGGAAAAAAGAGACCTTTGACTTTGGGTTGCAACATGTCTTCAATAAACAATGCAATACACAGAATTTGAGCTAGGAAAGAGCAGGGTTTTACTCTAGAAGAACCTTCTATATTCATGCAACAGGCATGGCAAACAACAACTGCAAAACAGAAAAGCCAGCATGTTAAAAAAGCTGAAGTTTATAAATTTGGCCGCCAAAATGGAAATTATAAGAAAAGCAGAGGTTGATGAAAACAAGTTACCTCTATATGCATTTTAGAAGAAGCTTGCAACTAATTTCTGGAAGGTTTTTGTTTGCTTTTGCAAGGCTTACATGACTTGACCTGGTTATTTCATTTCACATGTTCATATTATTTGTTTTGGATCAATAGCTTGATGAAGCATGTTGAACTCTTTGTCTTTTTTGCGATGTAGAACTTGGCCCTATTCTGTCTGTTTTATTTCTGCTATTAATAATACATTTTTTTTGTTAAAAAGCAATTCTCAGAAACACATCTAGTGTGTTAACTGAGGTATAGTTGTACAGCTCATATTATCCCTGACTATCAGCAGTGTTGAGTAACAGTTCTTGAAGCTGTAGTCAAAAACATATATAGGAGGCTATCTTAAGGATCGTCATTTGATCATAAGTGTAGTATTGATTTTTTAAAATGTAGCAAGCATGTATTCTATTTTATTATTATTATTTCAAATGTATAGGCCGCCACTCCCCGAAGGCTCAGAGCGGCTTACATCAGACATAAGTGATACAATAAAACAGTAAAAACAGTAAAAAAAACCCCAGTAAAACATAAAACTGATTACCCAGGTGGGAAGGACTGCCTAAACAGAAAAGTCTTGCATGATCTCCGAAATGCTAGTAAGTCTTGGAGCATATGGACTTCAAGCAGAAGAGTGTTCCAAAGATATGGAGCCACAGCAGAGAAGACACTGCGCCTGGTCTTTGTGGATCGTATGATCTTAAGACTGGGAACTACAAGCAGCATTCGATCTTCAGATCAAAGTGGTCTCTGAGGTTGATAAAAGGCGAGTCGATTTTTTAGATGTAACGGGCCGGGGCCGTGTAATGCCTTGAAGTTGAGGACCAGTAGCTTAAAGATGATTCGATACTCGATTGGAAGCCAGTGAAGTTTTTGTAGAATTGGAGTGATGTGGCACCTTGCAGGGCCCCCCTCCAAGAGTCTAGCAGCTGCATTTTGGACCAATTTAAGTCTGTGGATGGTAGACCCTGGTAAGCCAATGTAAAGAGCATTGCCATGGTCTAGTCTTGAGATGATCAAGGCCTGGATCACTGTGGCTAGGTCATATCTACGGAGGTAGGGGGCCAGGCGTCTGATACGATGCAGATGGAAGAAGGCTGTTCTACTGATGGTGGATACCTGGGCTTCCATCATCAATCGAGAGTCTAATTGGACACACAGGCTCTTCACTCAAGGTGAAGGACGCAATGTCTCGCCGTCTAGGGTCGTTAAATCAATGATCCCACCACTCGAGGAACCCAGCCACAGGACCTCCATTTTTGCAGGGTGCACTTTCAGCCTGCTAGACTGAAGCCATCTGGTAATGACCTCCAGACACTGATGGAGATTGTACAGTGCTGTGTCTGGTTAACCAGCCATCTTCAGGATAAGTTGAGTGTCATTGGCATATTGATACCACTCTAACCTAAGTCTCAGATCAGCTGTGCAAGAGGTTGCATGTAGATGTTGAATAAGGGGGGGGGAAGATGGCTCCTTGGGGCACTCCACAAGATAGGGGATACCTTTCCGATATCTGCCCTCCCCACTCAACCTGCAGACCTCGATTACGGGGGAAGGAGGACAGCCAGTCGAGAGCTGTACCTCTGATTCCCACAGTCGAGAGCTGATGAATCAGAAGGTCATGGTCGACTGTGTCAAAAGCCGCTGTGAGTTCTAGCAACACCAGAAGAGCCAGCCCTCCCTGATCCAATTGGCAGTGGAGTTGGTTATGAAGGGCAGTCCTCGGTCATAGGGTAGCCCCTGATATCATCCTCTCTATTGTGATTTGAAAACTTTAGACCTTAACTTTGGACTCTAGTTCTCTTAATCTCTTAGCATTTCTGTTGTGCGAAGTCCAAAACATGTAGAGGGCCAAAGGTTTCCCATTCCTGTTGTGCTTAAAAAGTTGACAAATACATTTCCACATCAAAAACTGGGACCTGTCTCAGGTTTTAATGGAGGTGTCCAAACAACACCTCTGATAAAAACAAATTAATTTGGAACAAACTAAGAGTCCTTCCACACAGCCTTATATCCCAGAATATCAAGGCAGAAAATCCCACAATATCTGCTTTGAACTTGGTTATCTGAATCCACACTCAGATAATGCGGGATTTTCTGCCTTGATATTCTAGGATATAGGGCTGTGTGGAAGGGCCCTAAGGGTTTCCTGGTTTGTTCTGGAGTAATTTGATACCCCATTAGATCTGAGCCTTCCTGAAAGGCCTGGTTCTAATGGGGTATTGGGCCTGTGGAGACGCACTTTTGGGCAGTCTCAGGACTACCTGCAGGTGAGTCTCCATTGCTATCCTGAAACTTTTGGGCTCCTAGAACCCAAAGATGTGGGTGGCACCCACCTTCCCCCTCAAATCACCCCTAAAAGTTAAGTAAAATGTACCATAATTTGTCTCCTTATGTTCTCCTGGCATGAGGATATAACATGTGAGGAGAAGGGGAAGGAGACAGGGGAAAAAAATCCTTCTCGCCCCTCCTGTCTCCTTAGGTGTCATATCCTCACACTAGGAGGATGCAAGGAGGACATTTGGGGGCTTCATGGGGGGCTTGCTATCCTGATCTTAATTAGGATGGCATGTACCCCCCTTAGAGAAAGCCCATTTTTTGGGTGCGAGTGGGGGCCCAAAACTGCACTGAAGTGGGTTATGTAAACCTGCTTTAGCATAGATTTGGGTCCTGTCCGGAAGCGCCCTTAGTTCCCTAACAATGGAATGAGTGAGCACACAGTTTACTAGTTCATGGCCCATTGTGTAGTATATTGTAATTCAATTTAAATTATAGCAATTAATGGCAGGAATCATGTAGTGCAATTATGAATGCATAACATTTGCAACTGCTATTCATAATTCCTGCATATTTCCTGTGAAAGTCCCCAAGTCCTCATGTGCCATGAAGCAGCTGCTGTGATCAATGGATCTTCTGTCATCCAGGAAACTGCCAATTGATGTTCTCACCTCCTTCTTGCACATTTATTTCTGGTACAAGGAGGAATTGCAACAAGGACCTTACTTTTGCCTGCTGAAAAGGAAAGCACTTCCAAAAGTGGGATTGAAATGTCAATCAGATGCTTCCTGAACAACAGAGAAATGAGTCTCAGTTGTTTGCAGTGTCTGCTTTCTGGTAATTTGGGACTGGGGTCATCATGCTGGGCTAGGAGTCACTGTATATTAAAGCCATGCAATCATGGAGACTATGCATTTGAAACTTGCCAACATCCATTATTTCTAATTTTTATGCAAATCTGTGTTTTCTTGTTTTAATTTCTTTATTGGTCATGCTTTCTTCTGTTTTTAACAACATTGAAATGCTTCACAACATAGTGTAACACTGCAAAAGTTAAAATTGCCTTTAGTCTGCCATGCTGTGAATAAGGTAAAGATGTCAATTGTTCAAGGCCATGGAAAACTGTGGTCTGGAGAAATACATTTTGCTTTGTTATGTTGAGCCTTCTCTATCATGTTTCTGTATTATTGAAAGGTGATGGTTCCATTTAGTGCTGTTGGTCACAACAAGAGAGTCTAGTAGTAGTAGTAGTAGTAGTAGTAGTAGTAACAGCACCATTTTGCTTTGCAGGAAAAAGTCAAGGTGAGATGCAATTTGTTCGGAGTAACTTCAGCGTATAATCGTGGCAATTCCTGACAATGCCCCACCAAGATGAATAATTTACATCTCATCCAAATGACTGTTTTTTGAGCTTGCTAAGGCAAAGAAGGAGGAAGTTAAATCTTTTCACATAAATCTCTCAAACTATACACAGTGGGATATATGTCTGTTTTGCCCAGAGACACAATCGTGAAAAATTTCTGGAAGATTTCCCCCCAGCGTTGGGCACCATTGAGATCACATTTCATCTTTTCCTTTGTTCTACTACTACATTGCTTCTGGTCTGTGGAACAAAATGTCTGGACTGGAAAGGGTTAGGAAGAAAATGGTTAAAGAGGCATTTCCAAGTCAGTTCAGAGAGTGAAATATCAATGATATTCTATCATTGCATTGCTGTTTGCTTTTCAATGGTTCAGCTTACATGACAAACAATATCCTTTAGTTAGGCTCGTAGATAGGAATCCTTTCCTGATCATTGAGACATCTTGCTCAGTACTGATTCGGCAGCAACTCTTCAGGAGTCCCCGTCCCCCCCTTTCAGATCTCTGGAATTCCAACCATCTGGTAATGAACTATAGCCTATCCTTGAAGGAAAAGCCTTGAGCTTACATCTGTTTCTCACAGTCAGAGGCTCTTTCATACTATAAAATTATAACACTTTGATTCCCCATTAATTCCTTTTGTACTGTATTTTAGGGGTTGCGGTTTAAGACAGGGTATTTAGAATTTTCAGTCAGAAGGCTTTATTGCCTCATCAAACCATTATTGATCAAGTACTATCAAAAAGCTATAGTTGTGCCGTAGTGGGAAAGGGCTCCAGATATTATGCAGATCTCTTCTTCAATGCCAATTGTTTCTTCCTAGAACCTGCAACCCAACGCTTTCTGAAAAAGAGAAACATGGAAGGAAGAGAGAGACTTTTTAGTGCATGAGCCAGCATCTTTTCCTGCCAGTGTTCCAGTATACTTTGTACACAGAAGCTGCTGCTTCGCGTTTTCAAAACTGTACAAAGATTCAACATGCCAGTTAACTCTAGAATGGTGAGATCCAGGCTTACTCGGAATGAAGTGGAACCGAGATATGCATCACTAAGATTGGAACAGATGAACAATACAGAATGTAACCATCAAGCTCTTTGCACATTTGCCAAGAAAAACCAGCAATTACGAACGTTACGTCCAAGTATGCATCATATCTGCCCCAATCAAAGCTATTTAAATCCAGTCAAGCATTGCTTTCATACATCAAACCCCAACCTACACTTGATTACACCTCTGCATACCAGGTATTTAGCCTAGGGAGTTAGCCAGTGACAATATGCCATTGTCTGAGAATGTTAATCTCTGCACCCATATTTATAACATGCCATAAATTTGATTGCAAGAGATTAGTTAACAAAATGCTGGCTGCATTTACTACTCTGGCTGCAGGGTTAACATGTTGGGGTTTTAGAAGCAAGGTCTGAACCCTGATAACATGTCAAAAGTATTTGTCTAAAGATTCACACAAAAACAGAGTCTTGTGTTGCTTTAAGCAGCAATAAAAGTGCCTGGAAGTTGCAGGGGCGATATTTATAGATAATTAATATACCGGTAATACAAGCCCATATTTGTCAAATACTAATATTTGGTGCATCTGTTAGGGAAAGGTACCTCTTTAGGAAATTGGCAGAGCGAGAATTTGAACAGTTGTTTCCAAATTCCAGAATTAATCACAGGTAATGTATTTTCTGTAACAGGCTAACTTCCAAGCTTTGTTCACAGGCAGGTGTACAGAGAGGATGGAAGCCAGGCTTAACACAGTAAGACAACAAAGTATGGTTGGAATTAAGAACATTAAGAGTTTTAACAGTATCATCTAGGAAAAGGATTTGTGGAAGAAAACATGCCCAGGGAATCTAGCTCTGATGATTACAGAGTATCACCTGAATCAATTTAGGCAAGTGTCACCACACCCAAGGAAAGTTGGTGTATTTGCCTATTCTAGTCCCAGGGTATACTTTTTGAAAGGAAATGTGGAACACCTTTGCTACTTCTTTCCTACAAACTTCAAAAATAGATAGCTCTGTTTGGTTATTTATTCCCAATCCAGAGATCCCATAGTCCTGAGCCAATTTGGAGCATGACCAATTACCTAAAGTAGAGCTTTCCAGACTGTGTGTCACTACACATTCATGTGTTAACTGCAGTGTGTTTTCATGAGACATATTGTGTTCCCATGCATTTAGTTATTACAATTTATGTATGTGCCAGGATCTCTTACAAGGGATTGATTTAAGCTCTGGTTTGCAAGCAAAACTGAATTACTGTGTCATGAAATGATGCATGTCTAAAAAGTGTGTCACCAACATGAAATGTTTGGAAAGCTCTGATCTAAAGTTTGCTAAATGTGTTCCTAATTCATTCAATCCACACATTTTCACCCGTCTGGTCAATTTATTTATGTACAACATTGCCATCCTGCTAAATAGTTGACTAAACCCGCAAGTAAACCTGTGCATAGAAAAGAATGTCCTCCTATGGGTAACAGCAATTGAAGGGGGCAAAATCCTATTCACCTCCATAAAAGGGCAATCCAGCACACTGCTAGTGTGCGGGGTGTTGCCAATGAGGATGAAGCTATGCTTATATAAGTTGATATTGTCATCTAGTTTGCAAGCCTGATTCCCCTGCTGGTATCACAGAGACTTTCCCCCCAGTAGGAGATACAAATGTAGCCTGGTTTTCATGGTCAAAGATCAGTTTCAGAATTGGCACTGTCTCTTAAAAGCAAGCAACACCAAGGTCTACCACCTTTCTTTTGGCAGGGCTGTGAAAACTGAATTAGGTATCCTGCAGACGTTGAATGATGTGAGGTGCTGACAAAAGTTATACTTGTTAAAAGTCTACTTGCAAGACAATTAAAAGCTCAAATGGCCCAGGAAATAAAAAAAACTAACTACCGTGTTTCCCCGAAAGTATGACACCCCTGATTGTAAGACGTATCGGGGTGTCAGGGGTTGGCTAATGTAAGCCGTACCCGAATGTAAGCCGTACCTCGTCCCCCACGCGCCGCCGCCGCCGCCGCCCAACGGCCCATCGGCCACGGCACACCTCCGCGGCACACCTCCTTTCTGCCAGGCCTCCAAGGGAGGGAAGAGAGCCAGAAGCATGGCAAGCGTGCGCTGCGTCAGAGTGATGCGTCGTCGTTGCCCCGCCCCTGGCTCTCTTCCCCCTCTCTTCCTTTGTCCAAGAAAGGGAGGGAGAGAGAGCCAGGGGCGGGGCAGAGCTACGACGCGTCACTCTGACGCGTCATCGCTTTGCCCCGCCCTTGGCTCTCTTCCCCCTCTCTTCCTTTGTCCAAGAAAGGGAGGGAGAAGAGGCCAGGGGCGGGGCAGAGCGATGACGCGTCACTCTGGCCGAGCGGCGCTTTGCCCCACCCCTGGCTCTCTTCCCCCTCTCTTCCTTTGTCCAAGAAAGGGAGGAAGAGAGAGCCAGGGCGGGGCAGAGCAGCGACGCGTCACTCTGACGCGTCGTCGCTTTGCCCGCCCCTGGCTCTCTTCCCCCATCTCTTCCTTTGTCCAAGAAAGGGAGGAGAGAGAGAGCCAGGGGCGGGGCAAGCGACGACGCGTCACTCTGCCGCAGCGGCACATTGCCATGCTTCTGGCTTTCTTCCCCCTCCCTTCCTTTGTCCAGAAAGCTGCGCCGCGGAGGTGTGCCGCGGCGGCGTGATGGTGGCAGCGGCGGCGGCGGCGGCAGCGTGGGCGTGGCGATGGGGTACGTCTTAGTTTATATAAGACGTACCCCGAAAGTAAGACGTAGGGGGACTTTTCGGGGGGAAAAGAAAGTAAGACGCTGTCTTACTTTCGGGGAAACACGGTAGCATAGCTGAGAGACACACACGCACACAGAGAAAAAACCAAAGCCAAACTTTCAGGCATTGAAAAAAATAATCTGATTAGTAAAACAATGTTAAAAATGTGGGAAGTGAGCATTTGAGTTTTTGGTTTTAAAAAAACCCCAACTCATATGAGATAACAAGGGCATGCTCAGGCTGGTTTTGATTGGGGAAAATTAGGTGTTACTTTAAGCAAAGAAACATACTATCACGATGCACGGACTTGACCGGCCCCTTAATCACACACACAGAGACGGACTGAAGGCTAACTACTTTATTGAATATAAAAACAGTTCCAAAGAATATAGTCCAATAGAATATAATGCAATCCAAAAGGCTTGAAGTAACAATGTCCAAGATAACGTAGCAATAGGCAAAAAGCTTGGCAATGCTCCGCAAGGCTATGCGGATCAGGAAACAGGGCAAGGCTCCGCGATCCTGCGGATCAGGAAACAAGGCAAGGCAAGGCAAGGCTTGATGACCACGGCTAGCTTAGCTTGTGGTCCCAACTCCGCTTCACGCCTATCCAGATGAGACGTGGCCGGAGCACTGAGGATTCGTTCCCACGGATCCTATACTTAATCCTTCAGCCGAGGTCCCCGACGCTCTAGGCTTCTGCGTCTCCAATCGCTGCTCACAGACCTCGGCTGGTCTATGCTCTTTGACCATTCCCTTCTGCTAGACTCTATGTTCCGTCTCCTATCAAAGGTTCGGCCTTGTCTTTCCACAGCTGTGTCTCTATCTCCCTGAGAGCTCTCCTCCCTAGTCGTTTCCCATGCGCCTTCTTCCATATCTTCCCCAGGAGGCTCCTGAGAAGATCTTCCTCCCGGATGTTCATAACTCCCAGAATCGCTATCTATCTGCACCTGGTTATCTGAATCTTCCCTAGGACCAAAACACATTTCTTCCCAGGCCAAGCTCTCTGTGGGCGAAAGAGGCCCCTGAGGGGAAAGCTGCCCTTCGCCCCAATCATCTAGCTCATCCTCTGAATCATGTTCTGGCACTGCTGGTTCTAATGCTAATGGGACCCCAGGTCCTGTCCCCTGCCCCCAGGCACAAGCGAGAACTGCTGTGCTACACTATCCCCCCTCAGGGCCCCTCCTAGGCCGCCCCCGAGGCTTGGGTTTGTCAGGGTACTTGCGATGGAACCGGCGACAAGGTCCGGGGCATGGGCGTCACGAGCCCGCGTCCACGAACGCTCTTCCAGTCCAAAGCCTTTCCAGTCAATGAGATACTCCAGCTTCCGGTAGCGGATACGCGCATCCAGGATGTCCTGCACCTCCAACTCCTCCTCGCCATCACGCATCAGGCCGCACCCCCTTCGCCGGGCGGAGCAAAGAACGGTGAAATACAGGGTGGATTTTCATGTCCGCTGGGAGTTGCAGTTTGAAAGAAACAGGCCCCACCTTCTCCAACACTGTGTAAGGCCCCAGAAATCGAGCATCCAACTTGCGGCTAGGTCTCTGTGTGGGCAGGTTCTTGGTAGACAGCCAAACTTTATCCCCACCAGGATCGCAGGGCCCTCCTGGCGCCGCCGGTCAGCCATCCGCTTATAATCCGCTTTAGCCTGGGTCAATTGAGTGCGCAGCAAGTCTTGCAAGGCAGTGAGCTCCTGAAGCCAATCTTTCGCTTCCGCGCCCCTCGGACGGGCCACCGGAGGGTAGAAGCGAGGATGGTGTCCATAGTTGGCAAAGAAAGGAGTCTCCTTGATGGATTCGTGCGTCGCATTGTTGTAGGCGAACTCCGCCAGAGACAACAAGGACGCCCAGTTGGTTTGCTGATAGTTGACATAGCACCGTAGGTACTGTTCCAAGGTGGCATTAACCCTTTCGGTCTGGCCGTCAGACTGGGGGTGATGGGCCGTGGACATCCGCACATCAATCCCCAGCAACTTCTGGACAGCCTTCCAGAACTGGGAAGTGAACTGGGTGCCGCGGTCGGTCACCAAACTCTGAGGCAGGCCATGCAGCCGGAACACATGTTGCACAAACATATCAGCAGTCTCTTTGGCAGTAGGCACCCCCACACAGGGAATGAAGTGTCCCATCTTGGTGAAACAGTCCACCACGACCAAGATCGTGGTGAAGCCCTTGGACTTAGGCAAGTCTGTGATGAAGTCGGCCGAAATCATCTTCCAGGGAGCGGAGGGGGGTCGGGAGCGGCTGAAGCAAACCGGCCGGCTTGCCCCCCGGGTTCTTGGCCCGCTGACACACAGGGCAAGAGCCCACATAGTCCTCCACATCCCTCCGCACCTTAAGCCACCAGAAATCCCGGAGGACCAATTGCAGGGTCTTGAACAGCCCGAAATGACCAGCGGCCCGACTATCGTGGCAAAGTTTGAGAATGTCCTCCCTCTCGGGCCCGGGGGAAACATAAACAGAGTCACGGTGGTAGAGTACCCCGTTCTTTACCTGGAAAGGTGCTTGCGCCCCCTTGGCCAGCTGTTCTTGCACCCAGGGATCAGTCCGTTGGCGCGCCTGGACCCGCTCACTCAGAGGCCTCTTGTCCTTAGGGGCCGGCAGAGCCAACGGAGGGTTCACAGGAGCCGCCCGGGCCGCAGCAAAGTTCTCCGCTTTCAGGAGACGGGCCTCAGAAAGCCCCTCACCGCCACGAACATACTGCGGCTTCGAGACAGGGCATCAGCTTGCTTGGTCTGCTTGGGGTCACATAGTGGATGCGGAAGTGAATCTCTCAAAGAACAGGGACCATCTCTGTTGCCTCTGGTTCAATTTGCGCTGGGACTTCAAGTGTTCCAAGTTCTGGTGGTCAGTGTGCACCTCCACCGGAAACTTGGCCCCTTCAAGCAGATGGCGCCATACTTCAAAAGCCACCTTGATGGCCAGGAGCTCCTTCTCCCAAATGGTATAGTTCTTTTCCGGGGCCGTGAGCTGCCTGGAGTAGTAGGCGCAGGGCAACAAGTCCGTCCCCTGCGGTTGTAGGAGGATCGCTCCCACCGCCACATCCGACGCATTGGCCTGCACAATGAAAGTGGTGCAGGGATTGGGGTGCTGCAGAAGCGGCTGTGTGGTGAACAGCTGCTTCAGTTTCCGGAACCCACGTCCGCCTCCGGCGTCCACCGAACGGCACCTTTCCCGCAGGCACTGGGTGATAGGATCAGCCCACTTGGCAAAGTCTGGGATGAACTTTCTGTAGTAGTTGGCAAAGCCCAGGAATCTTTGAATGTCCTTTTTGCTGGCTGGAGCTGCCCAGTCAGCCACAGCTTGGACCTTGGTGTCATCCATGGCAATGCCCGTTGGTGAGATACGGTAGCCCAGAAAGTCCACCTCACGCAGATCAAAAGCACATTTCTCCAGCTTAGCATAGAGCCCGTGGGCTCTCAGTCTCTGGAGCACTTCCTTGACATGGCGGTCGTGGGTCGCCTGATCCGGCCAAAAAATGAGCAGGTCGTCTAGGTAGACCGCCAGATAACGATCCAGCAGGTCCCGGAAAATGTCATTCATGAAATGTTGGAAACAGGCTGGGGCATTGCACAAACCGAATCCCATCACCAGGTATTCGAAACTGCCCCACTTGGTCTGGAAGGCTGTCTTCCATTCGCCGCCCTGGCGAATCCGGACAAGGTTGTGCGCCCCTCAGGTCCAGTTTAGTGAACACCTTGGCTCCCGCATCCGCTCCAAGAGCTCGGGGATCAGGGGGAGGGGTAGCGGTTCGAACCGTGATCTTGTTGAGTTCTCGATAGTCATTGCAGAGCCGCAACTCCCGATTTCTTTTGACGAAAAAATGGGCGCCCCAGCCAGGGACTGGGAGGGCCAAATGAAGCCCTTCCGCAGGTTCTCATCCAGGAACTCCCGGGAGCCTGTTGCTCTGGTTCCGAGAGAGGGTAGAGTCTCCCCGCGGGATAGGGGCTCCGGGTTCAAGTTCAATGGCACAATCATAGGGCCGGTGGGAGGCAAACGCTCTGCCTCCTTCTCGCTGAAGACATCCCAAAATCCGGCATATTTCTTGGGCAGGGTGGCCACCGTTTCGACTTCCTGAGCCTGGCAGGCCCGGGCCGTCAGACAGTGACTCTGGCAATGGTCGGAGGAAAAAACGAGCTGTCTCTTGGTCCAGGAAATCTGGGGGTCATGGAGAGCGAGCCACACAATGCCCAGGACAATGGGGAAATCGGGGAGCTTGGTCACAAGAAAAGAAATGTCCTCTTTATGGGAGCTGGTCCACATCTTGTTAGGGGCAGTATACTGGGTCACAGCCCCCCGTCTTCAGGGTTCTCCCATCAATAGTCTGTACACCCTTTGGCTCTTGGAGATCCAGAAATTTTAATCCAGCAGACTTGGCATAGTCTGCATCAATGAAGTTGTTGGTGGCCCCCGGGGTTGATCATGGCATGAACCATCACCGGCCCCTTCTCGGGCGACCACAGGCCAACCATTACAAGGAACAATTGTCCAGTCTTGGGTTCAGGGGGAGAGTAGCGACGGCGGTCGAGTGGCGAACCCTCTTGCCCGGCCGGCCCCTTCCCCGTCGCCTGGATGGCTTCTTGGCCTCCGGGGCCCCTCCCAGGGCGGCAGAGGCTCTAGGAGTCTTCCCGGGGCTTTTGGGGGCACTCTCTGGAGAAATGTCCGCCCCCGCGTGTACCAACACAAATTGAGGCAGCTGTCGCCGTGCTTTTCGGCCTGGTCCACCTTAGAGCCGCACCGTGCTAGCTGCATGGGCTCCCGGCTCATCCGAGCCCGCTGGTGGCGTAACGAGCTGCCGGGGCACGAACTGTCCAGCCCCTGCCTCTTTTCGCGCCACCGGCTACTCCACCACACTTTTGTCCCATCGTCGCCGGGTTTGCAGCCCCGCTTCGACACGTAGACTCAAGGAGATCGCTGCCTCCAGATCCATGGTCGTGCATGCTTCAACAGCTCTTGTTGTAAGTCCGTGGTCAGCCCGCGATGTAGTGGTAGCATAGCGCCCGAAAGGTTCCACTGCACCTGGGCTGCCAGCACTCGAAAACGGGAAATGTATTGAGACAGGGACAAGTCCTTCATCGTCAGCCGGGCTAAATCATGCTCGGCCAACTCTTCATTCACAGGCGGTCCCCAGGTCGCCCGGATAGCATCTATGAACGCCCGTAGAGTGTTCACATGGGGGGACTGGGCCCGGATCAACGAAGTAGCCCACGTCACTGCCGTTCCCTCCAGCAGGTTAAAAATAAACCCCACCTTGGCTCGGTCGGTGGCAAACTCTGTGGGTCGCAGCTCCAAATACAGGTCCACCTGGTAAAGGAACACCTCGACTTGCGCGGGATTGCCCCTGAAGCGGGCAGGCATGCTCACTCCCGGGTGGCGCCCGGCCCTGGCCCTCAGCTCTCCCACCTCCTGTTGTACATAAGAACATATGAACATAAGAAGAGCCATGCTGAATCGGACCTCAGCCCATCTAGTCCAGCATTCTGTATCACACAGTGGCCCCCAGTTGTACACGGGGATCTCGAGCAGAAGGGGAGGGCAAAACCTGACCTGCTCGACCCCCACAACCAGTACCCCTGGGAAATCCTGCCTACCTCAACCAGCTCCGGGTGGCATGAATGTCCTTTTCAGTAACTACCGATACACTTGGTATCCATGAATCTGTCTAATCCTGCCTTGAAGTTGTTCAGGCTGACAGCTGTCACAACCTCTTCTGGAAGTGAGTTCCATAACCCAATGACCCTCTGGGTGAAGAAATATTTCCTTTATTTAGTCTAACTTTCCTGCCTTGGAGCTTCAGGGGTGCCCTAGTCCCTAGTGTTTTGTGACAAAGAAAATAATTTTTCTTTATTCACCTTTTTCTATCCCATGCATGATTTTATACACTTCGATCAAGTCACCTCTTAAGCGCTGTCTTTCAAGGCTGAAAAAGACCAAGGCGTTGCAACCTGGTTTCATAAGGGAGCCGCTCCATCCCTTGGATCATTCTTGTTGCCCTTTTCTGTACCTTTTCCAGTTCCGTTATATCCTTCTTAAGGTGCGGAGACCAGAATTGTACACAGTACTCAAATGTGGCCTTACCATAGATTTGTAGAGAGGTAATACAACATTTGCTGACCTATTTCATTCCCCTTTCTGATCATGCCTAGCATAGAATTTGCTTTTTCACTGCTGCAGCGCACTGGGTTGACATCTTCATTGAGCTGTCCACCAAGACCCCAAGATCCCTTTCCTGGTTTGTCTCGGAAAGCTTTGACCCCATCAGTTGATAAGTGTAGTTGGGGTTCTTTGCCCGATGTGCATGACTTTACACTTGTTTAGGTTAAAATGCATTTGCCACTTTGTTGCCCATTCACTCAATTTCGAGATCTTTCTGGAGCTCTTTACAATCAGTTTCATTTTTAACTACCCTGAACAATTTAGTGTCGTCTGCAAACTTTGCTACCTCAGAATTCACTCTACATCCAGATCATTAATGAATAAATTAAAAGTAACGGACCCAAAACTGAACCTTGGGGTACACCACTTCCCTCTTTCCACCCAGAGAAGTGTCCATTTATTACCACCCTTTGTTTCCTACAGTTTAGCCAGGTTCCAACCAGGACAAGACCTGTCCTCTGATTCCATGGCTGAAGAGCTTATTTAGGAGCCTTTGGTGAGGACTTTGTCAAAAGCCTTTTTGAAAGTCAAGGTAAACAATATCAATTGGGTCCCCTTTATCTATGTGTTTATTTACCCTCAAAGGAATTCTAACAAGTTAGTAAGACATGATTTGCCTTTGCAGAAACCATGTTGATTTTCTTTCAACAATGCCTGTTCTTCTATGTGCCTAGTAATTTTTTCTTTAATAATGGTTTCCATCATTTTGCCTGGAACTGAGGTTAAACTGACTGGTCTATAATTTCCTGGATCACCTCTGGAGCCTTTCTTGAAGAT